>CM053035.1:6483835-6938835 GCA_028564925.1 Lithobates sylvaticus
TGCATGGAAAGAATTCAATAAGAGGAAGATGAAAGCTGAAACAATTATGCAAATACCATCTGAATGGAGGCCGGGGCAGAAGGCAGCGAATAAAAGCCCGGAAAAAAACAAGCGCACGCTAAAAAAGAAATGGAGAGCGGCGAAGTGAATGGCGCTCGGGGTCGCCGGGATCAGCGGAATAATCGCCATCCATTTGCAGTCTGGCTGCAAGTTCTTTTCTTTTTTTTTTTATTCACTTTATACCTATGTGCTGAGTTTATCATCCCGCGTACCGTCATATTTAATCATGCCATTGTGCTTAATACCTGAGCGGCGTCGTATGAGCTTTGCATACACAGTGAAATAAAACAGATGCCGGAGGGGATGATTTCTCCTCTGCGATCTGCCTTTTTTCTCCGCGACTGCAGTGGAGTCTAAGTAGGTTTACATAATTCCTTGTTGCTTGCTTGCTGAATGACCTACTTCCCAGAGCTCGGCACAGGCTGCGCTTAGAACAAACCGTGCTGGTATAGGGGGTTTACACCAAAGAGTTGGATTTGTAAAGAATCCACATAGTCATTCGTCCAGTGAAAATGCACGTACATCTGTTCTGTGCGAACGAAGCATTAAAAAAAAAAAAAAAACGATTGTAAATAAAGCTCTGTTCGAAAGTAAATCATTGAATTAGAATAGAAGAAAAAAAAAACTGATTTGGCCACTAGATGGGGCTAATCATTTTTACCTGAATGTAATGATCTCCACCCTGGCCATTTAGAGGAAGCCTTGTATTCAGAGTTGTTTCCGGTATGGCACAGGATGAAGCTTGGGGTGATGGTCTTGATATGGTATAGAATAAAGCTGGGGGGGGGGGGGTTCCAGTATGGTGCAAAATGAAGCTTGGATTGATGGTTCCAGTATGGCACAGAATGAAGCTTGAGGTGATGGTTCCAGTATGGCACAGAAAGAAGCTTGGGGTGATGGTCTTGGTATGGTATAGAATAAAGCTTGGGGGGGGGGGGGGGTTCCAGTATGGTGCAAAATGAAGCTTGGGGGGATAGTTCCAGTATGGCACAGATTTCAGAATGAAGTTTGGGGTGATGGTTCCAGTATGGCACAGAATGAAGCTTAAGGTGATGGTTCTGATATGGCAGAATTAAGCTTGGGGTGATGGTTCCAGTATGGCACAGAAAGAAGCTTGGGGTGATAGTTCCACTATGGCACAGAATGAAGCTTGGGGTGATGGTTCCAGTATGGCACAGAAAGAAGCTTGGGGTGATGGTTCCAGTATGGCACAGAAAGAAGCTTGGGGTGATGGTTCCAGTATGGCACAGAAAGAAGCTTGGGGTGATGGTCCCAGTATGGCGAAAAATTAAGTTTGGGGTAATGGTTCCATTATGGCACAGAATAAAGCTGGGGGGAAGGGGGGGTTTGTTCCGGTATGGCGAAAAATTAAGTTTGGGGGAATTGTTCCATTATGGCCCAAAATGAAGCTTGGGGTGATGGTTCCAGTATGGCACAGAATGAAGCTTGGGTTGATGGTTCCGGTATGGCACAGAATGAAGCTTGGGTTGATGGATCCGGTATGGCACAGAATGAAGCTTGGGTATATGGTTCCAGTATGGCAGAGAATGAAGATTGGGGTGATGGCTCCATTATGGCCCAAAATTAAGCTTAGGTTGATGGTTCCATTATGGCACAGAATGAATCTGGGGGGTGATGGTTCCAGTATAGTGCAAAATGAAGCTTGGGTTGATGGTTCCAGTATAGCAAAGAATGAAGCTTGGGGTGATGGTTCCAGTATGGCAAAGAATGAAGCTTGGGGTGATGGTTCCGGTATGGCAAAGAATAAAGCTTGGGGTGATGGTTCCGGTATGGCAAAGAATAAAGCTTAGGGTGATGGTTCCAGTATGGCACAGAATGAAGCTTGGGGTGATGGTTCCAGTATGGCACAGAATGAATCTGGGGGGTGATGGTTCCAGTATGGCAAAGAATGAATCTTGGGGTGATGGTTCCTGTGTGGCACAGAATAAAGCTTGGGGTGATGGTTCCAGTATGGCAAAGAATGAAGCTTGGGTGATGGTTCCTGTGTGGCACAGAATAAAGCTTGGGATGATGGTTCCAGTATGGCACAGAATGAAGCTTAGGGTGATGGTTCCAGTATGGCAAAGAATGAAGCTTGGGTGATGGTTCCAGTATGGCAAAGAATGAAGCTCGGGGTGATGGTTCCGGTATGGCAAAGAATGAAGCTTAGGGTGATGGTTCCAGTATGGCAGAGAATGAAGCTTGGGGTGATGGTTCCAGTATGGCACAGAATGAAGCTTAGGGTGATGGTTCCAGTATGGCACAGAATGAATCTTGGGGTGATGGTTCCAGTATGGCACAGAATGAATCTTGGGTTGATGGTTCCAGTATGGCACAGAATGAATCTTGGGTTGATGGTTCCAGTATGGCACAGAATGAATCTTGGGGTGATGGTTCCAGTATGGCACAGAATGAATCTTGGGGTGATGGTTCCAGTATGGCACAGAATGAAGCTTGGGGTGATGGTTCCAGTATGGCACAGAATGAAGCTTGGGGTGATGGTTCCAGTATGGCACAGAATGAAGCTTAGGGTGATGGTTCCAGTATGGCACAGAATGAATCTGGGGGGTGATGGTTCCAGTATGGCAAAGAATGAAGCTTGGGGTGATGGTTCCTGTGTGGCACAGAATAAAGCTTGGGGTGATGGTTCCAGTATGGCACAGAATGAAGCTTAGGGTGATGGTTCCAGTATGGCACAGAATGAATCTTGGGGTGATGGTTCCAGTATGGCACAGAATGAATCTTGGGGTGATGGTTCCAGTATGGCACAGAGAGCCAAAGGATTATCCGGTATTCACAAATATACCAGCCTAATATTTTCTAGAACTTGATCTTTGACCCGAGCCTTGTACCCGATTACTTGTACAGGGTATAATTATCCACGTCGCCGGTGACCATTATTGAAAAGCTTTATCCGTACTCTTACAGGAGACGGCAATTATCTCCCAGTGCCGGTACTTGTGCCTTTTCTCCGGTGCCCTGTGCTAGAAGATGTAGACCTATTATTTTTTTTATCTGATACAAAGTGTTCGAGTTACAGAGAGAACAGCTATGAATAGTCCGCTTTATTTATTTATAAATGTGTAATGCCGCTTTATCTATACAGCGTTCAGGTCCACCGGTGATTGGAGAGGATCGGACGGTGTCAGATGAAAGTTTTCGTGGATGTCTGGTAGAAGTATTGGGGTTTCAAGTGCGAACTTTGGGGTCCTCTTTATAAAAAAAAAATGTGCATAACCATTCGTGGAGCGAATCCACATGTACATTCGTTCTGTGCGAAAAAAAAGATTATTCTTTAGTAGGGCTGTTACTGATTAAAATTTTCGTGTTCGATTTTTTTTTTTTTATCGATTAATCTACTAATTTCGATTAATTATAACGCACATACAGATCCAACTACTTTTAGCTGATGTCCTTGCATTACAACTCTGCATTAGTCGGTGGCAGGGCTGGACTGGGACAGAAATTTGGCCCTGGACTTCATCCAGACCGGCCCACTTACATTTTGAGTGTCCCATCAGCCCCCCCCCCCTTATATCAGAGGCCCATCAGCCCCCCCCCCCCCCCTTACATCAGAGTCCCATCACCAGCCCCTTTACATCAGAGTGTCCCATCAGCAGCCCCCTTACATCAGAGTCCCATCACTAGCTACTTACATCAGAGTTTCCCATCAGCCCCCCCTTACATCAGAGTCCCATCACCAGCCCCCTACATCAGAGTCTCATCACCAGCCCCTTACATCAGAGTGTCCCATCACCAGCCCCTTACATCAGAGTCCCATCACCAGCCCCTTACATCAGAGTCCCATCACCAGCCCCCTACATCAGAGTCCCATCACCAGCCCCTTACATCAGAGTGTCCCATCACCAGCCCCTTACATCAGAGTGTCCCCCTCCCACTTGTACTCACAGTTCTGAAGGCAGCTTCTCTTCTTCCTCTCTCCAGTCATGTGATAACAAGTGATAAGGGGAGAGAGGAAGGAAAGTCTGCCGGCCGTCTATCTCCCCCTGCAGGCTGGAGGGAGCAGGAAGCCTAATGCTCTCTCCAGCATATGACGGGAGCTGCTCCTCCTGACAGGAGTGAAATCGTGAGTGAAATCGCGATCACTCACTGTCAGAGAGGAGCGGCCCCAGGACTGCACATGACTGGCCCACCGAGCCATCGGCCCACCGGGAAACTCCCGGTAGTCCCGATGGCCAGTACATGCCTGGTCAGTGGTAAATGTGGTATACACTATATACAATCACCCGACACTAGTTAGTTTCCACAATCCATGACTTAACTTCACAGTTCACACAAATACGTTTTAAATTCAAACTGTAGCACTGACGTAAGTCATTTTTTTTCACCCACAGTAGCGTGACAATCCCTCCACCTCCGGTCTAACTAATCACTCTCACCTTATGGCATGGACCCCTGTGCAAACAGGTGGTCATGCAAGCGGGTATCAAAAGGGTTAACACGGACTGTAAACTTCTCTCACGTCTCCTTAGATCTCAGCAAGGACGCAGGTCATGGGTAGAAAGAAAAGATCTAAGTGCTCACCGCTTAAGTATAAGATTTCATTTTTGTGTTCAAACACAAACTACTCACATAAAGATGATAAAAACACAGCATGTAAAGCCGACAATCGCGTTAGTTCCATAGGGCAGCAGTGGGTGACGTCATGCGTAGCTCCTCCCCCGTACGCGTTATGTTCAATCAGAACTTCAACGTCACTGGGCTCCTCCCCCCTTCCCTTCGATAGCAGACAGAGGCACTTGGGGAAGGGGGGGGAGGAGTCCGGTGACGTTGATGTCCGTGACGTCACCGGATCTCCGACGGAACTCCCTGAGCCGGCGTAGAGGTGAGTACCGATCAAAAGAACTTTAATGGATCAAAATTTTTTTATCGATTAATCGAGGAATTAATCTTTAATTTCCACAGCCCTATCCTTTAGGCTATTTTGTCTTCAAACTAGTTTATTCACTCATTTTCTCTAGCGCTCATTGAAATTGTTACATTGTATCTCCTATAGCAAAAGACATATGTTTTTCCTATGTTTCTCAGCTCCCTCTGGCAACAATGTTGTGTTTACTACTGTCTATGGTAAAAGAGAATTGGTTCAGAAGAGAATGTAGCCTAAAGACAGTGGCAGAAGTACCAGGGGTCTGGCTTTCTGCCACCGTGGGGGGAGACTTCAAGATGGCAGGAAGGGGGGTGCTGCAGAACATGTCAAAGAGCCTCTCTACACTGCTGAGAACCCCAAAAAAGTTCCTAAGATTTCCTTGTGACCTCCTTGCAACTTTTGTGACCTTACATTGTGGGTTTTGCAATTTTTTTGATCACTAGATATTGTGTATTGGTTTCCGGGTTGTGGGTTGGGAATTGGCCAACAGGGACAATCCCGTGTTTGGTTCTCTACCTCCTGGTGCTTCCAGAAACACCAGATTTATGGTTGGAATTGCGAAATTTGCTGACAGGTTCACTTTAACCTTATTTCCCATTTCTTGTGAAACCGGGGCAATTTCTTATGGAGTCCCTCAAGGATCCCCCTCGTCACCAGTACTCTTCAACATTTACATCCGGCCACTCTTCAAAATCATCAGCAAATCGGATCTATGCTTCCACTCATACGCTGATGACACCCAACTTTACTTCCGCATTACCGGACAAAAAGACCAATACCAGAAATTAGAAAAATGTATCACATTGATAGATGACTGGATGACCAAGAGCTCCCTCAAACTCAATGGATCGAAAACAGAACTTCTGCTCCTCAACGTAAGCCGAAATAAAAAAACGAAGACCCCCATGGACACCACCCACCATCCTTGGACAGACCATCCTTCCAAGCACCAAAGCCAAAAGCCTCGGAGTCATCTTTGATTCAGAAATGACTATGGAGGCACAAATAGGATTAGTAGTAAGCGGATCCCACCATCTTCTCCGCCTGCTACGCAAACTCATCCCCTTCATTCCGGAAAAGGAGAAAGCAGTAGTAGTTGGAACAATCATCAATTCGCGACTCGACTACGCAAATTCCCTTTACATAGGACTTCCTAATTGCCAGATTGCACGCCTACAAGTCATCCAAAACACAGCAGCAAGACTAGTGACCGGAAAGAAACCCTGGGAATCCATCTCCCCATCCCTGAGGACCCTCCATTGGCTCACAGTAAAAGATAGGATCACATTCAAGACCCTCTGCCTCACCCACAAATGTACACAAGGAAACGCTCCTCAATACCTTTGTGAGAAAATAGAAAAATACATACCGAATCGCAGCCTCCGATCAACCAACCAAAACCGCCTTCTCATCCCCAAAGCTCGCTACAAATCTAAGGGAGAACGAAGATTCACAGTCCAAGGACCTCGGCTATGGAACGCTCTACCAACCTACATCCGCATGGAAGAAAACCATCGGGCCTTCAGAAAAAAACTCAAGACCACCTCTTCTAATAAAGGACAGGCCAAGAGCCTTGAGGCGATTCAGTTCACATTTGCAGCGCTATACAAATCATTCATTCATTCATATAATGCTCCGTACACACGAGCGGATTTTCCGCGGATGGTTTTTCCGACGGAATTCCGCTCAACCCTGGCTTGCATTGTTCACACAAAAGTTCGCTGAACTTTGGACCGTCAAGAACACGGTGACGTTCAACACTAAGTCCAGCCGTGAAAATGAAGTTCAATGCTTCCGAGCATGCGTTGAATTCTCTCCGAGCACGCGTCGAATTCTCTCCGAGCACGCGTCGGAATTTTGCGCATCCGATCGAAACTTTTTTCCGACCGAATAAAAATTGACAACCTGCTCTCAATCTTTTGCTGGGCGGGAATTCGGCCAGCAAAAGTCTGATGGAGCAATACACACGGTCGCATTTTACGACCAAAAGCTCTCATCGGACTTTTGCCGGCCGATTTTCCAATCGTGTGTACGCGGCATAAGAGTTCAGCTTTGGCAAAAACGGTTGCATAACTCATGCATATTGAATGGTTCATCATCATCATTACTTCACACTGATCCTCCCTTTTTTTTTCTTGCTCTTCACTTGGATTATTCAGATCATTGAGATCTGCACAACACTGCTGATTAAACCACCACTGGACGTTCCTTCGACGCGCCTCCTGACCGCCCATCTACAGCGCACTTCATTAAAGGAGCTTTTTTTTTTATTCTATAGCTAAAATTCTCTCCGACGCCCCGACTCTGCCCTCTGCATGATAATATTCATCTGTTTTTTTTTTTTTTTTTTTACATCTGTATGATGTTAATCTCTGCTGGTAGTGTAGCGCGCACCCCCAAAGGGTTTTCTGATTTGCCCCACGTTCCTTTCCCAGATTGGGGCAAAAGCAGCCAAGCACACAGCAACAGCCACTCTTCTTGCTCAAAGAACAGACTAGGGCAGTGGTCTCCAAACTGTGGCCCTTTGCTGGCCTCTATCCGGTGTTCTGACACGAACAGTCCGGCTATCACCAAGTGTCCGCTGTGTACTGCGCATGCACAGTACGGAGCATACGGATTTTCGGAAAATCTCCGGAGATGAACGGCGCCTGCGCCGTGAGTCGAGGTGTAAGCCCCACCATCCAAGCGGACATAGGGCTACACAAACTTAGAGGGCCCCTCGCGGGCTCGCTATGCTTCGGGCCCCAGCACTCTGACCCTTCTACACCCAAGATACCCCCCCAGCACTCTGACCCCTCTACACCCCAGATATCCCCCCCAGCACTCTGACCCCTCTACACCCCAGATATCCCCCCAGCACTCTGACCCCTCTACACCCCAGATATCCCCCCAGCACTCTGACCCCTCTACACCCAAGATATCCCCCCAGCACTCTGACCCTTCTACACCCCAGATATCCCCCCCAGCACTCTGACCCCTCTACACCCCAGATATCCCCCCAGCACTCTGACCCTTCTACACCCCAGATATCCCCCCCAGCACTCTGACCCCTCTACACCCCAGATATCCCCCCAGCACTCTGACCCTTCTACACCCCAGATATCCCCCCAGCACTCTGACCCCTCTACACCCCAGATATCCCCCCCCAGCACTCTGACCCCTCTACACCCCAGATATCCCCCCAGCACTCTGACCCCTCTACACCCCAGATATCCCCCCAGCACTCTGACCCCTCTACACCCCAGATATCCCCCCAGCACTCTGACCCTTCTACACCCCAGATATCCCCCCAGCACTCTGACCCTCTACACCCCAGATATCCCCCCAGCACTCTGACCCCTCTACACCCCAGATATCCCCCCAGCACTCTGACCCTTCTACACCCCATATATCCCCCCAGCACTCTGACCCTTCTACACCCCAGATATCCCCCCAGCACTCTGACCCCTCTACACCCCAGATATCCCCCCCAGCACTCTGACCCCTCTACACCCCAGATATCCCCCCCAGCACTCTGACCCTTCTACACCCCATATATCCCCCCAGCACTCTGACCCATCTACACCCCAGATATCCCCCCAGCACTCTGACCCCTCTACACCCCAGATATCCCCCCAGCACTCTGACCCCTCTACACCCCAGATATCCCCCCAGCACTCTGACCCATCTACACCCCAGATATGCCCCCAGCACTCTGACCCTTCTACACCCCAGATATCCCCCCAGCACTCTGACCCTTCTACACCCCAGATATCCCCCCAGCACTCTGACCCCTCTACACCCCAGATATCCCCCCAGCACTCTGACCCCTCTACACCACAGATATCCCCCCAGCACTCTGACCCTTCTACACCCCAGATATCCCCCCCAGCACTCTGACCCTTCTACACCCCAGATATCCCCCCCAGCACTCTGACCCTTCTACACCCCAGATATCCCCCCAGCACTCTGACCCCTCTACACCCCAGATATCCCCCCAGCACTCTGACCCCTCTACACCCCAGATATCACCCCCAGCACTCTGACCCCTCTACACCCCAGATATCCCCCCAGCACTCTGACCCCTCTACACCACAGATATCCCCCAGCACTCTGACCTCTCTACACCCCAGATATCCCCCCAGCACTCTGACCCCTCTACACCCCAGATATCCCCCAGCACTCTGACCCTTCTACACCCCAGATATCCCCCCCAGCACTCTGACCCCTCTACACCCCAGATATCCCCCCAGCACTCTGACCCCTCTACACCCCAGATATCCCCCCCAGCACTCTGACCCCTCTACACCCCAGATATCCCCCCAGCACTCTGACCCCTCTACACCCCAGATATTCCCCCAGCACTCTTACCATATACCATAAAATACCCCTTGTATTGTGACCCCACTACATCCCTGATACCCCCTACACTGTGGCCTCTCTACATCCCTGATACCTCTTGAACTATAGCCACCCAAGATACCCCAAGCATTGCTAACCCCTATACACCCCAGATCCCCCCTCAGCATTGTTTTCCCCAATACACCCTTGATATCCCCCAGCACCATCATCCATGTAGTACCCCCTTTTCCAATGGAAATACAGTGCATGTGAATTTTTGGCTCTGTGCCCACCTCCAACACTGGACTCAACTATACCAATCAACCAGGCAGAAGGAGGGGCGGAGGAGGGAGCATCCCTCCGGGCATTCCAAGCCCTTCAGTGCAAAAAGTGCTGGACAGCTGGGCTCACCATGACACCATCCACAATGCCACTTCCGCAGGTGGGCTCTCAGTGCTACCGACACAGCAGCTCCCACTCCAGCTCCTACCCCGCAGCCTCCGAGTGCCGAGCATTCAAGCTGCATGGGGCGGGGTCAGAGCATCACTGGCGCTCTGCCCCTTCCTGCTGGCTGTGGAATAATAGGTATCGTTCTGCATGGCTCACCGATGCCAGCCTGCCTCCCCTGTGTATCCATCACTCTCAGTGCCATCATTGGGCCCAAGCGTGGGCTCAAGGACCAGCTGCTTTGGGGAAAGTGCAGGGGCCCCCCATAGCAGCTGGGGCCCCTGGGCAGTGCCCAGGTGTGCCCACTCATTAACCGCTTCCCGACCGCCTCATGTATATATACGTGAGCAGAATGGCATGGGCAGGCAAAATCCCGTACCTGTACGGGATTTTTTAAATGCCTGCCCGTGGGTCGCGTGCGCGCCGCCAGCGGCGCGCTCGCGACCCGGTCGGGAGCTCCGTGACCCCGGCCGCGGGACCAGCGGACCCGATCGCCGCTGGTGTCCCGCGATCGGGTCACGGAGCTGAAGAACGGGGAGAGGTCTGTGTAAACAAACCTCTCCCCGCGCTTCCTACTCTGCCTGTCATTGATTGGCTGTTCCTGGTCATCGGGAAAGCCGATCAATGACGTCAGACGTCAGCCCCGCCCCCTAATGTAAAAAAAAACACACACGTCAAAGCCTTATAACCCCTCCCCTCCCCCTAGTGGTTAACCCCTTCACTACAACTGTCATTTATACAGGAATCAATGCATTTAAATAGCACTGATTGCTGTATAAATGCCAATGGTCCCAAAAATGTGTCAAAAATGTCCGATGTGTCCGCCATAATGTCGCAGTCACAATAAAAATCGCTGATCGCCGCCATTACTAGTAAAAAAAAAAAAATATTAATAAAAATGCTATAAAACTATCCCCTATTTTGTAAACGCTATAACTTTTGCGCAAACCAATCAATAATCGCTAATTTACCAAAAATATGTAGAAGAATACGTATCGGCCGAAACTGAGGAAAAAAAATGTTTTTTTATATATTTTTTGGGGATATTTATTATAGCAAAAAGCAAAAAATATTGCATTTTTTTTAAAATTGTCGCTCTATTTTTGTTTATAGCGCAAAAAATAAAAACCGCAGGGGCGATCAAATACCACCAAAAGAAAGCTCTATTTGTGGGAAAAAAAGGACGCCGATTTTGTTTGGGAGCCGCGTCGCACGACCGCGCAATTGTCATTTAAAGCGACGCAGTGCCGAATCGCAAAAAAGGGGCCTGGTCCTTTGGCTGCCAATTGGTCCGGGGCTGAAGTGGTTAAGATAGCCCTGACAGGAGGGGGGGGGGGCGGCAGACAAGAGGAGTTTCCTCATTTTGGGTGGAGCTCCACTTTGAGTTAATTTTTGTTGTAGTGCTCAAAAACAAGAATGTAAGACTGTGCCTTGGAAGGGGAATAAATAACGACTGAGGAGGACCCTGAATGGCTTCTTGATTGGCTCCTTATCGACATCCCATTTAATGGGCGCATTGCAAAAGGTTGGCATAGAATGGGCCAAGTTCTTGAAAATGAGTGAATACTTGGGCACCGGGAGGGGGAGGGGGAGGGGGGGGGTGGCATTCTTATCCCCTATTCAGGAGCACCTTAGGAACTCTCATCTCTGTAAAGAACACAAACGTTCGTCCAGATCGGAGGTTTTTCGGTGTGTGCCCAGCTGCGCTGTAAAACGTTAAAGGTTACGCTTTTTTTTCCCCCTTTCTTTGGAAAGGAAAAGTCTTTAATGAAATGTAAACCGCGATGGCCGATCTAAATTCAATTTTCTTCAGAGGCCTTCGTTTTTATAAAAAAAAAAAAGAAAAATATATAAAGGTCACGCAGGCCTTCTCGGCGGTTGCTCCCGGATTCCCCTGTTAAATGTCGATACGGAAACTTTAAGTGCTTCTACTTTGTAAAATGTTTGGTGAATAAAAACTGGCTGCTTCCTCGGCGCGCGCGCCCCGCCGCGCCGGCGTGCCGGCAGGGGAACTCGTTACGCGTCTTTGAATTAAACATTTGTGTTTTCTCGGACCTGGTGAGAAGTTTTACTAAAGGTAATTATGCTGGAACAATAAACACCTTGTCCCCCCCCACCCCTCGCCCCCCACCACCCCTCGCCGAGCGAAACTTTGCGCGGCCTTGAAAGTGGAGGACACAAAGGAGCTTTCTTCACCGCTGCCGATAATTACCACCGCGGCCGAGTCCCTTTCTTCTATTTCAAACACGGAGAAAGGAGCCGAGTGGACCTCACTGGAAGTTTCCTGTAATACACATTTGCTTTCTCTAGAAGCCTGTGATTGATTGTAATGCTGAGTGCGATAAGGAGCTCATAATTACCAGCACTGTACAGCTGATAATATTGATTGGACCCTGGGCAAAAAATTTCTGGGGCCCCTCCCCATGCAGTTTCGCTCTCCACCTGCTCTGAGTCATACAATAAATAGCAGCTAGACTCAAAATCAGTTTACCAAATCAGATGAGACATCGATTGCGATTGGTTGCCAGAGGTTACAGTGTATCATTACCGCTCACTGACTGGTTGCCAGAGGTTACAGTGTATCATTACCGCTCACTGACTGGTTGCCAGAGGTTACAGTGCATCATTACCGCTCACTGACTGGTTGCCAGAGGTTACAGTGCATCATTACCGCTCACTGACTGGTTGCCAGAGGTTACAGTGTATCATTACCGCTCACTGACTGGTTGCTAGAGGTTACAGTGCATCATTACTGCTCACTGACTGGTTGCCAGAGGTTACAGTGTATCATTACCGCTCACTGACTGGTTGCCAGAGGTTACAGTGTATCATTACCACTCACTGACTGGTTGCCAGAGGTTACAGTGTATAATTACCGCTCACTGACTGGTTGCCAGAGGTTACAGGGTATCATTACCACTCACTGACTGGTTGCCAGAGGTTACAGTGTATCATTACCGCTCACTGACTGGTTGCCACAGGTTACAGTGTATCATTACAGCTCACTGACTGGTTGCCAGAGGTTACAGTGTATCATTACCACTCACTGACTGGTTGCCACAGGTTACAGTGTATCATTACCGCTCACTGACTGGTTGCCAGAGGTTACAGTGTATCATTACCACTCACTGACTGGTTGCCACAGGTTACAGTGTATCATTACCGCTCACTGACTGGTTGCCAGAGGTTACAGTGCATCATTACTGCTCACTGACTGGTTGCCAGAGGTTACAGTGTATCATTACCGCTCACTGACTGGTTGCCAGAGGTTACAGTGTATCATTACCACTCACTGACTGGTTGCCAGAGGTTACAGTGTATCATTACCACTCACTGACTGGTTGCCAGAGGTTACAGTGTATCATTACCGCTCACTGACTGGTTGCCAGAGGTTACAGGGTATCATTACCGCTCACTGACTGGTTGCCACAGGTTACAGTGTATCATTACCGCTCACTGACTGGTTGCTAGAGGTTACAGCAAACATTTCGTCTCACTGATTAGTTGCTAGAGGCTACAGCAAACATTTCGGCTCACTGATTAGTTGCTAGAGGTTACAGCACATGATTTCTGCTTGTTGATTGGTTGCTAGAGATTACTGTACATCAATACTGCTCACTGATTGGTTACTGCACATCATTACTGCTTACTGATTAGTTGCTAGAGGTTCCAGCACATCATCTCCTCACTGCCTGCACACCATGGACTGGACCTTGCTCACCTGTGCACCCCAAACTGTAACTGCCTTAAAGGCGGCCCTGCAGCTGAGCAACATGGGGCATTCGATAATACCTGCCCAGGGGTCCAGGGCAGCGCCCCTCTTTTTTTTTTTTTTGTCATGGCACCCTTTACCAGTATGCAAAATGTCATGCACCCAAATCTAAAATGGGATCCCTACATGACAGTAGACATGTGCAATTCGTTTCGGTTTTTTTTTCGTTTTTCGTTTTTTTTCGTTATTTTCGTTCATTCGTCTTCGTACGAATGAACGAACGATTCGCTAAAAATTTTAACGAATCATTCGAATCGAACGAATCCGAAAACAACGAAAATCCAAAAAAAAAAAAATTAGAAACAACGAATGTACGAAAGAAGAAAATCCGAAAAAAGAAAGCAGGAACAAAGAAAATCAAAATGAACGAAAAAATTCGTACATTCGTAACTTTTTTTTTTGTTGAATTGGTAATTTTCCATGTCTCTTACAATGGCGCTGCTTAACGTGCCTCGAATGGATTGAACGAAAAAATTCGTACATTCGTAACTTTTTTTTTTTTCGTTTCTTAATTTTCCGTGTCTCTTATGCCCCGTACACACGGTCGGATTTTCCGACGGAAAATGTCCTATCGGACAATGTTGTCGGAAATTCCGACCGTGTGCAGGCTCCATCGGACTTTTTCCGTCGGATTTTCCGACGAACAAAGTTTTATCTCCTGCTCTCAAATTTTCCGACAACAAAGTCCTATCGGACTTTTTCCGATCGTGTGTAGCGAATTCCTACGGACAAAGTGCCACGCATGCTCAGATCACATTACAAGACCAAAGCTATTGGCTACTAGCCTCTACGTAGTGCCGTCGTACGCAACGCACGTCACCACGTTCAGGATGATCGGATTTTCCGACAACTTTGTCCGACCGTGTGTATGCAACACCAGTGTCGGACAAAATCCGATGGATTTTGTGGTCGGATTTTCCGACCGTGTGTACGGGGCATTACAATGGCGCTGCTTAACGTGCTTCGGATAGATTGAACGAAAAAATTCGTACATTCGTAACTTTTTTTTTCGATTCGTAATTTTCCGTGTCTCTTAAAATGTAATAATAGCATACACATTACATAACATTATGAATTATGCTCCGATTACGAATCTACGAATGTTACGAATGTTACGAATGTACGAATAAATACGAATGCGTCCGAATGTCGAATAAACGAAAATTTAACGGAAATATGAATCAACGAAAAAATAACTCTTACGAAAATACGAATCGTTACGAATACGAACACCGACGACTTACGAATTTACGAATCGTTACGAATCAACGGAAACGAAAAAAACGAAACTAAAATAAACAAATTTTTTTTTTGTGCACATGTCTATATGACAGTGGTGAAGCTAGACATTTTTTCACCCGGGGGGAAAAAACTCAGTTTGGCACCCCCCCCCCCCCTCCAAAAAGGACAGTGTCAGTAAGGCAGAGGTTGGTGTCAGTAATTTTTTATTTTTTTTTTACAAAACACATCCAACTGTCCCGGATTTCGAGGGACTGTCCCCGATTTGGAGAAATGGTGAAGATATTTGCCAGCACACCATGGAACAACACAAATGGCGTCCAAACGGGTGATTTATTGCATGATCCCAACACAAGGATAGCGCAACGTTTCGGAGCCACGCAGGGCCCCTTCGTCAGGCATGTGACATGTGCGGAGTGACAGTGAAAATTATTTAAAAAGCCATTTTTAAATGGCAAAAAAAGAGGAAAAAAGGCAAAAAAAGTACAAAAAAAACCAAGCTCCTCCCACCCCCTGAACGGTATGACGTCACTAATCCCGCCAAAAAAGTTAAACCTACACAATTAACCCTCAGAACCCCTTTTACTGTTCTGAGAGAAATAACTAAATTTGCAAATAGCGGACACCTTGGAAAAGTGTTGCCGCTACACTAAAGTTTGTATCGTGTGTGTTTTTTTCTGGATTTTTGGTTGATATTCTGTCTCCATCATATAAAATACACCTATGATAAAAAAATTATAGACCCTTCATTTCTATGTAAGTGGGCAAAACTCACACAACCTGCAGGGGATCAAATAATTCCCCCCCCCCCCCCCCCCCACTGTATATGAAACCAGTACTGGTGCAAGAAATTTGGACACCCTAGGCGAAACCTCATTTTGCGCCCCCCCCCCCCCATCATCCCCCCCCCCCCCCCCCCCCCCCCCCCCCCCCATTGGCTCCACCCCTGACTCCACCCCTTTGTCCCGCTCATGTATACCCCAATTTTTTTTAAGCGCCCATCAAATGCAGCCTCACCAGTACCGATCAAATGCAGCCTACCTGTGCCCATCAAATGCAGCCTACCTGCGCCCATCAATGCAGCCTACCAGCACCCATCAAATGCAGCCTAGCAGCGCCCATCAATGCAGCCTAGCAGCGCCCATCAATGCAGCCTAGCAGCGCCCATCAATGCAGCCTAGCAGCGCCCATCAATGCAGCCTAGCAGCGCCCATCAAATGCAGCCTACCTGCGCCCATCAATGCAGCCTAGCAGCGCCCATCAATGCAGCCTCACCAGTGCCCATCAATGCAGCCTCACCAGCACCCATCAAATGCAGCCTACCTGTGCCCATCAAATGCAGCCTACCTGTGCCCATCAATGCAGCCTAGCAGCGCCCATCAATGCAGCCTAGCAGCGCCAATCAATGCAGCCTACCTGCGCCCATCAATGCAGCCTACCTGCGCCCATCAATGCAGCCTACCTGCGCCCATCAATGCAGCCTACCTGCGCCCATCAATGCAGCCTAGCAGCGCCCATCAATGCAGCCTAGCAGCGCCCATCAATGCAGCCTACCTGCGCCCATCAATGCAGCCTACCTGCGCCCATCAATGCAGCCTAGCAGCGCCCATCAATGCAGCCTACCTGCGCCCATCAATGCAGCCTAGCAGCGCCCATCAATACAGCCTAGCAGCGCCCATCAAATGCAGCCTACCTGCGCCCATCAATGCAGCCTACCTGCGCCCATCAATGCAGCCTAGCAGCGCCCATCAATGCAGCCTAGCAGCGCCCATCAATGCAGCCTCACCAGTGCCCATCAATAAATGTTTGCTTGTTCCCATTCATTCGGGAGTTGGGACACAGACACAGTCCTCCGCTGCCGATGCGCCTCCGACACCATGCGCGAACGGAGCGGTGACTGCCTGCTGATGCTGAGACTTAGTTGCTTGCTGCAGAGAGAAGAGAGTAGGCACACCAGTGGCCGGGGCGCCCTAGGCAGCAGTGTGCCCTAGGCGGCTGCCTATTTTGCCTAGTGGTAGCACCGGCCCTGTATGAAACCACATTTGATCTGCAGGCTATACTGGGGGAGGGGGGGGGGGGGGGGTTCAATAGGAGGCAGTTTTGGCATGTTCCCTCTCTGCTGCCCTCTAGGGGGAAAAAACACCAGTAAATGCCCATAAGGCACCTGGGCCTTTACCACCTCAAGTTGCAACCAAGCGGCGAAGATAGGCGCTGAAGACGCTGAAGACGCCACTTTGATCCTTTAGAATTTCGTAGCCATTCATAAGTATGAAAGCCGCTTTGTTAGAACGACTTGGATTTGAGTCTCACGTCCTCGCGTATAAAACGCACAAATAAACTGTTTGTAGTGTACGATTCCGACATCGCCTGTGACACAAATGGTAGAGCGAGACGGTGACACGGCTAGGACTTTCTTTTCTTAGAAAGCTTATCTTTTGATGGCCGCCGCCGCGGTAAAGAGCGGCGGATTGTCGTTAATAATGCCATTGACGGATCTAAAAGCCCCCCCCCCCCAGAACATCGCGTGCGTTGCTCTCCAGTCTCCTGCGACTTTATTCCCTCTCTCCGGATACACTTCCCTCTCTATTGTACCTGGTAATGTATGCATCTGATAGTAAATTAGTGTGCATGTTCCAGGCGCTGTACCGCCGCAGCCCGCCGCAGCCCGCCGCGTAGCGGCCTGCTGGGTTTGGTTTTGATAATACCGTTATTGAAAAAAAAAAGCTCAGGACTAATCTTTTTTAGAACTGACGGCATTATCACCCAAGGGGGAGATCTGGAATATTTTGTTTTCTTCTTTCCTCTATTATTCCCTCTCAACAAAGAGAGCTTTGAAAGGCGTAAGCAGGCCCCATTCTATAATACTTCACTCTATCATTTTTTTTATAATTTTTTTTCCGGAGCTTTATTTCTGAGAATCGCATTTACCTGGAAAAAAAAATACGTATCGCAGCGACTGATCTGAAGACCTGGACTTAAATCTGTTACTGAGCTGTATCTCTTTCTAAAGGATATGCCACAGCAACCTGAAATTCATGGGCCGCTTTATCATTTTCCGTGTTTTTTTTTTTTTTTTTAGAATGCAGTACCTTCTTATGGCAGGGAGATGTCGCTGTTGCGAGTTTGCATAGAAAGCAGGAACCGGAAGAGTCCGCACAAGCACATTTCTGTGTGTTTGATACATTGTAAAGAAAAAAAAAAAAAGCTACAAATAAAAGAAATATAATATAAATAAAAAAATATATATTTTTTTTTATATTTTTTTTTTTAGAATGCAGCACCTTCTTATGGCAGGAAGATGTCGCTGTTGCGAGTTTGCATAGAAAGCAGGAACCGGAAAACAGTTCGCACATGCACATTTCTGTGTGTTTGATACATTGTAAAGAAAAAAAAAAAGCTACAAATAAAAGAAATATAATATAAAAAAAAAATATATATATATATTTTTTTAGAATGCAGTACCTTTTTATGGCAGGAAGATGTCGCTGTTGCAAGTTTGCATAGAAAGCAGGAACTGGAACAGTCCGCACAAGTACATTTCTGTGTGTTTGATACATTGTAAAGAAAAAAAAAAAAGCTACAAATGAAAGAAATATAATATAAATAAAAAATATATATATATATATTTTTAGAATGCAGTACCTTCTTATCGCAGGAAGATGGCGCTGTTGCGAGTTTGCATAGAAAGCAGGAACCGGAACAGTCCGCACAAGCACATTTCTGTGTGTTTGATACATTGTAAAGAAAGAAAAAAAAAGCTACAAATAAAAGAAATATAACATAAATAAAAAAAATATATATAAATAGAAATATAAAAAAAAAATATAATATAAATATAATATAAAGAAAATATATAAAAAAAATATATAAATAGAAATATAAAAAATATAATATAAATATAATATAAAGAAAATATATAAAAAAAATATATAAATAGAAATATAAAAAATATAATATAAAGAAAATATATAAATAAAAATATATAAATAGAAATATAAAAAATATAATAAAAGAAAATATATATAAAGAAATATAACACATGCCCTGCTTTCTTTGTTTTGTAACACCTTTGGGCTTCAAAGGCTAATGCCGCGTACACACGATCGGAAATTCTCCTCGGAAAAGCCTTGGATGTTTTTTTCCGACGGAGAAAAGCTCGAGCTTGACACACGGTCGCACCAAATTCCGACCGTCGAGAACGCGGTGACCGCGCAATTGTCAGTTAAAGCGACGCAGTGCCGAATCGCAAAAAAAACGGCCAGGTCATTCAGCAGCCAAATCTTCCGGGGCTGAAGCGGTTAATTAGCCGCGGGATTATTTTTACAAGTAGCGGAAGGGGACGCTTATGGATTTATGGGATGGACCAACACAAAGTGGCACATAATTGTGAAGTGGAAGGAAAATGATACAAATAAATATGTGAAAAGTGTGGGGGGAGGGGGCATTTGTATGGCGCCCCCTTTACTCTGATAACTAAAATCTAGAGGAACCAATTACCTTCAGAAGTCACCTAATTAGTAAATAGAGTCCACCTGTGTGTCATTTAATCTCAGTATAAATACAGCTGTTCTGTGAAGCCCTCAGAGGTTTGTTAGAGAACCCTAGTGAACAAACAGCATCATGAAGGCCAAGGAACACACCAGACAGGTCAGGGATAAAGTTGTGGAGAAGTATAAAGCAGGGTTAGGTTATAAAATAATCTCCCAAGCTTTGAACATCTCACGGAGCTCTGTTCAATCCATCATCGGAAAATGGAAAGAGTATGGGCACAACTGCAAACCTACCAAGACACGGCCGTCCACCTAAACTGACCGGGCCGGGCAAGGAGAGCATTCATCAGAGAAGAGCCAAGAGGCCCATGGGAACTCTGGAGGAGCTGCAGAGATCCACAGCTCAGGTGGGAGAGTCTGTCCACAGGACAACTATTAGTCGTGTTCTCCACAAATCTGCCCTTTATGGAAGAGTGACAAGAAGAAAGACATTGGAGAAAGAAAGTCATAAGAAGTCCTGTTTGTAGTTTGTGAGAAGCCATGTGGGGGAGGGGAGCAAACATGTGGAAGGAGGTGATCTGGTCACATGACACCAAAATTCAAAGTTTTGGCCTAAAAGCAAAACGCTATGTGTGGGGAAACTAACACTGCCCATCCCCCTGAACACACCATCCTCACCGTGAAACATGGTGGTGGCAGCATCATGTGGTGGGGATGGTTTTCTTCAGCAGGGACAGGGAAGCTGGTCAGAGTTGATGGGAAGATGGATGGAGACAAATACAGGACAATCTTAGAAGAAAACCTGTTAGTCTGAAAAAGACTTGAGACTGGGGGGGAGGGTCACCTTCCAGCAGGACAACGACCCGAAACATACAGCCAGAGCTACAATGGAATGGTTTAGATCAAAGCATATTCATGTGTTAGAATGGCCCAGTCACAGTCCAGACCTAAATCCCATTGAGAATCTGTGGCAAGACTTGAAAATTGCTGATCACAGACGCTCTCCATCCAATCTGACAGAGCTTGAGATATTTTACAAAGAAGAAGAATGGGAAGAAATGTCCTCTCTAGATGGGCAAAGCTGGTAGAGACATCCCCAAAAAGACTTGTAGAGAAAGGGGGTTCTACAAAGTATTGACTCCGGGGGGCGCCATACAAATGCCCCCCCCCCACACTTTTCACATATTTATTTGTATCATTTTCTTTCCACTTCACAATTATGTGACACTTTGTGTTGGTCTATCACATAAAATCCCAATAAAATACATTTACGTTTTTGGTTGTAACATGAGAAAATGTGGGAAATATCAAGGGGCAGAGGCGGCTCTCTAATTAGGCAAATTAGGCGGTCGCCTAAGGCCTCACACTCCTAGGGGCCTCACGGCCGCCTAATTTGCCTGTTGTGTGTGTTACAGTTGAAGGGAATATCATGCAATTTATACAGTTAATTTCTATTGCTTTAATTATTTTTCCCATTTTGGGGATGAGTGGGGCCTCATGTCTAAGATTTGCCTAAGGCCTCACAAAGCCTAGAGCCGCCTCTGTCCAGGGGTATGAATACTTTTTCAAGGCGCTGCCAATGATGTATGAGTGTTAGGTGTTTGTATTTATGTAATGGAAGAAATCAGGAATGCTCTTCACAGACCTACCTATTGTGAATCCTAATGGCGGCAGAGTCTGGAAACGCACAGTCTCCCCGACATGCGGTACTTCCATCTCGCCGTATGTCACCGCTCTGAACACATGACGTGCCGCTGAGCTCCAGCCGCGCCATATTTCAAAATTCAATTAGCCGCTACAGAAGCCCCCCGGGAGGTATCGCCCCCGAACAGCGGGGTCCGGGACATCAGACCCCTGCCGCCCCGTTACCTGGAGGAAGTAATATGGAACCATTCTGGACAGGAATCTCTATTAAAATGCATCCCAGCAGTCGATGATATTATTGCCTGAGAGGCGGAATGGAGTCACATGGCGGCTCTTCTCTTCTCGATGGGTTTGGAATGATATTCAACGTTCCGATGGACCGCAAGGGGGACGTCGCACGAATGGCTTCCAGGGGGTTTTGGTTTTTTTCCATTTAGAAAAATTCAGTTTTTTTTTTTCTTCTGTTTTGTACAAAAAAATCTGTGTTGGGGCCCCAAGTCTTCCATTTAGGTTTCCATTCCTTTATCTGGGGAAGGCATTCAGAAATAGATTTGTTTTGTGTTCCCGTTATTATGTGATATTAACTTCTTCCTGCCCGCGCTATAGCCGAAAGACCGATACAGCGCGGGCCTAAATTGCCGAGAGGGGGCGTCCATGCAAGCAGCTGCCTGCGTGGGGCGCTCTGTGATCAGAGAGTCCAGGAGACTCGGCTGATCACAGATTGGAGTAAGGGGCCGATCCCGGCCCTTTACCATGTGATCAGCTGTCAGCCAATGTAAACAGAAGCCGGAAATCTGCTTTTTTTCCCCTCACGCTGACAGTGCGAGGAGAAAAAAAAAGCAGATTATCGGTCCCACACACGGACACCCACTGCTGCCAAGCAGTGCCACCTACCAGTGCATATCAGTACTGCTAAGCAGTGCTCACCAGTGCCACCTATCAGTTTCCACCAGTGCCACCTACCAGTGCTAAGCAGTGCCCACCAGTGCCACTTACCAGTTCCCCACCAGTGCCACCTATCAATGCCCACCAGTGCCACCTATCAGTGTTGCCAATCAGTGCCTCATCATCAGTGCCACCAATCAGTGCTTTCCAATAAGTGCCCATCAGTGCCTCATCATCAGTGCTTCCAATAAGTGCCCATCAGTGCCTCATCATCAGTGCCACCTATCAGTGCTGTCTATCAGTGTCACCTACCAGTGCCCATTGGTGCCACCCAGCAGTGCCCATCAGTGCTGCCTATCAATGCCCAACAGTGCCACCTACCAGGGCCCACCAGTGCCACCTACCAGTGCATATCAGTACTGCTAATCAGTGCTCACCAGTGCCACCTACCAGTGCCACCTATCAATGCCCACCAGTGCCACCTATCAGTGCTGCCAATCAGTGCCCATCAATGCCTCTTTATGAATGAATGAATGAATGAATGAATGAATAATTTGTATAGCGCTAACAATGCGAACTGAATCGCCTCAAGGCGCTGTATCAGTGCCACCTATCAGTGCTGTCTATCAGTGTCACCTACCAGCGCCCATCGGTGCCACCTAGCAGTGCCTATCAGTGCCACCTATCAGTGCTGCCTATCAGTGTCACCTATTAGGGCCCAACAGTGCCACCTATCAGTGCCCATCAGTGTTACCTATTAGTGCAGCCTCATTAGTGCCGCCTAATCAGTGCCCATCAGTACCGCCTTATCAGTGTCCATCAGTACCTATCAGTGCCCATCAGTGCCACCTGTCAGTGCCACCTATCAGAGCCCAGTGTTACCTATCAGTGCAGCCTCACCAGTGCCACCTCATCAGTGCCACCTATCAGTGCCCATCAGTGCTGCCTTATTAGTGCCTATCAGTGCAGCCTCATCAGTGCCCATCAGGGAAGGAGAAAAATGACCTGTTTGCAAAATGTTATAACAAACTATGAAAACTTATTTTTTCTTTGTTTAGCAAAAAATACAAATCCTAGTAGTGATTAAATACCACCAAAAGAAAGCTCTATTTATGTGAAAAAAATGATAAAAATGTCATATGGGTACAGGGTAGCACGACCGCACAATTGTCATTCAAAGTGTAAAAGCTGAAAATTGGCCTGGGCAGAAAGGGGGTGAAAGTGGCAAGTGGTTAAGTGGTTAAGCTCTGGAGCAGAATGCACATTCTTTTTGTCTTTAGTAAATCCGCCTCTATAAGTCAGCCAACACATGGAAAACAACGCACTCCCCGCGGGGCAGATATCTCTTCTCAACAGCTAAAGTGGGTCATCATGAATGTAGCAGCAGCCCCCTCTAGTGGCTGAGCTACAAATATCTATAATTGATTACAAAATTAAAAACACGGAGGAGCTGGCTTGTAGGAGTGCGGAAGTCACCGAAAAACCCCCCATGTAAACTCTACAATAATGAAATCCATTACGCTTTTCATTTAATTAGGGCGCTCAGTGCGAGGATTATATCACTTATCTTCAATTATATTTATTAAGCATATAGCAGCTTTCCTTGGAGATAAAATAATAAAGAGGCGGAATGAGGCGGCTCTCCGAACCGTTCATGAAGACTGAAGGTGTTTCGGTAATGGGGCTGTTGATAACAAGTTTGCCGTTCATTCTGGGTGTCTTTATAGTTCCTCCAACTTAAATGGGCGATGCCAGGCCTCGGAGCGCGCCTCGGGACCTCTAGAGGACGCTATTGATTTCGGCTTTCCTCTTCGTTAATCTCGAATGTGTAAAATAGGAATTTTGAGTGGCAGTTTTCTGATGTATCGCCGGCAGAGGTCAACTGGGTGGTCAACCAGAGATATTTAATTACTGAACAAACTGTCTCATTGTATTGATTTAGCTGTTACGTTCATGAAATATATATTAAAATAACGCTCCCCTCCCCCCCCCCCCCTCTGTTAGATCTTGTACCCAGCGTGTAGTTTTTTTTTTATATTATTATTTTCCTGTCGGGTCTTATTTATTATTTTGCGGCAGATATTTCCTGTAGTGGCGTGTTTACATATATTACCTCAATAAAACCTGCGAGAGAATCCCGTACACCAAAGCGGAAGAATTACTACTGTAATGAACAGTGACGGGTACAGATTTTAAAGTTTTATCCACTTGTTATACACTATATTACCAAAAATATTGGGACACCTAGCCTTTACTCGCACGTGAACTTTCCCAGTCTATTGCCTTGTACACACGGTCGGACGTTCCGACCACAAAATCCGTCTGATTTTTTTCCCCGACGGATTTTGGCCGAAACTTGTGTTGCATACACACGGTCGCACAAAGTTGTGCGGAAAATCCGATCGTTCCGAACGAGGTGACGTAACAACGCGTACGACGGGACTACGTAGAGGCCAGTAGCCAATAGCTTTCATCTCCAAATTTATTCTGAGCATGCGTGGCACTTTGTGCGTTGGAAATTCTATACACATGATCGGAAAGAGACCAAATGTGGTTCCACTAGTCCATCTTCGTTCTCTAAGATACACCTCAGTCTACCCAACCTTACTAGATTCTACCCAAAGTATATTAATGGATCTTACAGGAATATTGTGTTTCTTCCTGTTAATGAGGGGCTTAGTCCTTATTCTTTTTAGGTCAGTGCTGAGTGTCGGATGCCTTAAAGCCCACATAGGGGAACCAAACATGCTTCCACTAGTCCACCTCTACATTTTTCTTCTCCAATATACACCTCACTCTACCCAACCTTACTAGACCCTACCCAATGTATATGAGTGGATCTTACAGGAATATTGTGTTTCTTCCTGTTAATGAGGGCTTAGTCTTTATTCCTTTTAGGTCAGTGATGAGTTTCAGATGCCTTAAAGCCTGTGACAGGTGAAGCCTACGTAGGGGAACCAAAATGTGGTTCCACTAGTCCATCTTTCTTCTCTAAAATACACCTCACTCTACCCAACCTTATTCTTTTTAGGTCAGTGCTAAGTGTTGGGTGCCTTAAAGCCCACATAGGGAGAGCCCACATAGGGGAACCAAACATGGTTCCACTAGTCCACCTTTACATTTTTCTTCTCCAAGACACACCTCACTCTACCTAACCTTACTAGACCCTACCTAATGTATATGAGGGGATCCACCAGGATTATTGGGTTGCTTCCTCTTAAGAAGGGCTTAGGCTTTATTCCTTTTAGGTCAGTGTTGAGTGTCAGATGCCTTAAACCCTGTGATGTAGTCTACGTAGGGGAACCAAATGTGGTTCCACTAGTCCATCTTCCTTCTCTAAGATACACCTCACTCTACCCAACCTTACTAAATTCTACCCAATATATATGAGTGGATCTTACAGGAATATTGTGTTTCTTCCTGTTAATGTGGGGCTTAGTCCTTATTCTTTTTAGGTCAGTGCTGAGTGTCGGGTGCCTTAAAGCCCACATAGGGGAACCAAACATGCTTCCACTAGTCCACCTCTACATTTTTCTTCTCCAAGATACACCTCACTCTACCCAACCCTACTAGACCCTACCCAATGTATATGAGGGGATCCACCGGGATTATTGGGTTGCTTCCTCTTAAGAAAGGCTCACTCTACCCAACCTTACTAGACCCTACCCAATGTATATGAGGGGATCCACCGGGATTATTGGGTTGCTTCCTCTTAAGAAGAGCTTAGTCTTTATTCCTTTTAGGTCAGTGCTGAGTGTCAGATGCCTTAAAGCCTGTGACAGATGGAGCCTACGTACGGGAACCAAATGAGGTTCCACTAGTCCATCTTCCTTCCCTAAGATACACCTCACTCTACCCAACCTTACTAGACTCTACCCAATGTATATGAGGGGATCCACCAGGATAATTGGGTTGCTTCCTCTTAAGAAGGGCTTAGTCTTTCCAAGCTCACTAGACTCTACCCAGTGTATATGAGGGGATCCACTGGGATTATTGGGTTGCTTCCTCTTAAGAAGAGCTTAGTCTTTATTCCTTTTAGGTAAGTGATGAGTGTCAGATGCCTTAAAGCACGTGACAGGTGAAGCCTACATAGGGGAACCAAATGAGGTTCCACTAGTCCATCTTCCTTCTCTAAGATACACCTCACTCTACCCAACCTTACTAGATTCTACCCAATGTATATGAGGGGATCCACTGGGATTATTGGGTTGCTTCCTCTTAAGAAGAGCTTAGTCTTTATTCCTTTTAGGTCAGTGCTGAGTGTCAGATGCCTTAAAGCCTGTGACAGATGGAGCCTACGTAGGGGAACCAAATGAGGTTCCACTAGTCCATCTTCCTTCCCTAAGATACACCTCACTCTAACCAACCTTACTAGACTCTACCCAATGTATATGAGGGGATCCACCAGGATAATTGGGTTGCTTCCTCTTAAGAAGGGCTTAGTCTTTCCAAGCTCACTAGACTCTACCCAGTGTATATGAGGGGATCCACTGGGATTATTGGGTTGCTTCCTCTTAAGAAGAGCTTAGTCTTTATTCCTTTTAGGTAAGTGATGAGTGTCAGATGCCTTAAAGCACGTGACAGGTGAAGCCTACATAGGGGAACCAAATGAGGTTCCACTAGTCCATCTTCCTTCCCTAAGATACACCTCACTCTATCCAACCTTACTAGATTCTACCCAATGTATATGAGTGGATCTTACAGGAATATTGTGTTTCTTCCTGTTAATGAGGGGCTTAGTCCTTATTCTTTTTAGGTCAGTGCTGAGTGTCGGATGCCTTAAAGCCCACGTAGGGGAACCAAACATGGTTCCACTAGTCCACCTCTACATTTTTATTCTCCAAGATACACCTCACTCTACCCAACTTTACTAGACCCAACCCAATGTATATAAGGGGATCCACCGGGATTATTGGGTTGCTTCCTCTTAAGAAGGGCTTAGTCTTTCCAAGCTCACTAGACTCTATCCAATGTATATGAGGGGATCCACTGGGATTATTGGGTTGCTTCCTCTTAAGAAGGGCTTAGTCTTTATTCCTTTTAGGTCAGTGATGAGTGTCAGATGCCTTAAAGCCTGTAGCAAGTGAAGCCTACGAAGGGGAACCAAATGTGGTTCCACTAGTCCATCTTCCTTCCCTAAGATACACCTTACTCTACCCAACCTTACTAGATTCTACCCAATGTATATGAGTGGATCTTACAGGAATATTGGGTTTCTTCCTGTTAATGAGGGGCTTAGACCTTATTCTTTTTAGGTCAGTGCTGAGTGTTGGATGCCTTAAAGCCCACATAGGGGAACCAAACATGGTTCCACTAGTCCACCTTTACATTTTTCTTCTCCAAGATACACCTCACTCTACCCAACCTTACTAGATTCTACCCAATGTATATGATGGGATCCACCAGGATAATTGTGTTGCTTCCTCTTTAAAAGGACTTAGTCTTTCCAAGCTCACTAGACTCTACCCAATGTATATGAGGGGATCCACTGGGATTATTGGGTTGCTTCCTCTTAAGAAGGGCTTAGTCTTTATTCCTTTTAGGTCAGTGATGAGTGTCAGATGCCTTAAAGAATGTGACAGGTGAAGCCTACGTAGGGGAACCAAATGTGGTTCCACTAGTCCACCTTTAAATTGTTCTTCTCCAAGACACACCTCACTCTACCCAACCTTACTAGACTCTACCCAATGTATATGAGGGGATCCACCGGGATTATTGGGTTGCTTCCTCTTAAGAAGAGCTTAGTCTTTCCAAGCTCACTAGACTCTACCCAATGTATATGAGGGGATCCACTGGGATTATTGGGTTGCTTCCTCTTAAGAAGGGCTTAGTCTTTATTCCTTTTAGGTCAGTGATGAGTGTCAGATGCCTTAAAGCCTGTGACAGGTGAAGCCTACGTAGGGGAACCAAATGTGGTTCCACTAGTCCATCTTCCTTCCCTAAGACACACCTCACTCTACCCAACCTTACTAGACCCTACCCAATGTATATGAGGGGATCCACCGGGATTATTGGGTTGCTTCCTCTTAAGAAGGGCTCACTCTACCCAACCTTACTAGACCCTACCCAATGTATTTGAGGGGAGCCACCGGGATTATTGGGTTGCTTTCTCTTAAGAAGGGCTTAGTCTTTATTCCTTTTAGGTCAGTGCTGAGTGTCAGATGCCTTAAAGCCTGTGACAAGTGAAGCCTACGTAGGGGAACCAAACATGGTTCCACTAGTCCACCTTTACATTTTTCTTCTCCAAGACACACCTCACTCTACCTAACCTTACTAGACTCTACCCAATGTATATAAGGGGATCCACCGGGATTATTGGGTTGCTTCCTCTTAAGAAGGGCTTAGTCTTTATTCCTTTTAGGTCAGTGATGAGTGTCAGATGCCTTAAAGCCTGTGACAGGTGAAGCCTACGTAGGGGAACCAAACATGGTTCCACTAGTCCACCTTTACATTTTTCTTCTCCAAGACACACCTCACTCTACCTAACCTTACTAGACTCTACCAAATGTATATGAGGGGATCCACCAGGATTATTGGGTTGCTTCCTCATAAGAAGGGCTTAGTCTTTATTCCCTTTAGGTCAGTGCTGAGTGTCAGATGCCTTAAAGCCCGTTACAGGTATAGCCTACGTAGGGGAACCAAATGTGGTTCCACTAGTCCATCTTCCTTCCCTAAGATACACCTCACTCTACCCAACCTTACTAGATTCTACCCAATGTATATGAGGGGATCTGCCAGGCTCATTTCCTGTTGAGAGAGGCCAAAACTGAAGGAAATATGTTTGCCTCTTCCTACACACAGGCCCTAAGCATGTAAGGGTTGTAAGAAGGGTATAAATATTTCAGGAGGGGGGAAAACCTGCTTAATAAATGGGGGAACGTGTACCTGTTTTATAGTCAAGGAGGCAGGTACATGTTCATTCTAGTGTGTCAGCAAACATACCAAGATCATTTGTAAAAACGAGAGTCGGAGTGTCTCTCCAGCCTAATATGAGTTGTCACTCGATGATAGCAGCAGGCACACTCGACTCCTGAATAATTTATACCTTATGAAGATGGCATTAAACAAAACCGAAGTGCCGCCAGTGCGACGTGTCCTGCGAGGCACTCCTTTGTAACAGTCATTCTCAGATACAGATCACAGATTACTTCAAATTTAAATTCCCTTCTAATTACATTACTCAGAAGAGCAAGCACAAGCAGTTTTCTAATTGTAAAGTAACACCCATGTATCACCGCTTCCCTGGCGCTGCATTTCCCCTCCTCGCGCTGGTCTTAACGGCGAAGGTTGCGATGACAGCTGTGCTTGCCAGCTCTCCTGTTTCGGGGAAGAAAATTTAGATGATTTTAGCAATCTAACCCATTTGTCTTTGTAAGAAGTAGCCATCTAGAAGATTGCGGCTCATTCCTCACCATAAGACGAGTCTACGGCGGTGCATTATGAGGGGAATACTTCACAGCACACGGGTTTTAAATGTAGCCAGTCTCCCACAGGGATGTCATTAAGTATCCGCTGCTGTAGTCCAAAGAGACTGACTCCTGAGCGTATGATGTGCGTCCTCCTTATTCACCCCCCACCCCCACCCGCACCGGCTTTTAAATATCTCCTCTCCTAGTAGAGTACGTCGTCTCTAGGCCAACGTCGCGGGAATACTGGCAGACACAGAGAAACAGACCCACGGCTATTTCCAAACAGCGCTTACTTTATGGCGTCCCCATTACCGAGTCCGCCAGTGGTGGGTTTTGTGGCAGGTGAGCTCCTTATTTTAAACTGACCTTTGAAATCCCAACCGAGTCTTCTAGATATATTATTATAATACAAATTAATCTTTCTTGTACTTCAGTTTTTTTTTTTTTTCTTTCTTTCTAATTAAGGAGAATTTCCTCTGAGCCCACACACCACATAACGAATAATAATAAAAAAAAAAAAAAGAAGAAGAAACTGTTCATTAGAGACACAGAAAGACTTGACCTTGAATGTCCTGCTCTACTTTCTGCTGCTCACAACTCCACCAGCTTGTACAAGTTGATCTAGTTTTATTCATCTTTATGATTCATGAAATGTTCTTTTCTTCCTTTACCATTAAAGAGAAATGATTTTTTATTTAAAGCTGAACTCCTGGTATGGGTTTTATTGTATTATTTGCATTGGTGAAGCTTGAACCAATTATGCATCTGCCATACCTGGGTAGGGTTGCCACCTCATCCCTTTAAACCAGAACACCTTTGAATTACACAGGTTCTGAGGCTAATTAAATGCAGATAAGCCACAGAAACATGGGCGTCCGCAGGTAGGGGCAAGGGGGCCAAGTGCCCCCCCCCCCCCCGGAATCAGGGATTGGATCGTAAATTCAGCACAGTTGCTTCGCTATCGGGGTGCTTTATATATAAGGGATCATCTAGAACCAATGGGTTGGGTGCTTTATATATAAGGGATCATCGAGAATCAAGGGGTTTGGTGCTTCATATATAAGGGATCATCGAGAAGCATGGGTTTGGGTGCTTCATATACAAGGGATCATTGAGAACCAATGGGTTTGGTGCCTTATATATAAGGGATCATCGAGAATCAAGGGGTTTGGTGCTTTATATATAAGGGATCATCGAGAACCAATGGGTTTGGTGCGTCATATACAAGGCATCATTGAGAACCAAGGGGTTTGGTGCTTCTAATATAAGGGATCATTGAGAAAAAAGGGGTTTGGTGCTCCATATACAAGAGATCATCGAGAATCAAGGGGTTTGGTACTTCATATACAAGGGATCATCTAGAACCAATGGGCTTGGTGCCTTATATATAAGGGATCATCGAGAACCAAGGGGTTTGGTGCTTCATATATAAGGGATCATCGAGAGCAAAAGGGGTTTGGGTGCTTCATATATAAGGGATCATCGAGAACCAATGGGTTTGGTGCCTTATATATAAGGGATCATCGAGAACCAAGGGGTTTGGTGCTTCATATACAAGGGATCATCGAGAGCAAAAGGGGTTTGGGTGCTTCATATATAAGGGATCATCGAGAATCAAGGGGTTTGGTGCTTCATATACAAGGGATCATCGAGAACCAAGGGGTTTGGTGCTTCTAATATAAGGGATCATCCAGAAAAAAGGGGTTTGGTGCTCCATATACAAGAGATCATCGAGAACCAAGGGGTTTGGTACTTCATATACAAGGGATCATCGAGAACCAAGGGGTTTGGTGCTTCATATATAAGGGATCATCTAGAACCAATGGGCTTGGTGCCTTATATATAAGGGATCATCGAGAACCAAGGGGTTTGGTGCTTCATATACAAGGGATCATCGAGAGCAAAAGGGGTTTGGGTGCTTCATATATAAGGGATCATCGAGAATCAAGGGGTTTGGTGCTTCATATATAAGGGATCATCGAGAACCAAGGGGTTTGGTGCTTCATATACAAGGGATCATTGAGAACCAAGGGGTTTGGCGCTTCATATATAAGGGATCATTGAGAACCAAGGGGTTTGGCGCTTCATATATAAGGGATCATCGAGAGCAAAAGGGGTTTGGTGCTTTATATATAAGAGATCATCGAGAATCAAGGGGTTTGGCGCTTCATATATAAGGGATCATTGAGAACCAAGGGGTTTGGCGCTTCATATATAAGGGATCATTGAGAACCAAGGGGTTTGGCGCTTCATATATAAGGGATCATCGAGAACCAAGGGGTTTGGTGCTTCATATACAAGGGATCATTGAGAACCAAGGGGTTGGGTTCTTCATATATAAGGGATCATCGAGAACCAAGGGGTTTGGTGCTTCATATATAAGGGATCATCGAGAGCCAAGGGGTTTGGTGCTTCATATATAAGGGATCATCGAGAGCCAAGGGGTTGGGTTCATTATATATAAGGGATCATCGAGAACCAAGGGGTTGGGTTCTTCATATATAAGGAATCATCGAGAACCAAGGGGTTGGGTGCTGAATATATAAGGGATCATCGAGAACCAAGGGGTTGGGTTCTTCATATATAAGGGATCATCGAGAACCAAGGGGTTGAGGGCTTCATATATAAGGGATCATCGAGAACCAAGGGGTTTGGTGCTTCATATATAAGGGATCAGCCAGAAAAAAGGAGTTTGGTGCTATATGAGAGATCATCCTGGACATCCTCATTAACAGGACCCATATACATTGGACATTTTTGGAGATCACCACCCTCGTACTATGATATCTGAGCTGACAAGACTATATTAAAAATATGACACTAGCAATGGTGGCCCACAAATCTCACTCTGCAATGCTCCATAGTACTGAACTGCACTAGTCTAATCCAGCCCCAATCTCTAGTGATAGAAGAAGATTAATTAAGATGGATAATCATAGATGTTGCTGTGCTTTCCCATTGTTGATAGCTGAACTAAGGCAAATGTTCTTTTCATGCACAGAAAGCCCGAGGCTTCTCTCGCAAAGCACTTGTTATCGCTTGCCTCAGACGCCAATGTATTTAAGTACATTTCTCTCCTCTGTAAGGTGTAAAAAGATTTTGCATATTTTCAGTAATTTGAGGTAAAAATGCCAAAGCCACGAGATTACAAGCAGATGTTTCCTTACAAAGAGAAGATGGGAAAAAAAATGATTTTTTAGAGATTGTTCAGAAATAGTCTGTGTGAGAATTGCTCTGTGATAGCTTATGCGAGGAACATCTGATACATTGACAACTGCATGTTTCTAATGTGTGTGATACGTTGTAGTTTGGACCAACAAAAGCAAGGCTCGGTGGATCCACAATGGAGTGCATCTTCTTTCAAAGGGGCTGATCCGTAATGAAGGTATAGTGAAGGCCAGTCTTTCTCACCCAGGGTGCCATGGCATCCTGGGGTGCTCCGAGCAATGGGCCAGTTTGCCCTGGATGGGGAGACCCTAATTTGGTGTGTATAGGGGGGAATCTGATGAGTAGGGTAGGTAGGGAGTAGGGAGTAGGGAGGCCTCTGACTACTAATGATGCTTTGATGAAGGCTTCTTAGCCGAAACGCGTCGGAGTAGCCTGTACCCGTGTACCCATGTAACAAAATAAAGGACTTTTATTCAAGAGCATCTGAGTCGCCAGCCCTTTTTTGATTCAAGTACTGCATTTTGGGGCCTGAACGTCCTGGCTAGAGCACCGGTCCACAGTTCATAGATCATCATATTGGCAGTAGAGCTGGGGTATCATTTTGCTTCTCTTCTAACTCTGCTATAGTATTGACTCTGTGGTGATGAGGGCTTCTAAGGTATGGGGGGTGTGACGGAACGTCCCTACACTCCTCTTGTGTGCGTTCGTCATATATCACTTCCTCCCAGTCTGGATACGGATATCAGATATTCCAACCGCTCCCAAGCACCAAACGAGACGAGACTTGCTTAGTGCCAACATGGACTATTTTATTACAAAACCAAACTGACATTTATATAAAGTAGAAGAGGAGATCCCCCCTCCTGCTCATATTACTCTAACAATTCACTTGTAACAACTTAACATAAACTAATTAACGAATCCCTTTAAGCAGCCGATGTGACTCAGGATTTCACCACAGGCCAGACTTGTTGTCACCGAGCTAAACACAGTTGATTATAAATTATCATAATTACAACCACACAACATTGTATCACAATAGCAGGAGACCACCAGTAACAGACGGACCGTCTACTACATTGTACAGAGGACAATGTGATCAGCCCTCTCAATTAACATCTTGAGTTCATGACACTAGCATCTAAAAGTGTGTGTCAACAGCATGAGACAATACACATTATATATACACATATATACAGCATTGAATCTGACTGGGGTTGGGGTTCTCCTTCACCCTGTGCCCCTTAAAATCCAGGGCCCATAATCGGTTGGCAGGAGGCTCGCATTTAGTCCTCTCAAAAAGCCTGTGTCCCGGCTAGGTCTGTCACAGGGGGATTTTGATGTGATGGAGGGACTGTGATGTGATGGGGCCCCTGACGTGAAAGTGGGACTCTCACATGAATGGTTGGCCACTGATGTGATTGGGGAACCTCTACTGCAATGGTCTCCAAGATGCAGCCCTTTGATTGCTTTTACCTGGCCCTTGGGGCACTATTTCATCCACTTATACCAGGGATATGCAATTAGCGGACCTCCAGGTGTTGCAAAACTACAAGTCCCATCATGCCTTTGCATCTGGGTGTCATGCTTGTGCCTCATGGGACTTGTAGTTCTGCAACAGCTGGAGGTCCGCTAATTGCATATCCCTGACTTATACCAACAATGGGGAACAATTTCTCCCAATGACACCAAACGGTGGGGCACAATTCCTCCCTGATGTCAGGACCTTTTTTTATTCCCAATGGCCACAGTCCGGCCTCCCTAAAGTCTGAAGATCAGTAAACTGGCCCTTTGTTTAGAAAGTTTGAAGCGAAAATCCAGGCTCAAAAAAATAAATAAAAAATCAGCAGCTACAAGCAGGGCAGGACTTAGGGTGGTGGGGGCCCCTGGGCTTGAGTCACTTCCCGGGCCCTACCTTCTATACATTACCGTATTGATCAGCGTATAACACGCGCCCCAAGTTTAGGAGGGAAGTTTAAGCAAAAAAAACCTTACATTTAAATGCCCATCAATGCAGCCTTGTCAGTGTCATTTGCAGCCTTGCCATTGCAGTCTTGATGTTTAAAAATGGCGCAGTCGAGATACAGAGTCCTGTGCATCTCAGCGGCTCTCGGGTCCTCTCGCAGTCCCGAGCGGAGCCGAGAGTAGCCGAGTGTACTTGGCTCACAGTCATGCCCAGTCCCTGTGTTATGTCCATGGTAGGGCAGGACTGGGCGTGACTGTGAGGCGAGCCGAGCACACTCGGCTACGTATCTCGGCGAGGCCCCCTATTTGGCGGGGCCCATGGGCTTGAGCCCAGTCAAGCCCAATGGTAAGTCCGGCCCTGGCTACAAGTGCTCGGCTCGGGTGTAGGCGCGGCATTGCAAGTAAGGGAAACCGGCAGGAAAGCTTTGAGGTCTCACAGCTGGTTTCCTACTGCGCATGCTCGAGTCGTGCTGCGCTTTCTGAATGGCCCCGTTGTCTTCTGCGACACAGGTCCCAGAAGGCAGCGAGGGGGGGGGGGGGGGAGGAGGGGCCGATGCAAATGCTGAGGTGACGTACCTCCCTGCGGCGAGGTTAGACTGGAGAAGGAAAAAAAAAAGCTACAAAACGGTACAAAAAAATTAATAAAAGGATATTCAAAAACGAGGGGTGGGGGGATCGATTGATTAATAGACATGTGCACAATAGAAAAATTTGTTTCGTTTCGTTTCGTTTCTGTTCGTTTCCGTTGATTCGTAACGATTCGTAAATTCGTAAGTCGCCGGTGTTCGTATTCGTAACGATTCGTATTTTCGTAAGAGTTATTTTTCCGTTGATTCGTTTTTCCGTTAGTTTAATTTTTGTTTATTCAGAATTCGGACGCATTCGTATTTTCGTAGATTTAGTTACATTCGTACTTTCGTTAGATTGATTTATTCGTACTTTCGTAACATTGGTTTCGTAGATTCGTAATCGGAGCATAATTCATAATTTTATGTAATGTGTATGCTATTATTACATTGTAAGAGACGCGGAAAATTACGAATCGAAAAAAAAGTTCCGAATGTACGAATTTTTTCATTCAATCCATTCAAAGCACGTTAAGCAGCGCCATTGTAAGAGACACGGAAAATTACGAATCGCAAAAAAAAAAAAAAAAAGTTACGAATTTTTTCGTTCAATGCATTCGAAGCACGTTAAGCAGCGCCATTGTAAGGGACACGGAAAATTACCAATTCAAAAAAAAAAAAAAAAAGTTACGAATGTACGAATTTTTTCGTTCATTTTGATTTTCGTTGTTCCTGTTTTCGTTTTTCGGATTTTCTTCTTTCGTAGTTTCGTTGTTTCTATTTTGGTTATTTCGGATTTTCGTTGTTTTTCATATTCGTTCGATTTGATAATTCGTTATTCGTTAAAATTTTTAGCGAATCATTCATCATTCGTTCGATAACGAATGAACGAATATAACGAATTTTAACGGAAAACGAAAAAAAAAAACGAAACGAATTGCACATGTCTATTGATTAAGACAATTTAGCTTGGAACTACGCTTTAATATCAGTTGAGCGTAGGCGAGTTGCGGCGGGAGAGAAGCTGGCAGTTCCAGATACAATTCCAGTTTTGACATTGAAGACCAACCAGCCATCGCCCGCCGCCTTTCCGTGACAATTGTTTCAAATCAGTGAAAAATGAAGAACTCTCAGCTGGTTAAATAAAACAAGATATTGTGTTGTAGCTTTTCATTATTTATGCCACGAGCCGACTTCGCTTGGCTGTGTCTATCTTTCTGCGCGTTGCGGCGGTTTTATTATTTTTTATATTTTTTTTGTGATTCCTTTCGAGTCGTCTGGAGTTCCGCTCTCTCCCAGACGCGCGACGCATTAGCACCTTCACAATGGATATTTCCTTGTCACCGCTTTGCGTGTAAATTTCCATAATCACACCTGACGCCCCCCCCGAGATATTCTCGGACAAAGCTCGGCGAATCACCGGAGTCAGACAATTGACAAGCCTCAAAATTTTTTGCTGGTGTCTGAATTTTGGGCCCCTTTGGTTTGCTGACGTCAGCGGAGACATATCAGGCGTATCGGAATGAGAGGAGACAGCGAGCTGGGATTCGGTAGGCAGAACTTGAAGAAAAAGTAGCCCCGCGTGTTACTCGCGCTGGAGGCCAGGCATATGCAAATTCAATAAAAAATAGAATGCGGCAGCACTTTGGTGACTAAAATACCTAACGCATTGCAAAACGTACATACCGGTATATCTCGAAATAGTTTGTAAATTATTGCAGAGGCTTACAAAAATTGTAACTCTTAGTTCATGTGATTTATTTAACCACTTGACCCCTGGAAGATTTAAACCCCCCCCCCCCCCAACTCTTCATGACCAGGGCATTTCTTGCTATACGCAACTGCGTTATTTTAACCACTTCAGCCCCGGACCAATTGGCAGCCAAAGGACCAGGCCCCTTTTTGCGATTCGGCACTGCGTCGCTTTAACTGACAATTGCGCGGTCGTGCGACGTGGCTCCAAAACAAAAATTGGCGTCCTTTTTTTCCCACAAATAGAGCTTTCTTTTGGTGGTATTTGATCGCCCCTGCGGTTTTTATTTTTTGCGCTAGAAACAAAAATAGAGCGACAATTTTGAAAACAATGCAATTGCTTTTTGCTATAATAAATATCCCGAAAAAATATAAAAAAAAACATATCTTTTCCTCAGTTTAGGCCGATACGTATTCTTCTACATATTTTTGGTAAAAAAAAAAAAAAAAATCGCAATTAGCGATTATTGATTGGTTTGCGCAAAAGTTATAGCGTTTACAAAATAGGGGATAGTTTTATAGAATTTTTATTAATATTTTTTTTTTTTACTAGTAATAGCGGCGATCAGCGATTTTTATTGTGACTGCGACAATATGGCGGACACATCGGACATTTTTGACACATTTTTGGGACCATTGTCATTTATACAGCAATCAGTGCTATTTAAATGCATTGATCCCTGTATAAATGACAGTTGTGGTGAAAGAGTTAACCACTAGGGGGAGGGGAGGGGTTATGGGCTCTGACGTGTGTGTGTTTTTTTACATTAGGGGGCGGGGCTGACGTCTGACGTCACTGATCGGCTTTCCCGATGACCGTGAACAGCGAATCAATGACAGGCAGAGTAGGAAGCGCGGGGAGAGGTTTGTTTACACAGACCCTTCCCCGTTCTTCAGCTCCGTGACCCGATCGCGGGACACCAGCGGCGATCGGGTCCGCTGGTCCCGCGGTCGGGGTCACGGAGCTCCCGACCGGGTCGCGAGCGCGCCGCTGGCAGCGCGCGACCCACAGGCGGGCATTTAAAGGGCCACGTACAGGTACGTGGTTTTGCCTGCCCGTGCCATTTTGCCGCAGTATATCTGCGTGAGGCGGTCGGGAAGCGGTTAACTGACAATTTCATGGTTGTGCGACGCTGTAGACATTTATATATTTTTTTTCCAGAAATAGAACTTTCTTTTGGTGGTATTTGATCACCTCTGCATTTTTTTTTCGTTTTTGCACTATAAACATAAAAAAAATAAGATTTTGAAAAAAAAAAACAATATTTAACGCTGTAGACATTTATATATATTTTTTTCCAGAAATAGAACTTTTTTTTTGGTGGTATTTGATCACCTCTGCGTTTTTTTTTCTTTTTTGCACTATAAACATAAAAAAAAATAAGATTTTGAAAAAAAAAAACAATATTTAACGCTGTAGACATTTATATATTTTTTTTTTCCAGAAATAGAAAAACTTTCTTTTGGTGGTATTTGATCACCTCTGCATTTTTCTTTTTTGCACTATAAACATAAAAAAAAATAAGATTTTGAAAAAAAAAAACAATATTTAACGCTGTAGACATTTATATATTTTTTTTTTCCAGAAATAGAACTTTCTTTTGGTGGTATTTGATCACCTCTGCATTTTTTTTTCTTTTTTGCACTATAAACATAAATATTGTTTTTTTTTTTCAAAATCTTTTTTTTTTTTTATGTTTATAGTGCAAAAAAGAAAAAAAAAATGCAGAGGTGATCAAATACCACCAAAAGAAAGTTCTATTTCTGGAAAAAAAAAAATATAAATGTCTACAGCGTTAAATATTGTTTTTTTTTTTCAAAATCTTATTTTTTTTTAACGCTGTAGACATTTATATTTTTTTTTTTCCAGAAATAGAACTTTCTTTTGGTGGTATTTGATCACCTCTGCATTTTTTTTTCTTTTTTGCACTATAAACATAAAAAAAATAAGATTTTGAAAAAAAAAACAATATTTAACGCTGTAGACATTTAGATATTTTTTTTTCCAGAAATAGAACTTTTTTTGGTGGTATTTGATCACCTCTGCTTTTTTTTTTTCTTTTTTGCACTATAAACATAAAAAAAATACGATTTAGAAAAAAAAAACAATATTTTTTACTTTCTGCTATAAAACATATCCAATAAAAAAAAAATCTAATTTCTTCATAATGGTCAGCCATGCCAAGCGAGTGAGCCCCTGTGGGCACTATGCAGAAGGGCAGATGCTTGGCACAGCACCTGTAAGACCGTCATTGTAGTAGCTTTCCACAGAGGCTGATCAGGTATCACATATGCACTTACATTGTGCCAAGATGGACCAATGTTCCAATGTTCGTATGGAATATACATCATCCCTGGAGTTCAGCTTTAATTTAAAGTGACCCATTCCATTTATTTTAGATGAAACCTTCTGCCCGGTCTAGAGATAGGGTTCGGAGACCAGTAGCTATAGCATTAGAGAGGCTCCCACTGACCAGCAGGATAGGTATACAAGCAGGTCGCCCTGGCAGATCACGCGAGGTGCAGGTTCTAAGCACTAACCAGGGTTTACCAGCGCTCCTGATAGTGGGGATGGGTTTTGCGGCATGTTAGTACCAGGTCGTGGTCCTCAGGATTGCCCCACCAGGAGGTGAACAAGCTGGGGTCCAGTAGCAGATGTAGCAGGTAGGGATCAAGCAGAAGCATAGTCAGTAAACAAACCAAAGGTCAGTAACTAGTGGTTGCAGGCTGGGATTAAGCAGAAGTGTAGTCGGTAAACAAGCCAAAAGGTTGGTAACTAGTAGTTGCAGTTTGGATCAAGCAGAAGCATAGTCATTAAGCAAACCAAAAGTTGGTAACAAGTGGTTGCAGGTTGGGATCAAGTGGAAGCGTAGTCAGTAAACAAGTCACAGGTCGGTAACAAGTAGTTGCAGGTTGGGATCAAGCGGAAGCGATGTTCACCAAAGCTCTTGATAGTGGGGATGGGTTTTTAATGCGTGTAAGTACCAGGTCATGGTCCTCAGGATCGCCCCACCAGGAGGTGAGCAAGCTGGAATCCAGTAGCAGATATAGCAGGTAGGGATCAAGCTGAAGCGTAGTCCGTAAACAAGCCAAAAGTTGTTAGCAAGTAGTTGAAGGTTGGGATTAAGCAGAAGCATAATCAGTAAACAAGCCAAAAGGTTGGTAACAAGTGGTTGCAGATTGGAATCAAGCAGAAGCGTAGTTGAGGAACAAGCCAAAGGTTGGTAACAAGTAGTTGCAGGTTAGGATCAAGCGGAAGCATAGTCAAGCATAGTCAGTAAACAAGTCAAAGTTTGTTAGCAAGTAGTTGCAGGTTAGGATTAAGCAGAAGTATAATCAATAAACAAGCCAAAGTTTGTTAGCAAGTAGTTGCAGGTTGGGATCAAGTGATAGCGTAGTTAGTCAGTAAACAAGCCAAAGGTTGGTAACAAGTGGTTGCAGGTTGGGATCAAGCGACAGCGTAGTTAGTCAGTAAACAAGCCAAAGGTTGGTAACAAGTAGTTGCAGGTTGGGATCAAGCAGAAGCATAGTCAGTAAACAAGCCAGAGGTTGGTAACTAGTAGTTGCAGTTTGGATCAAGCAGGAGCATAGTCATTAAACAAGCCAAAAGTTGGTAACAAGTGGTTGCAGGTTGGGATCAAGTGGAAGTGTAGTCAGAAAACAAGCCAAAAGTTGGTAACAAGTAGTTGCAGGTTGGGATCAAGCAGAAGCATAGTCAGTAAACAAGCCAAAGGTTGGTAACAAGTGGTTGCAGGTTGGGATCAAGTGGAAGTGTAGTCAGTAAACAAGTCACAGGTCGGTAACAAGTGGTTGCAGGTTGGGATCAAGTGGAAGTGTAGTCAGTAAACAAGTCACAGGTCGGTAACAAGTGGTTGCAGGTTGGGATCCAGTGGAAGTGTAGTCAGTAAACAAGTCACAGGTCGGTAACAAGTGGTTGCAGGTTTCAGTATTTTTCCGTTTTGAGCACCAGCCGCCACTGGGTTCCGGTCCAGGCCCTGATACATAGCTTATCACCAGTAAAGAGCACTAACTGCATTATTTTCTGTTGTCAACGTCTGCCTACTTCTCATTTTACAAAATGTTCTCCTCCTTATGGCAGAGCATGGCTCCCTAGTTCCTTCTTTCAGACCTTCCCCCGTTTTCTCCAACAGCCAACAAATGTTAACAAGCCCCGAGCGCTCCTCTTTGTGTTTAAGCATTTTTCAGAAAATTGCCGTATTGCCTACGATTCGACCGGAGAGCACTGAGCGCGTCGGAGGAGGCAATTGGGAAGCCATTGGCCAATTTCTATTTCGTAATGGAGACTCAATTGGGTATTATACGATTGATCAGCTGAAACTCATGTGGATTACAAAATGTTCTTCGCCGCTCTCCTCACCGCCATTAGTATAATAAAAAAAATACTCACCGGAAATTCTTTCACTGGGTATTGGCTATAATAGCATCTTCTCACCGCTCAGCGCCGAAAACTGTGCGAAGGACGTCGGCTCCGATCGCTCTTTTTATTTGAGCTAAAGCAAGAGTTATTATCCGGCTGTGTGTGGTGGAAGTTGGAGATTTCCCGCCGTTGGAGGCCAACGGAGCACAAAAACCGGATTTATGACATGGAACCGGCTTGCGTACCTAATCGGTGCCGCGAATTAACGCTGACAAAAGGTCGGTTTTAGCATTGTAAACGCACGTTCGCTGCCGGGAGGAGGACTTGAAAACCTGGAGGGATGAAGCGCAGCCGACTCGCCGCTTTCCATTACACACAACTATCGAGATTTGAAGATATTTTCGTGTTTACCGAGTGAGGAGGTGAATGTCAAATATCTGCTTTTCCACACAAGATTTTCTCATTCCTCGCAGCTGTGCGGGAAAATAGTTATTTGACGAGCGTTTGACTCACTTCCAGGCACAACGAATGAATATTTAACAGTGGAAAAGGAGATTGTCAGATTTTTTTTTTCCCCGGGTGAAATGTACAAACCGCTCCGGGAGGGGGGGAGGGGGGAGGAGAAATCTCATTAAAATGGATTAGTATTTTTTTTTTTACTTTTTAAAGCCGAAAACCCGGGCGATTGATATATATATATTTTACAGGCTTGCATTTGGGCCAGCTTGGCGCGATGGAAAGATAAGGTTGTAAAGCCACACAAGCACTTGAGGGGGGGGGGGGGGGGGGACACAGAAATATTTTATTTAACACAGAATGAAAGTTATAAGTGTTCTGCCGCGCGCTTGTGCATTGCGGCCCTGTGTGGGCACTTTTACCCCCTTCCTGCCCAGGCCAATTTTCAGCTTTGAATGACAATTGCGCGGTCATACAATACTGCACCCAAACTACACACTTCTATCATTTTTTTCACACAAATAGAGCTTTCTTTTGGTGGTATTTAATCACTGCTGTTTTTTTTTTGCTAAAGAAACAAAAATATACCGAAAATCTTGAAAAAATATTTTTTTCGTACTTTGTTATAAAATTTTGCAAACAGCTAATTTTTCTCCTTCACTGATGGGCACTGATGAGGCTGCACTGATGGGCACTGATGAGTATGCACTGATGGGCACTGATGAGGCTGCACTGATGGGCACTGATGGGCACTGATGAGGCTGCACTGATGGGCACTGATGAGGCTGCACTAATGGGCACTGATGGACATTGATAGGTGTCACTGATGAGGCAGCACTGGTGGGCACTGATAGGTAGCACTGATGGGCTCTGATAGGTGGCACTGATAGATGGTACTGATGGGCACTGATAGTCAGCACTGATAGATGACACTGATGAGGCACTGGTGGGCACTGATAGGTGAACACTGGGGGTCACTGATTGGCAGTACTGGTGGGCAATGATTTGCAGCACAAGTGGGCACTGATAGGGGGAACTGATGGGCTCTGATAGGCGGCACTGATAGGTGGCACTGATAGTCAGCACTGATAGGTGACACTGATGAGGCGCTGATGGGCACTGAATGGTGACACCGGTGGTCACTGATTGGCAGTACTGGTGGGCACTGATTTGCAGAACTGGTGGGCACTGATAGCAGGCACTGGTTTGCATTGATTAGCAGCACTGATGGGCTCTGATGGGAGGCACTGGTTTGCATTGATTAGCAGCACTGATGGGCACAGATTGGGACCAATGACCTCATGCTGACAGCGTGAGGAGAAAAAAAAAGCCGATGGCAACAGATTTTTATGTGACTATCTTGGTTACTTGGAGAGCCACAGCCCTGTCTGAATAATTTGTCTGGGAATCAGGCGGACTGAAACCCGGACTGTCTGGGTGAATCCTGGACAGGTGGCAACCCTAACTCCCACGCATGCGGCGCGCGGGAGTCATCAGTGAAGAAACGGTGAAGAAATGCGCTGATGACATCATCGGCGCACTACAAGGTAAACATCTTGGCGCACGTTTAGGAGATATTTACCGTACCTATAGGCACGCCTTATTATAGGCTTACCTATAGGTACAACTTCTGCACTGGGGGTATACAACCACTTTAAATAGGGTCTGCCTGACCCAAGATGGCTGCTAGAGTCACATGGGGTGGCAGCATTCCAATCAGATAGCTTCCCCAGTGAACCAGGAAGCCATAGAGGAACCATGTTTCTCTTGACTTCCTCTCCAACTGTAATGCCGCTGCGGAAGACCGCCACCTACAGTGGAGAAAGTAGGCTGCACCCGCCTACATACATCGTATTGCCGAGGCCGGGGGTTTCAGCCGAAGTGACACTTTTACTTTAAAAAGACGAGCTTTATGTGAGCGTCAATTGTAAATGCAATCATCTCATTTTGATATTAGAGGCAGATCCCAGAGTTACGGAACAGATCAGCCCCTCGCCGCGCCTACGCGCCGAAGACAAAGACCACAGCTTAGAACCGCCGGCCTTCAAAGTCCTTGACTGCAACACGTGCGCCGCTTTTATCACTTTAACGGCTAATTTTCCTCGTTAATATTAAAAAAAAAAAAAAAAAAAAGATACTTGGGGAACGGCACAATACGGCGGCAGCTGCTGCGGCTTTGTGATTGCGTAATTGGCAGGACCGCCCTATAATTTCGAAATCTGCTCAGGAAAGGTTGTACCTCCGTTACATTAATCTTCCTCCTTCTCAAGCATTTTCTCTTTTTAAAAAAAAACAAAATCCCTTTGAAGATTTTTTTTTTTTTAAGTCCGTTGGGCTAATTTAAATGGAAATTTTGGCTTACAGTCCGTTTTTTTTTTTTGTTTGTTTTATTTGGGAAACATTTGATGTTTTTGTTTTGTTTTGCAATGTATCGAATAACTTTATAGAAAATAAAACAAAAAAAAGGCAAAACAAAAAGACACAAAGAAACAATAAAACGTTGTATTTCTGAGTCAGCGCGGATTGATGTCTTAGAATGAGCCGCTACCTCGCGTTCTTTTGTGGGAAGGCATAAAATAGGTGAATAGCAAGATTTATGGGAGGGGCCTGTGGCTCAGTGGGTAGAATACTTTTCACAAGATCAGGATTTGTTAGTTATCAGTGTTAACGACACCTAACAGTGGCGGCTGGTGCTCAAATTTTTTTTGGGGGGGCGCAAACTAACTGAAAAATTCTGAAATAAAAACCCATAAATTGCCGCCACTGTGCCCATCAATTGCCGCCACTGTGCCCATCAATTGCCGCCACTGTGCCCATCAATTGCCGCCACTGTTCCCATTAAACGCAGCCACTGTGCCCATTAAATGCTGCCACTGTGCCCATCAAAGGCTGCTACTGTGCCCATCAAATTCTGCCACTGTGCCCCTCAAATTCTGCCACTGTGCCCATCAAATGCTGCTACTGTGCCCATCAAATTCTGCCACTGTGCCCATCAAACGTTGCCACTATGCCCATCAAATTCTGCCACTGTGCCCATCAAACATTGCCACTGTGCCCATCGAATGCAGCCACTGTGCCCATTGAATGCAACCACTGTGCCCATCGAATGCAGCCACTGTGCCCATTGAATGCAGCCACTGTGCCCATCGAATGCTGCCACTGTGACCCTCCCCCCACCTGCTAGCCGTCTGCCCGGCACTTACCCTGTCTCGGTGGGGCAGCGGGTGACGGCGGTGAACAGTGATCCTCCATGATCCTCCATGGACATGCTTCTCCATGTCTTCTCCCAAGTCCCGTCCTCTCCTATAGGCGATTGGACGCCTGATAGGTGTCCAATCACAGCGCCTGTCATTTCAGCCACTCAGGTGAAGGGTAACAGACTCAAGCCCCTGATTGGCAGAGAGGCGGTTCAGTGTTAGGAAAGCGAATATTCATTCATTCGCAGTTCTAACACAGCTGGGTGAACTGGGAGAGCCAAGCATGGCGCTCGCAGGTCCCGTTTTTTGATGCCTAATAGAGCCTATGGCTCTCCCCCCGCCGCTGTAATTCAGGCGCCCGGCACCTGAAAAGGAAGATCTGTAAGACCCCCTGTAAAGCGCCTCTCAAGCCACCCCAGTGTGAAAGCCCGAGTGCTTTCACACTGGGGCGGTGCGCTTGCAGGACGGGAAAAAAAAGCAGCCTCTTTGGGGCGGTGCGGGAGCGGTGTATACACTGCCCCCAAAACGCCCTGCCCATTGAAATGAATGGGCAGCGCTGCCGAAGCGCCTGGAAAGAGATTTGGCAGCGCCGAAACACGGGTGATATTAACCCTTTCTTCGACCGCTAGTGAGGGTTACAATCCCCCCACTAGTGGCCGAAAATCGCCGCTATAACAGCGGTAAAGCACCGCTAAAACTAACGGCGCTTTAGCGCTAACGCCCGCACCACCCTGGTGTGAAAGGGGTCTAAAGAAGAGTGCACCAGAGATGTGTGCAAACCTGGTCACCAGCTACAAGAAACGTCTGACCTCTGTGATCGCCAACAAGGGTTCTCCACCAAGTACCAAGTCATGTTTTGCTTGGGGGTCAAATACTTATTTTACTCACTGAACTGCAACTCCATTTATAACGTTTGTATTGTGTTTTTTATGGATTTTTGGTTGATTTTCTGTCTCTATCATATAAAATACACCTCTGATAAAAAATTATAGACCCTTCATTTCTTTGTAAGTGGGCAAAACTTACACAATCTGCAGGGGAGACGATCGTTATTTTTCCCCACTGTGTGTGTATATATATATATATATACAGGGGTGGACTGACAACTCATGGGGCCCCCGGGCAATAGGAGATTATGGGGCCCCCAGGCAATCAGAGATTATGGGGCCACACAGTATACAATCACACAGTATACACAGACATGTTTCTATTGGCTGAGAAGGTACTGGAGAGGTGGGGCAGCTATAATCTCGGGATTTTTAGACCAAAAGGATGTCGGTAAGGGACATTACAGCAACAGATGTAAAAAAAAAACACAGATTTTTACATACTGTCCCTGGTTTTACTGAGGCTGGCAACCCTGATTGGGCCCCCTAGTGGCCAGGGGCCCTCGGGAAGTGCCCGAGTGGCCGAATGGTCAGTCCGCCCCTGTATATATATATGTGTGTGTGTTTGAGGTTTGGGGTGCACACCCTAATGCAATGGACTGTGCACCCCGATATGAGGGCTCCTCTATCATAGCACAGTTGAGATTCCCGCTGTCCTCCTATATCCAAGAGTTACAGAAGAACAGGAAATCATACAGTTGTCACAATGTATCGAGACACAAGAAAAAAAAAATTATATATGCGGTAAAATATTCCCCACAGCAGAAATAGTTGCTGAATAAGTCTTATTTCCCGCAGTACAAATGACAGTAGCGGAGGGCTTGGATAATAACGCGGCGCCGTATGTAATAATGCGCTCTACGCGCTCCTATTTAATGAATATTTCCTTTTCAGGAATTACAAATCCGGGATAATGTACTTTTCCAGCAATGCGAGAAATACATCACCGCCTGACGTTCATACACTGCTCTGTAATCCTGTCATATATCTCCTGGATCCAGGTGACCGGTATAAATCCTGGGTGCCCCGTTCTCCGGCTTTATAAATGTCCAACCCTTCCCGGGCAATAAATTACCGGCTCGCCTGGCTGGGCCCCGGCCGTACTGTGCCTGGCGTGGGCCTAGTGTTATTAGGGGCCCAGCCCATCGGTGCAGGAAGAATTCCTGATAGAAAAGGTACGTTTCTGCATTAAGTGCCTCTCTTCCCCCCCCGTAATGTTATTCTTTTTTTTTTTCGGGGGGGAATTCGTAGAGATGGAGCGCTCCCCGTCCTGTAGCAAAACGAACATTAAATGCGCTGTTGTTTTATGGGGGAAAACGCTCAATGTGAATTGTTTGCCGGCGTGTTTTATGCTCTTTTCTCTCCCCAATTCCTCTCGCTTTATGGGGCCGACGCATTAATTATACGGTTAGGTGGGAGCGCAGGATGAATGCTGAAGGATTGCACGCCGAAGGTAAAAAACCTCCCTGATAAAAGGGAAATAAGGGGGGTCATTTGATGTGAAATTAATGTCATGGTTTCCCATTGATAAATACCACTTATGCTGCGTACACGCGGTCGGAATTTCCGATGGAAACAGTTCGATGGGAGCTTTTCATCGGATTTTCTGACCGTGTGTATGCCCATCGGTCTTTTTTCTGTCGGAATTTCCGACAGACTTTGGATTGAGAACCTGTTAGACATGTGCGATTAGTTTTGTACGAATTCGAAATTCGTACGAATTTACGAATCCGTAGTACGAATTTTTTCGAATACGAATTCCGTACGGAATACTAAATTCCGTTTACGAATTTCGTCGCCAAATTATTCTAATCCGACTACCAAATATCGAATTTCAACTAATATGAAAGAAATTATTATAGCGGATATAACGAATTATTCGAATGAATTCGAATGACAAAGTGTAATTTTTGCAGGAAAAATTCCGTTTACGAATTTCAGCTCCAAATTATTCGAATCAAACTACCAATATCGAATTTCAACTAATTCGAAAGAAATTATTATAGCGGATATAACAAATGATTTGAATGAATTTGAATGAATTTGAATGATTTGAATGACAAAGTGTCATTTTTGCAGTAAAAAAATCACTCGCGGCTATTGCCGGCAAATGAATTGTCGGCTCCGTAACACAGAGAACAGTCGTTCATTGATAAAAAAAAAAAAAAAAAAGCGTGGGGGTCCCCCCAAATTCAATAACCAGGCTCTTCAGGTCTGGTATGGATATTAAGGGGAACCCCAGCCAAAAAAAAAAAAAAAAATGGCATGGGGTCCCCCTCAAAATCCATACCAGACCCTTATCTGAACACGCAACCTGGCAGGCCGCAGGAAAAGAGGGGGGACGAGAGCGCCCCCCCCCTCCTGAACCGTACCAGGCCACATGCCCTCAACATTGGGAGGGTGCTTTGGGGTCCCCCCCAAAGCATCTTGTCCCCATGTTGATGAGGACAAGGGCCTCATCCCCACAACCCTGGCCATTGGTTGTGGGGGTCTGCGGGCGGGGGGCTTATCGGAATCTGGAAGCCCCCTTTAACAAAGGGGACCACCAGATCCCGCCCCCCCCCCCTGTGTAAAATGGTAAGGGGGTACAAAAGTACCCCTACCATTTCACCAAAAAAGGTGACAAAAATGGTAAAAATGACAGGAGACGGTCTTTGACAATTCCTTTATTAAAATCTTCTTTCTTCTTTCTTCTGGTCTTCCTTCTTCTTTTCTTCATCCTTCGGTTTCTTCATCTTCTCCTTCCGGCAACTTCTTCCATCTTCTTCTTCCTCCGATCCGCTTCTTCTTCCTCCGGTCTTCTCGTCCGGCATCTTCTTCCATGGCGTCGGCGTCTATTCTTCTGTCGGGCTGCTCCTCGCAATTGGAGGCTCCCGCTGTGTGAGGCTTCGCTCCGTCTGACAGGTCTTTTATAACGGAGGGCACCTGGTGACCCCGCCCCCCTCTGACGTCATGGGGAAAGCCATAGGGAAGTCCCCATGACGTCCCTGTGCGTCAGAGGGGGGCGGGTCACCAGGTGCCCTCCGTTATAAAAGACCTGTCAGCCGGAGCGAAGCCTCACACAGCAGGAGCCTCCCATTGCGCGGAGCGGCCCGAGAAGAGACGCAGACGCCATGGAAGAAGATGCCGGACGAGAAGGACGAGAAGACCGGAGGAAGAAGAAGCGGATCGGAAGAAGAAGAAGATGGAAGAAGATGCCGGAAGGAGAAGATGAAGAAACCGAAGGATGAAGAAAGGAAGAAGGAAGACCAAAAGAAAGAAGAAAGAAGATTTTAATAAAGGAATTGTCAAAGACCGTCTCCTGTCATTTTTACAATTTTTGTCACCTTTTTTGGTGAAATGGTAGGGGTACAAAACCATTTCACACAGGGGGGGGGGGGGGGGGACGGGATCTGGGGGCCCCCTTTGTTAAAGGGGGCTTCCAGATTGCGATAAGCCCCCCCGCCCGCAGACCACCACAACCAATGGCCAGTGTTGAGGGCATGTGGCCTGGTATGGTTCAGGAGGGAGGGGGGGCCGCTCTCGTCTCCCCCTCTTTTCCTGCGGCCTGCCAGGTTGCATGCTCGGATAAGGGTCTGGTATGGATATTTAGGGGGGACCCCACGCCAATTTTTTATATTTTTTTTGGCCGGGGTTTCCCTTAATATCCACACCAGACCTGAAGGGCCTGGTTATTGAATTTGGGGGGACCCCCACGCTTTTTTCTTTTTTTTTTTTTTATCAATGAATGACAGTTCTCTGTGTTACGGAGCCGACAATTCATTAGCCGCGAGTGATTTTAAATAGCTTTTTTTCCTGCAAAAATGACACTTTGTGTAGGAACAGTTCTCTATATTAGATATACTGAATCTCAAATTAATTCGAAGCATTCGAAGCATTCGTTATATCCGCTATAATAATTTCTTTCATATTAGTTGAAATTCGATATTTGTAGTTGGATTCGAATTGTTCTCTGTGTTACGGGAACCGGCAATTTATTAGCCACATTAACGATTCGTAACGATTCGTAACGATTCATAACTTTACTAACGATTCGAGAAAAAAAATTACGATTCGCACAAAATTCGTATTTCGTACGAATTCGAACGGAATTTCGTACACAAATTACGAATTTTTTTATATACGGAACGATACGAAACAAAACTAATTTTTTGACAGTTCCCATGTCTAGAACCTGTTCTTAAATTTTCCGACAGAAAACCTTTTCTATCGGATTTTCCGATCGCGTGTATGCAATTCCGACACGCAAAATTCCGACGCATGCTCGGAAACAATTCGACGCATGCTCGGAAGCATTAAACTTCCCTTTTATAGTGCAGTCGAACGTTTTTTAAGGCGCGGTGTTATTGACCATCGGAATTTGGTGTGACCGTGTGTAGGCAAGACAGTTTGAGCGAAACTCCGTCGGAATTCCGACGGGAAAAACATCAGAGCTTTTTCCGACGAGAATTCCGACCGTGTGTATGCGGCATTACATTTTAGACTGCGGTGCCTCTTGGTTTCGCATACTTTTTTAACCACTTCATTACCGGCCACCGTCATATGAGTCCACAAGGTGGATCTCCAATCCTGGGTGGACGTCATATGATGTCCTCCTATTCCCGGCCGTCTAGGGGGCGCGTGCGCCACCTGCGACGTCGCTCGGGACCCGGTGCGCATGCCCGGCGGTCGCGATGTCCGCCGGGCACGCGCGATTGCCCGGGAAAACAGCGGGACCATGGAGCTGTGGGTGTAAACCCACAGCTCCACGTCCTGTCAGTGGAGAGGAGACCGATAATGTGTTCCCAGTACAGAGTAGACATGTGCAATTCGGGTTTTTTTTTTTTTTTTTCGTTTTTCGTTAAAATTCGTTATTTTCGTTCATTCATTAACGTACGAATGAACGAACGAATTTTTAACGAATGTTCGAATCGAACGAATATGAAAAACAACGAAAATTCCGAAATAACCAAATTAGAAACAACGAAACTACGAAAGAAGAAAATCCGAAAAACGAAAACAGGAACAACGAAAATCAAAATGAACGAAAAAATTCGTTTTTTTTTGTTGTTGTTGAATTGGTAATTTTCCGTGTCCCTTACAATGGCGCTGCTTAACGTGCTTCGAATGGATTGAACGAAAAAATTCGTACATTCGTACCTTTTTTTTTTTTTTTCGATTCGTAATTTTCCGTGTCTCTTACAATGGCGCTGCTTAACGTGCTTCGAATGGATTGAACGAAAAAATTCGTACATTCGTACCTTTTTTTTTTTTTTTTCGATTCGTAATTTTCCGTGTCTCTTACAATGGCGCTGCTTAACGTGCTTCGAATGGATTGAACGAAAAAATTCGTACATTCGTACTTTTTTTTTTTTTTTCGATTCGTAATTTTCCGTGTCTCTTACAATGGCGCTGCTTAACGTGCTTCGAATGGATTGAACGAAAAAATTCGTACATTCGTAACTTTTTTTTTCGATTCTTAATTTTCCGTGTCTCTTAAAATTTAATAATAGCATACACATTACATAACATTATGAATTATGCTCCGATTACGAATCTACGAAAAAAATGTTACGAAAGTACGAATAAATCAATCTAACGAAAGTACGAATGTAACTAAATCTACGAAAATACGAATGCGTCCGAATTTCGAAAAAAACGAAAATTAAACTAACGGAAAAAACGAATCAACGAAAAAAATAACTCTTACGAAAATACGAATCGTTACGAATACGAACACCGGCGACTTACGAAATTACGAATCGTTACGAATCAACGGAAACGAAAAAAACTGAATGAAAATAAACAAATTTTTCTATTGTGCGCATGTCTAGTACAGAGGAACACCGATCGGTCTCCTCCCCTTGTGAGTCCCCTCCCCCTACAGTTAGAATCGCTCCCAGGGAACATATATTAACCCCTGCAGCGCCCCCTAGTGTTAACCCCTTCCCTGCCAGTCACATTTACACAGTAATCAACGCAATTTTATAGCAACGATCGCTGTGTAAATGGGAATGGTCCCAAAAATGTGTCAAAAGTGTCCGCCGCAATGTCGCAGTCACAAAAAAAAAAAAACGCAGATCGCCGCCATTACTAGTAAAAAAAAAAAAAAATGCAATAAATCTGTCCCCTATTTTGTAAACGCTATAACCTTCGCGCAAACCAATCTTAGTGATTGGTTTGCGCGAAGGTTATAGCGTTTACAAAATAGGGGATAGATTTATTGCATTTTTATTTTTTATTTTTTTTTTACTAGTAATGGCGGCGATCTGCGATTTTTTTTGCGATTATTTTTTACCAAAAATATGTAGAATTGGCCTAAACTGAGTAAAAAATTGTGTTTTTTTTTTCAAAAAAATGGGATATTTATTATAGCAAAATGTAAAAAATATTGTGTTTTTTTTCAAAATTGTCGCTTTTCTTTTGTTTATGGCGCAAAAAATAAAAACCGCAGAGGCGATCAAATACCACCAAAAGAAAGCTCTATTTGTGGGGAAAAAAGGACGTCAATTTTGTTTGGGTGTAACGTTCGCACGACCGCGCGACTGTCAGTTAAAGCGACACAGCGCCGAATCGCAAAAAGTGCTCTGGTAAGGAAGGGGGTAAAATCGCCCGGGGCTGAAGCGGTTAAGGGGGGCACAACTAAAAAAAAAAAAAAAAGTCGGAGTTCTTCTTTAGTAGCCCCCCGGCTCCGGGTATTTCCAGGCTGCGCCAGTTGGAAATGTTACGGCAAGGACAATTTATGTAGCGCTCCCCCCTTCTATGCTTCATCTCCATTCATTATTCATGGTGATTTTTATAATCTCATATTCAAATTAATACGATAATCACTGTAAAAATAATTCACAGACACCCCGGCTGATAAATATATTAGCACATCTGTAAATACTCCTGAAAAGGTTGCCGGCTGAGCGTTGCACCTGAAATATTAATTTACTGTGAGTTATAAGCACCATTAAAGTGGAAATATATGCCATGTATAACTGGAGTCTAATATCCTCTGAAGAAGAGGTGAAATATGTGACAGCAATGTGGTGTAAACAGGAGACAACCCCCCGAGTGGGAAAAAAACAGAAAGTCACACAAACTGAAAAATGCTGATTTTCACCATCGGCCTTCGAGGCGGTGAGACACCCCGAGATGGATGTTCCCGAGGTGAATCCAGTGTTGGGTTTTTTCACTCAAACTAGTGGGGTCTCAGGTTCAAGTCCAACCAATGGGCACTATCTGCGTGTGTGGGTGAGGTTTAGGTGACCCTTTAGGTCCAACACAGAAGCCACGGGCCGAATCTGGCCCGGCAAGCCCTTTTATGTGGCCTTCGCACCTCTCCAGCAGCTGCGGTAGCCCCCTCGTCTCCGCCCCCCCCAACTTGTCCCAGCCGTCCACAGCAGAGAGGAGGACAGAACTCCTCCATCAGATCCTGCACTTCTCCGTGCAGCCGCGGAAAGGCTCGTCTCTCTGCCACCCTCCACCATCTCAGCCATCGACGAGGACAAAACTCCTCCTACAGATTCTGCGCCTCTCTGTGCAGCCTCCTTTACTTTTCTTTACTCATCACAGAGCCCCCCAATCACACAGTCTCCCATCACAGAGCCCCCAATCACAGTCTCCCATCACAGAGCCCCCCAATCACAGTCTCCCATCACAGAGCCCCCCAATCACAGTCCCCCATCACAGAGCCCCCCAATCACAGTCTCCCATCACAGAGCCCCCCATTCACACAGTCCCCCATCACAGAGCCCCCCCAATCACACAGTCCCCCATCACAGAGCCCCCCAATCACACAGTCCCCCATCACAGAGCCCCCCAATCACAGTCCCCCATCACAGAGCCCCCCAATCACAGTCTCCCATCACAGAGCCCCCCATTCACACAGTCCCCCATCACAGAGCCCCCCCCAATCACACAGTCCCCCATCACAGAGCCCCCCAATCACAGTCCCCCATCACAGAGCCCCCCCCCCAATCACAGTCTCCCATCACAGAGCCCCCCATTCACACAGTCCCCCATCACAGAGCCCCCCCCAATCACAGTCTCCCATCACAGAGCCCCCCCAATCACAGTCTCCCATCACAGAGCCCCCCATTCACACAGTCCCCCATCCCAGAGCCCGCCCAATCACAGTCCCCCATCACAGAGCCCCCCCCCCAATCACAGTCTCCCATTACAGAGCCCCCCCAATCACAGTCTCCCATCACAGAGCCCCCCAATCATACAGTACCCTATCACAGAGCCCCCCAATCATAGCCTCCCATCACAGTCTCCCATCACAGAGCCCCCCAATCACACAATCTCCATCACAGAGCCCCCCAATCACACAGTCCCTCATCACAGAACCCCCAAATCAAACAGTCTCCCATCACAGAACCCCCCAATCACAGTCTCCCATCACAGAGCCCCCCATTCACACAGTCCCCCATCACAGAGCCCGCCCAATCACAGTCTCCCATCACAGAGCCCCCCATTCACACAGTCCCCCATCCCAGAGCCCGCCCAATCACAGTCCCCCATCACAGAGCCCCCCCCCCAATCACAGTCTCCCATCACAGAGCCCCCCAATCATACAGTACCCTATCACAGAGCCCCCCAATCATAGCCTCCCATCACAGTCTCCCATCACAGAGCCCCCCAATCACACAATCTCCATCACAGAGCCCCCCAATCACACAGTCCCTCATCACAGAACCCCCAAATCAAACAGTCTCCCATCACAGAACCCCCCAATCACAGTCTCCCATCACAGAGCCCCCCATTCACACAGTCCCCCATCACAGAGCCCGCCCAATCACAGTCTTCCATCACAGAGCCCCCCCCCAATGACAGTCTCCCATCACAGAGCCCCCCAATCACACAGTCCCTCATCACAGAACCCCCAAATCAAACAGTCTCCCATCACAGAGCCCCCCAATCACAGTCTCCCATCACAGAACCCCCCAATCACAGTCTTCCATCACAGAGCTCCCCCCCAATCACACAGTCTCCCATCACAGAGCCCCCCAATCACACAGTCTCCCATCACAGAACCCCCCAATCACACAGTCCCCTATCACAGAACCTCCCAATCACACAGTCTCCCATCACAGAGCCCCCCAATCACACAGTCTCCCATCACAGAACCCCCCAATCACACAGTCCCCTATCACAGAACCTCCCAATCACACAGTCTCCCATCACAGAGCCCCCCAATCACACAGTCCCCCATCACAGAGCCCCCCAATCACAGTCTCCCATCACAGAGCCCCCCAATCACAGTCTCCCATCACAGAGCCCCCCATCACAGTCTCCCATCACAGAGCCCCCCAATCACAGTCTCCCATCACAGAGCCCCCCAATCACACAGTCCCCCATCACAGAGCCCCCCAATCACAGTCTCCCATCACAGAGCCCCCCAATCACAGTCTCCCATCACAGAGCCCCCCAATCACAGTCTCCCATCACAGAGCCCCCCAATCACAGTCTTCCATCACAGAGCCCCCCAATCACACAGTCTTCCATCACAGAGCCCCCCAATCACACAGTCTCCGATCACAGGGCCCCCAATTACAGTCTTCCATCACAGAGCCCTCCCAATCACACAGTCTTCCATCACAGAGCCCCCCAATCACACAGTCTCCGATCACAGGGCCCCCAATCACAGTCCCCCATCACAGAGCCCCCCCAATCACACAGTCCCACCATCACAGAGCCCCCCAATCACACAGTCTCCCATCACAGAGCCCCCCAATCACACAGTCCCCCATCACAGAGCCCCCCCAATCACAGTCCCCAATCACAGTCTTCCATCACAGAGCCCCCCAATCCCACAGTCTCTCATCACAGAGCCCCCCAATCTCACAGTCTCCCATCACAGAGCCCCCCAATCCCACAGTCTCCCATCACAGAGCCCCCCAATCACACAGTCTCCCATCACAGAGCCCCCAATCCCACAGTCTCCCATCACAGAGCCCCCCAATCACAGTCTTCCATCACAGAGCCCCCCAATCACACAGTCTTCCATCACAGAGCCCCCCAATCCCACAGTCTCCCATCACAGAGCCCCCCAATCACACAGTCTCCGATCACAGGCCCCCCAATTACAGTCTTCCATCACAGAGCCCCCCAATCACACAGTCTTCCATCACAGAGCCCTCCCAATCACACAGTCTCCCATCACAGAGCCCCCAATCACAGTCCCCCATCACAGAGACCCCCAATCACACAGTCTCCCATCACAGAGCCCCCCAATCAAACAGTCCCCCATCACAGAGCCCCCCCAATCACAGTCCCCAATCACAGTCTTCCATCACAGAGCCCCCCAATCCCACAGTCTCCCATCACAGAGCCCCCCAATCACACAGTCTTCCATCACAGAGCCCCCCAATCACACAGTCTTCCATCACAGAGCCCCCCAATCCCACAGTCTCCCATCACAGAGCCCCCCAATCACACAGTCTCCGATCACAGGCCCCCCAATTACAGTCTTCCATCACAGAGCCCCCCAATCACACAGTCTTCCATCACAGAGCCCTCCCAATCACACAGTCTTCCATCACAGAGCCCCCCAATCACACAGTCTTCCATCACAGAGCCCCCCCAATCACAGTCTTCCATCACAGAGCCCCCCAATCACACAGTCTCCCATCACAGAGCCCCCCAATCCCACAGTCTCCCATCACAGAGCCCCCCAATCTCACAGTCTTCCATCACAGAGCCCCCCAATCACACAGTCTTCCATCACAGAGCCCCCCAATCACACAGTCTTCCATCACAGAGCCCCCCAATCACACAGTCTCCCATCACAGAGCCCCCCAATCACACAGTCTCCCATCACAGAGCCCCCCAATCCCACAGTCTTCCATCACAGAGCCCCCCCCAATCACACAGTCTTCCATCACAGAGCCCCCCCAATCACACAGTCTTCCATCACAGAGCCCCCCCAATCACAGTCTTCCATCACAGAGCCCCCCAATCCCACAGTCTCTCATCACAGAGCCCCCCAATCTCACAGTCTCCCATCACAGAGCCCCCCAATCCCACAGTCTCCCATCACAGAGCCCCCCTCACAGAGCCCCCCAATCACACAGTCTCCCATCACAGAGCCCCCCAATCCCACAGTCTCCCATCACAGAGCCCCCCAATCACAGTCTTCCATCACAGAGCCCCCCAATCACACAGTCTTCCATCACAGAGCCCCCCAATCCCACAGTCTCCCATCACAGAGCCCCCCAATCACACAGTCTCCGATCACAGGCCCCCCAATTACAGTCTTCCATCACAGAGCCCCCCCCAATCACACAGTCTTCCATCACAGAGCCCTCCCAATCACACAGTCTCCCGTCACAGAGCCCCCAATCACAGTCCCCCATCACAGAGACCCCCAATCACACAGTCCCCATCACAGAGCCCCCCAATCACACAGTCTCCCATCACAGAGCCCCCCAATCAAACAGTCCCCCATCACAGAGCCCCCCCAATCACAGTCCCCAATCACAGTCTTCCATCACAGAGCCCCCCAATCCCACAGTCTCCCATCACAGAGCCCCCCAATCACACAGTCTTCCATCACAGAGCCCCCCAATCACACAGTCTTCCATCACAGAGCCCCCCAATCCCACAGTCTCCCATCACAGAGCCCCCCAATCACACAGTCTTCCATCACAGAGCCCCCCAATCACACAGTCTCCGATCACAGGCCCCCCAATTACAGTCTTCCATCACAGAGCCCCCCAATCACACAGTCTTCCATCACAGAGCCCTCCCAATCACACAGTCTTCCATCACAGAGCCCCCCAATCACACAGTCTTCCATCACAGAGCCCCCCCAATCACAGTCTTCCATTACAGAGCCCCCCAATCACACAGTCTCCCATCACAGAGCCCCCCAATCCCACAGTCTCCCATCACAGAGCCCCCCAATCTCACAGTCTCCCATCACAGAGCCCCCCAATCACACAGTCTTCCATCACAGAGCCCCCCAATCACACAGTCTTCCATCACAGAGCCCCCCAATCACACAGTCTCCCATCACAGAGCCCCCCAATCACACAGTCTCCCATCACAGAGCCCCCCAATCACACAGTCTTCCATCACAGAGCCCCCCCCAATCACACAGTCTTCCATCACAGAGCCCCCCAATCACACAGTCTTCCATCACAGAGCCCCCCCAATCACAGTCTTCCATTACAGAGCCCCCCAATCACACAGTCTCCCATCACAGAGCCCCCCAATCCCACAGTCTCCCATCACAGAGCCCCCCAATCTCACAGTCTCCCATCACAGAGCCCCCAATCACACAGTCTCCCATCACAGAGCCCCCCAATCACACAGTCTCCCATCACAGAGCCCCCCAATCACAGTCTCCCATCACAGAGCCCCCCAATCACACAGTCTCCCATCACAGAGCCCCCCAATCCCACAGTCTTCCATCACAGAGCCCCCCAATCACAGTCTTCCATCACAGAGCCCCCCAATCACACAGTCTCCCATCACAGAGCCCCCCAATCACACAGTCTCCCATCACAGAGCCCCCCAATCACAGTCTCCCATCACAGAGCCCCCCAATCACACAGTCTCCCATCACAGAGCCCCCCAATCACACAGTCTCCCATCACAGAGCCCCCCAATCACACAGTCTCCCATCACAGAGCCCCCCCCCAATCACACAGTCCCCATCACAGAGCCCCCCCCCCAATCACAGTCTCCCATCACAGAGCCCCCCAATCACACAGTCTCCCATCACAGAACCCCCAAATCACACAGTCCCTCATCACAGAACCCCCAAATCACACAGCCTCCCATCACAGAGCCCCCCAATCACACAGTCTCCCATCACAGAGCCCCCCCAATCACAGTCTTCCATCACAGAGCCCCCCCAATCACAGTCTTCCATCACAGAGCCCCCCCAATCACAGTCTTCCATCACAGAGCCCCCCCAATCACAGTCTCCCATCACAGAGCCCCCCCCAATCACAGTCTCCCATCACAGAGCCCCCCAATCACACAGTCTCCCATCACAGAGCCCCCCAATCACACAGTCTCCCATCACAGAGCCCCCCAATCACACAGTCTCCTATCACAGAACCCCCAAATCACAGTCTCCGATCACAGAGCCCCCCAATCACACAGTTCCCTATAACAGAGCCCCCCAATCATAGCCTCCCATCACAGAGCCCCCCAATCACAGTATTCCATCACAGAGCCCCCAAATCACACAGTCTCCCATCACAGAACCCCCAAATCACACAGTCCCTCATCACAGAACCCCCAAATCACACAGTCTCCCATTACAGAGCCCCCCCCAATTACAGTCTTCCATCACAGAGCCCCCAATCACACAGTCTCCCATCACAGAACCCCCAAATCACAGTCTCCCATCACAGAGCCCCCCAATCACAGTCTCCCATCACAGAGCCCCCCAATCACACAGTCTCCTATCACAGAGCCCCCCAATCATACAGTTCCCTATCACAGAGCCCCCCAATCATAGCCTCCCATCACAGAGCCCCCCAATCACACAGTCTCCCATCACAGAGCCCCCCCAATCACAGTCTCCATCACAGAGCCCCCCAATCACACAGTCTCCATCACAGAGCCCCCCAATCACACAGTCTCCCATCACAGAACCCCCAAATCACAGTCTCCCATCACAGAGCCCCCCAATCACAGTCTCCCATCACAGAGCCCCCCCCCAATCACAGTCTCCCATCACAGAGCCCCCCAATCACACAGTCCCTCATCACAGAACCCCCAAATAACACAGTCTCCCATTACAGAGCCCCCCCAATCACAGTCTCCATCACAGAGCCCCCCAATCACACAGTCTCCATCACAGAGCCCCCCAATCACACAGTCTCCCATCACAGAACCCCCAAATCACAGTCTCCCATCACAGAGCCCCCCAATCACAGTCTCCCATCACAGAGCCCCCCCCAATCACAGTCTCCCATCACAGAGCCCCCCAATCACACAGTCCCTCATCACAGAACCCCCAAATAACACAGTCTCCCATTACAGAGCCCCCCCAATCACACAGTCCCCCATCACAGAGCCCCCCAATCACACAGTCCCTCATCACAGAACCCCCAATCACACATTCTCCCATCACAGAGCCCCCCAATCACACAGTCCCTCATCACAGAACCCCCAATCACACAGTCTCCCATCACAGAGCCCCCCCCAATCACAGTCTCCCATCACAGAGCCCCCCCAATCCCACAGTCTCCCATCACAGAGCCCCCCAATCACACAGTCTCCCATCACAGAGCCCCCCAATCACACAGTCTCCTATCACAGAACCCCCAAATCACAGTCTCCGATCACAGAGCCCCCCAATCACACAGTTCCCTATAACAGAGCCCCCCAATCATAGCCTCCCATCACAGAGCCCCCCAATCACAGTATTCCATCACAGAGCCCCCAAATCACACAGTCTCCCATCACAGATCCCCCAAATCACACAGTCCCTCATCACAGAACCCCCAAATCACACAGTCTCCCATCACAGAGCCCCCCAATCACACAGTCTCCCATCACAGAGCCCCCAAATCACACAGTCTCCCATCACAGAACCCCCAAATCACACAGTCTCCCATCACAGAACCCCCAAATCACAGTCTCCCATCACAGAGCCCCCCAATCACAGTCTCCCATCACAGAGCCCCCCAATCACACAGTCTCCTATCACAGAGCCCCCCAATCATACAGTTCCCTATCACAGAGCCCCCCAATCATAGCCTCCCATCACAGAGCCCCCCAATCACACAGTCTCCCATCACAGAGCCCCCCCAATCACAGTCTCCATCACAGAGCCCCCCAATCACACAGTCTCCATCACAGAGCCCCCCAATCACACAGTCTCCCATCACAGAACCCCCAAATCACAGTCTCCCATCACAGAGCCCCCCAATCACAGTCTCCCATCACAGAGCCCCCCCCCAATCACAGTCTCCCATCACAGAGCCCCCCAATCACACAGTCCCTCATCACAGAACCCCCAAATAACACAGTCTCCCATTACAGAGCCCCCCCAATCACACAGTCCCCCATCACAGAACCCCCAATCACACAGTCCCTCATCACAGAGCCCCCCAATCACACAGTCCCCCATCACAGAGCCCCCCAATCACACAGTCTCCCATCACAGAGCCCCCAATCACACAGTCTCCATCACAGAGCCCCCCAATCACACAGTCCCCATCACAGAGCCCCCCCAATCACACAGTCCCTCATCACAGAACCCCCAATCACACAGTCTCCCATCACAGAACCCCCCAATCACACAGTCTCCCATCACAGAGCCCCCAATCACACAGTCTCCATCACAGAGCCCCCCAATCACACAGTCTCCATCACAGAGCCCCCCAATCACACAGTCTCCCATCACAGAGCTCCCCCAATCACAGTCTTCCATCACAGAGCCCCCCAATCACACAGTCTCCCATCACAGAGCCCCCCAATCCCACAGTCTCCCATCACAGAGCCCCCCCAATCACACAGTCCCTCATCACAGAACCCCCAATCACACATTCTCCATCACAGAGCCCCCCAATCACACAGTCCCTCATCACAGAACCCCCAATCACACAGTCTCCCATCACAGAGCCCCCCCCAATCACACAGTCTCCATCACAGAGCCCCCCAATCACACAGTCTCCATCACAGAGCCCCCCAATCACACAGTCTCCCATCACAGAGCCCTCCAATCACAGTCTCCCATCACAGAGCCCCCCAATCACACAGTCTCCCATCACAGAGCCCCCTAATCATACAGTTCCCCATCACAGTCCCCCCCCCCCCCCACTTTACAGTCCTCCATTAGAGCCCCCCCCTCCAATCACACAGCCCCCATCACAGACTCCCCAATCATACAGTTCCCCCTTCACATCAGATCAACTCATAACACTGATCCAGGACAACCTGGGTCCCCTCGGCGGAACTGCCCCTCACCCTCACCTGTGACCTGTGGTGTGTATTCCCCCCTTATGGCTGCCGTGTTAGGTAGGTTGAAGCGGAGTTCCACCAAAATGTAGAAGCTCCGGGCTCCGCTTATCTGCCTCCTCCCCCCCTCCGGTGCCACATTTGGCACCTTTGGGGGGGGCAGGTACCTGTTTTTGACAGGTACCCGTCCCCACTTCCAACAGATCTCGCTGTGGTGAGAGATCACTCGGAAGTTCAGCCCCCCTCCTCCTCCCCCGCCGACGGGCCATTCAGGAAGCGCAGCCAATTCTCTTACCACGAATGGTGGCGGCAGCACCCGAGAGCCAATGGAAACATCGGCTACAATGCCAACATCCTGGATTCCAGGACAGGTAAGTGTCCTAATATTAAAAGTCAGCGGAACTCTGGGTGGGTGGTTGGGGGGTGAACCAAAAAAACTGCAGCATAACCAGGGGCGTTGTTAGGTCTACAAAAGATCTGGGGGTAGAACCCATGACAGCATAGTAATGAAAGCCATACGCTTGGGCGGGCATACACATGTATATACAGTAATATACGTGTGTGTGTGTATATGTTCCCAGAGAGCCCCCCCTTAAATCAGGGTCCCCAGAGAGCCTCCCCCTTAAATCAGGGTCCCCAGAGAGCCTCCCCCTTACACCAGGGTCCCCAGAGAGCCTCCGCCTTAAATCAGGGTCCCCAGAGAGCCTCCCCCTTAAATCAGGGTCCCCAGAGAGCCCCACACTTACATTAGGGTCCCCAGAGAGCCTCCCACTTACATTAGGGTCCCCAGAGAGCCTCCCACTTACATTAGGGTCCCCAGAGAGCCTCCCCCTTGCATCAGGGTCCCCAGAGAGCCTCCCCCTTGCATCAGGGTCCCCAGAGAGCCTCCCCCTTGCATCAGGGTCCCCAGAGAGCCTCCCCCTTGCATCAGGGTCCACAGAGAGCCCCCCACTTACATTAGGGTCCCCAGAGAGCCTCCCACTTACATTAGGGTCCCCAGAGAGCCTCCCCCTTGCATCAGGGTCCCCAGAGAGCCCCCACTTACATTAGGGTCCCCAGAGAGCCTCCCCCTTGCATCAGGGTCCCCAGAGAGCCTCCACTTACATTAGGGTCCCCAGAGAGCCTCCCCACTTACATCAGGGTCCCCAGAGAGCCCCCCACTTACATTAGGGTCCCCAGAGAGCCTCCCCCTTAAATCATGGTCCCCAGAGAGCCTCCCCCTTGCATTAGGGTCCCCAGAGAGCCCCCCACTTACATCAGGGTCCCCAGAGAGCCCCCCACTTACATCAGGGTCCCCAGAGAGCCCCCCCACTTACATCAGGGTCCCCAGAGAGCCCCCCCACTTACATCAGGGTCCCCAGAGAGCCCCCCCTTACATCAGGGTCCCCAGAGAGCCCCCCCCCTTACATCAGGGTCCCCAGAGAGCCCCCCCTTACATCAGGGTCCCCAGAGAGCCCCCCCTTGCATCAGGGTCCCCAGAGAGCCCCCCCCTTGCATCAGGGTCCCCAGAGAGCCCCCTTGCATCAGGGTCCCCAGAGAGCCCCCCCTTGCATCAGGGTCCCCAGAGAGCCCCCCCTTGCATCAGGGTCCCCAGAGAGCCCCCCACTTACATCAGGGTCCCCAGAGAGCCCCACTTACATCAGGGTCCTTTAGAGAGCCCCCCCTTACATCAGGGTCCCCAGAGAGCCCCCCACTTACATCAGGGTCCCCAGAGAGCCTCCTCCTTGCATCAGGGTCCCCAGAGAACCTCCCACTTACATCAGGGTCCCCAGAGAGCCCCCCACTTACATCAGGGTCCCCAGAGAGTCCCCCACTTACATCAGGGTCCCCATAGAGCCCCCCACTTACACCAGGGTCCCCAGAGAGCATCCCCCTTGCATCAGGGTCCCCAGAGAGCCTCCCCTCCCCTTGGAGACCCCTGCCGAGACTCGGGGCTATGCCCCAAAAGCCTCCCCCTAGCGACGCCACTGAGCAGAACTATCTATTTTTACCACCACTCAGCCCACAAGTGTAAATGAGGCCTCACAATAGCTCTACCACAGGCCGCATCTCTGGTAGGGTAGGAAGCCGGATTTATCTGTGCTGCCATTTAGGGGTTTTCCCTCCCCCCCCAAGCTGTGATTGGACAATAAAAGGAGAAGCTGCAGTCTGATAATCAGATCTGTCACTCTGCTCTCTCCTTCAACCATTGATAGCGCATGCACACTGCAGCACTACTGATTGTTTCCCTGTGATGCCTTTCCCTCTGCCAGTCTGAGCTTTGCTGTGCAAGGAGCGGCAAAAGGCTGATACCGAGTCCAATTCAGATGCATAAAGAAAAAAAAAATACATTTGTTGATGTTTTTTAGTACGGAGTCGCATTATTTAGCGTCGTTTATATCGGCCGGGAGTTCAGCTTTCGCAGATTTCTCTTGCAGCCGCGCCGGACTCATCAGAAGACGGTTATTGATAGAAGGAGGAAATTCATAGCCATGCGACTGCGTCTCCTCCTCCCGCAGGTTTCCAGGAATCGCTGTATTATCATAGCGCTAACCCCAATCCTGTGCGCGCTCCAGCAGTGAATTATTCATGATGGGGTGTTAGATATTCATTGTTTCTTCACTCCCTGGAATCTCACACTCGGCTTTACAGGCCATCCGTCTTACAGCTGGCAAATCGGGTCATGCGGCGCCGCCATCCAAATGCCCAACCCCCCCCACCCACTTTCCCTGTCACGGATCCTTAAGGCCCCTTTCACACTGGGGCGTTTTTTAGGCGGTACAGCGCTAAAAATAGCGCCTGAAAAAATCCGGCCCCATTCACTCCAGAGTGAAAGCCGGCGGGCTTCCACACAGCAACGGTGCGCTAGCAGGACCAGGGCCGGTGCTACCACTAGGCAAACTAGGCAGCCGCCCTAGGGCGCACTGCTGCTTAGGGCGCCCGGCCACTGGTGTTCCTACTCTCTCCTCAGCATCAGCAGGCAGCCGCCGCTCCAATTGCACAGAGTTGCAGTGGTGCAGTGGTGGTGGAGGAATGTGTCTGTGTCCCGACTCCCGAATGACTGGAAGCAAGCAAACATTCATTGATGGGCACTGGTGAGGCTGCATTGATGGGCACTGGTGAGGCTGCATTGATGGCACTGGTGAGGCTGCATTGATGGGCACTGGTGAGGCTGCATTGATGGGCACTGGTGAGGCTGCATTAATGGGCACTGGTGAGGCTGCATTGATGGGCGCTGGTGAGGCTGCATTGATGGGCGCTGGTGAGGCTGCATTGATGGGCACTGGTGAGGCTGCATTAATGGGCACTGGTGAGGCTGCATTGATTGGTGCTGGTGAGGGTGCATTTGATGGGCGCTTCATTCAAAAGGTGGGGTATACATGGGCAGGGCAAAGCGGGTGGAGTCAGGGGTGGAGCCAATGGGGGGGGCGGCAAAATTAGGTTTTGCCTAGAGTGTCAAAAATCCTTGCACCAGCCCTGAGCAGGACGGTCAAAAAAGTCCTGCTAGCAGCATCTTTGGAGCGGTATAGGAGCTGTGTATTCACCGCTCCTATACCGCTCCTACCCATTGATTTCAATGGGACACCGCGGTAATACCGCGGCAATATGGCGGCGCTTTGCGGGGGATTTTAACCCTTTTTCGGCCGCTAGCGGGGGTTAAAACCGCACCGCTAGCGTCTGAATACCGCGGCTAAAACGATGGTAAAGCAGCGCTAAATATAGCGCTGCTTTACCGTCGCCGCCGCTCCCGCCCCAGTGTGAAAGAGGGCCTTACTCTTCCTCATTTTACAAGGCTACTTTCACACTGGGGCGCTGGCTGCGCTGGCGGTAAAGCGGCGCTATATTTAGCGCGGCTTTACCGCTTTTTTAGCGGCGCTGTTCGGCCGCTAGCGAGGCGGTTTTACCCCCCCGCGAGCGGCCGAAAAAGGGTTAATACCGCCCGCAAAGCGCCGCTGCAGCGGCGCTTTGCGGCGGTATTGCCGCGGTGTCCCATTGAAATCAATGGGTAGGAACGGTGAATACACGGCTCCTATACCGCTCCAAAGATGCTGCTAGCAGGACGGGTTCGGAGCGCTGCCCCATTGTTTTCAATGGGAAGGGGTGCTATAGGAGCGGTAAATATACCGCTCCTACAGCGCACCAAAAGATGCGGCTTGCAGGACATTTTTCAGCGTCCCGCAAGCGCACCACCCTCGGGGCTTTCACACTGGAGAGACAGCAGCAGCTGTTTCGGGTCGGTTTGCAGGCGCTATTTTTTAGCGCAATAGTGCCTGCAAACCACCCCAGTGTGAAGGGGGCCTTACCGTTCAATTACAACGCACTTTTACCGTTCAATTACAACGCACTTTTCTGCTTAAGACCCCTTTCACACTGGGGCGTATTTAAGGCGTTTTTCAGGCGCTTTAGCATTAAAATAAGCGCCTGTAAAGCGCCCGAAAGAAGCTGCAACTACAATCCCAATGTGAAAGCCCCGAGTGCTTTCACACCGAGGCGCTGCGCCGGCGGGGCGTCAAAAAAAGTCCTGCAAGCAGCTTCTTTGCAGCACTTTTGGAGCGGTGAATACACGGCTCCTAAAGAGCCCCTTCCCATTGAAATCAATGGGAAGCGCCTGAAAAACGCCCGAGAAATGCCTGAAAAACGCTTGTAGCAGCAGCGCTTTGTGGGGCAGATTAAAAAAAAAAACACAAATTGCTGCAAAAACTGCTTTTCTGCAGCTTCTCCATTGAAGTATGTTGAACCAAAAAAAGCACCGTTTTGCTTTGAAAAAAGTCCTTGACCAGCTAAAAAAAAGCATAGATGTGACCGTGTCCCATAGGAAACCATGATAAGGGAACTGTAGTGCGTTTCTGCAAAAAGGACCAAAAAAACACATAAGTGTCAACCAGACCTAAGATGTTTAGTAACATAATGGGGGGTTATAAAACTAAACTAAAATTAGCCCTTTATAGTACAAAAAGAGCAAATAAATCGCTACTGTAAGGGGTTCATTTTTTTTTTTCTTTTTTCTTTTTTTTACTGTTGAACAGTGAAAGTAATATTCACAGTAGTGATTATTTGTACTTTTTGTACTATAAAAGGGCTAATTTTTTTTTTTTTTTTTAGCCCCATTATGTTATTGCCCGAATAATCGATTATGAAAATAGTAATCGATTCATTTCATAATCGATTAGTTGTTTCAGCCCTACTCTTGGCTCGTAAAGTTGTGATGGTGTTTTCTCAAACGTTGCGCCGTACAGTGTACATACATGAACGCATTGTGATTAATTGCGAAGTGGCTTACCTCTATAAACGTTATCAATCAGCTGCAACCTAGTGAACCAGCCTGTCCTCTGAGAGAAGTCTGGAGGACTCTTCGATTGAGGACTGGTCTCTCTGCAGCAGTGGGCGGACTGATAGCTCATGGGGCCCCCGGGCAATAGGAGATTATGGGGCCACACACAGGGCCGTCTTTAATTCAGCCCCGGACCAATTGGCAGCCAAAGGACCAGGCCCCTTTTTGCGATTCGGCACTGCGTCGCTTTAACTGACAATTGCGCGGTCGTGCGACGCGGCTCCCAAACAAAATTGGCGTCCTTTTTTTCCCACAAATAGAGCTTTCTTTTGGTGGTATTTGATCGCCCCTGCGGTTTTTATTTTTTGCGCTATAAACAAAAATAGAGCGACAGTTTCGAAAAAAATGCAATATTTTTTGCTTTTTGCTATAATAAATATCCCCAAAAAATATATAAAAAAACATTTTTTTTCCTCAGTTTAGGCCGATACGTATTCTTCTACATATTTTTGGTAAAAAAAAATCGCAATTAGCGATTATTGATTGGTTTGCGCAAAAGTTATAGCGTTTCTCAAAATAGGGGATAGTTTTATAGCATTTTTTATTAATATTTTTCTTTTACTAGTAATGGCGGCGATCAGCGATTTTTATTGTGACTGCGACATTATGGCGAACACATCGGACATTTTTGACACATTTTTGGGACCATTGTCGTTTATACAGAAATCAGTGCTATTTAAATAGCACCGATTCCTATGTAAATGACAGTGGCAGTGAAGGAGTTAACCACTAGGGGGCGGGGAGGAGTTAGTGTGACGTGTTGTGGTTTTTTTTACAGTAGGGGGCGTGGCTGTACGTCTGACGTCATTGATCGGCTTTCCTGATGACCGGGAACAGCCGATCAGTGACAGTCAGTGTAGGAAGCGCGGGGAGAGGTTTGTTTACACAGACCTCTCCCCGTTCTTCAGCTTTGTGACCCGATCGCGGGACACCAGCGGCGATCGGGTCCGCTGGTCCCGCGGCCGTGGTCACGGAGCTCCCGACCGGGTCGCGAGCGCGCCACTGGCGGCGCGCGACCCCACGGCTAGGCAATTAAAGAGGACTTATATATAAGTCCTTTTGCCTGCCCGTGCCATTCTGTAGACGTATATCTACATGAGGCGGTCGGGAAGCGGTTAATATTGATTGGACCCTGGGCAAAACATTTCTTGGGCCCCCCCCCCCCATGCAGTTTCGCTCTCCACCTGCTCTGAGACATACAATAAATAGCAGCTAGACTCAAAATCAGTTTACTGAATCAGATCAGGCAGCTATTGCGATTGGTTGCCAGAGGTTACAGTGTATCATTACCGCTCACTGATTGGTTACTAGAGGTTACAGTGTATCATTACCGCTCACTGACTGGTTGCCAAAGGTATAGCACACATTACGGCTCAATGATTAGTTGCTACAGGTTACAGCACATGATTTCTGCTTGTTGATTGGTTGCTAGAGATTACTGTGGATATGACCTCAGGAGGGGCATGATATACATATCAATGCCACCGGCCGCCGCTATTTACATACGAATGCCGGTAATTTACAAGTAAACACGGGGTCTGCAGGTGAGTCATCTGTACACAACAATAGGGCAGAGCTGGGCAGCATTAGTAGCAGCACTTCACACTGAGATATCGGGACACAGCACAGGACTAAAACCTCAAGGGACGAGGGAATTTAAACCAGGATAGTTGGCAAGTATGAGGCAGCTGCTTTGGTCCCCACAACAATGACAGGGCCCAGGGCAGCTGCCCCTTTTGCCCTGCCTTCAAAACGGCCCTGGCGAAACAGTATACACACACACACAGTATACAATCACACAGTATACACAGACATGTTTCTATTGGCTGAGAAGGTACTGGAGAGGTGGGGCAGCTATAATCTCTGGATTTTTAGACCAAAAGGATGTCGGTAAGGGACATTTCAGAAACAGATGTAAAAAAAATAAAAATAAAAAACACAGATATTTACATACTCTCCCTGGTTTTACTGAGGCTGGCAACCCTGATGGGGCCCCTAGTGGCCCGGGGCCCTCGGGAAGTGCCCGAGTTGCCGAATGGTCAGTCCGCCCCTGCTCTGCAGCAGTCCCATACATTCCTTCCTGAAGGCAGACCTTTAGCTCCGCAGTTAACAGTTGTCGTGCTCTCTTTGGACTTTAGTAAACCCGGTTCTGAGTGTCCAGTAGGTAGCAAATACCAGTTCTGTTCCATAGCCTGCCCCCCCCCCCCCCCCATGATCCTTTGTGTTTAACTAGAATTTTAATGCATTTTGAATTCAGCAAAAGACATTATGGGACTGAACTTCACTAACAATGAATCTTCCCAACCTCCGTTTATCATCTTAAGTATATACTCGTTAAAGAGTTCCACCCACTGGGTAGTTTGCTCGGTGTTTTTGGCCATACATTATGTGTTCTCCCTCTCTGGGATGATGTTCGATGCACTCGGAGCAGCAGAGGGGGGTTTCCATTGAGATGTATTAGCTAAGTCACCGTGTGCGGCGTAGATGTTTTTTTTTTTTTGCGCTGTGTAAAACAGGTTGATTTTTAGATGGAGAATTTGCCATCATGCAGAGTTGATATCACCATTTACCGACCGTAATAACAGCAATTACAAGGAGCTACAGGCAATCCTATTCATCGGAGCTGGAAGTAGCACTCTGCTACCGGATGTGCTGGAGAAGCTGTAGCCGACTGCAAACCTGTAATTACACCTATATGTCTTCTCATTGTGAGCATCAACTAGACTGGCTGTTAGAATAAGTAATGCCACATCCGATTCACATCATTTTACCGTACATGGGGCCGGTTCTTGGGTGCATTTCAGCCTTTTAGACAGAAATCCCATGTTTTCAACATACTACTAGTTAAAGTGGGGTTGCGGTCAAAAAAAAAAAAAAAAAAAGGGGCTTAAAAATCATAAAAAAAAATAAAAAAAAAAATAATTGGAAAAAAAAAAAATGTTTTACTCACCTCTAAATGCCTGTTGCTAGGGGGTCCCTCGAAGTCTGCCACCTTCATTGCCCGGGCAAAACGTCACTTCCCCCTCGGCGCCGCACAGTCATCTGGGACCTGTCACGTGTCCCAGATGACTGAGCGTCAAATCACGGCGCACGGCGCCGCTCGCGCATGCGCAGTGGGTGCCCGGCTGTGAAGCCACAGCCGGGTTCCCACATTAGGAATGTCGGCGCCGTGAGCGGCACGGGGAACGAGGGGGGGTCCTCGTTCCCCCGCATCGCTGGACCCCGGGACAGGTAAGTGTCCGATTTTTAAAAGTCAGCAGCTGCAATATTTGTAGCTGCTGACTTTTTAAAAAAAAAAAAAATAAATTTCCCCAGGACGGAGCTCCGCTTTAAACAGAACCTTCTGTGACAGACCTAGCCGGGACAGAGGCTGTTGGAGGGGACGTAATGCAAGCCTCTTGCCTTGGGATTATGGGTCCTGGAATTTGGGGGAACGGTGCTGTTTTTACTTGGATTCAGGTTCATGCTGCCCCCCCCCCCCCCCCAAGACACATAGACTCTGGATATGTATATGCTGTATATATGTATATATAATGTGTGTTGTCCCATGCCGTTGGGACACACACTGTCAGATGCTAATGTCATCAACTCCAGCCAGCCTGTCTGTTGTCTTGTATAATGTAAATGAGGCTGGTCTGGCTTGACACGGATTCTGGGGAGTGTTTCGCCTATTGTTGTGTGCGCTAATTAACCCTGCAATTGAATGAAGGAGTCCAGTGTTGATTAAGATAATTAGCTCATGCTAATTAGGTTAGGTTTTAGTCATCTGGCTGTATATATGTATATATAATGTGTGTTGTCCCATGCTGTTGGGACACACACTGTCAGATGCTAATGTCATCAACTCCAGCCAGCCTGTCTGTTGTCTTGTATAATGTAAATGAGGCTGGTCTGGCTTGACACGGATTCTGGGGAGTGTTTCACCTATTGTTGTGTGCGCTAATTAACCCTGCAATTGAATGAAGGAGTCCAGTGTTGATTAAGATAATTAGCTCATGCTAATTAGGTTAGGTTTTAGTCATCTGGCTTTATATATGTGTGTGACATCTCAAAAAAAAAGCTATTCCTGATGTACTCCAAGACTGGTGTTGTCTAGTTCTTGGGGGCTCCTATAACCAGATCCATTGGACTCATGTTCCAGGACTTAGGAAGCATTTACGGCGGACACCTTAAGTACAGGATCCGTCACACCTTCCATAAAGGAAAACCATAAACTAACATGTTACGAGACCAAGAGAGATTGGTGTCAAAACTAAAAAATTGTGGCCTATTTGTTCAATAGAGGTCGGTGACATCACTGAGAATACAGCTTATCAATTCACTAGAGAGTGGTGACATCACTGAGGATGCAGCCTATCCATTCACTAGAGAGAGGTGACATCACTGAGAATGCAGCCTATCCATTCACTAGAGATCGGTGACATCACCGAGAACACAGCCTATCCATTCACTAGAGAGCGGTGACATCACTGAGAACACAGCCTATCCATTCACTAGAGAGTGGTGACATCACTGAGAATGCAACCTATCCATTCACTAGAGAGCGGTGCATGAGAACACAGCCTATCCATTCACTAGAGGTCGGTGACATCTCTGAGAACACAGCCTATCCATTCACTAGAGAGCGGTGACATCACTGAGAATGCAGCCTATCCATCCACTAGAGACCGGTGACATCACTGAGAACACAGCCTATCCATTCACTAGAGAGCGGTGACATCACTAAGAATGCAGCCTATCCATTCACTACAGAGCAGTGACATCACTGAGAACGCAGCCTATCCATTCACTAGAGAGCGGTGACATCACTAAGAACGCAGTCTATCCATTCACTAGAGAGCGGTGACATCACTGAGAATGCAGCCTGTCCATTCACTAGAGAGCGGTGACATCACTGAGAACGCAGCCTATCCATTCACTAGAGAGCGGTGACATCACTAAGAATGCAGCCTATCCATTCACTAGAGAGGGGTGACATCACTAAGAAAGCAGCCTATCCATTCACTAGAGAGCGGTGACATCACTGAGAATGCAGCCTATCCAATCACTAGAGAGTGGTGACATCACTGAGAATGCAGCCTATCTTTTCAATACTGACAGATGACGTTCCTTAAATGGGGAGAGAGGAATGCCCGGGGTGCAGAACAATGCCACACTCGACAGGAGATGCACAATTTTTTATTAAACATAAAAAAATATATATTACAAATTGAGGCAATATGTTTCAGGGGAATTGCACCCCTTCTTCCCATGAAACGCGTTGGCTCGATTTGTACATTTCTTACGTTAGAAAAAGATTGTGATTGCCAAGTGTGGCATTACTCTGGACACCGGGCGTTCCTCTCTCTCCATTCAAGTTTGTTGGCTGGCGTGACCCCATCGTTGTACCAGCAGGGTAGCAGCCCATACCTCCAAAGTGAGTCAAACACCGCAACTAATCCACAGATCCATATAATATCGACTACGATTCATTTAGCCAGTCCAGTGCAATCCCTACCTCAAACTATCCATTCACTAGAGACCAGTGACATCACCTTCAATAGAGACTGATGACATCACTGTGAATGTACCCTATCCCTTCACTAGAGACTGATGACATCACTGTGAATGTACCCTATCCCTTTACTAGAGACTGATGACATCACTGTGAATGTATCCTATCCCTTCACTAGAGACTGATGACATCACTGTGAATGTACCCTATCCCTTCACTAGAGACTGATGACATCACTGTGAATGTACCCTATCCCTTCACTAGAGACTGATGACATCACTGTGAATGTACCCTATCCCTTCACTAGAGACTGATGACATCACTGTGAATATACCCTATCCCTTCACTAGAGACTGATGACATCACTGTGAATATACCCTATCCCTTCACTAGAGACTGATGACATCACTGTGAATGTACCCTATCCCTTCACTAGAGACTGATGACATCACTGTGAATATGCCCTATCCCTTCACTAGAGACTGATGACATCACTGTGAATGTACCCTATCCCTTCACTAGAGACTGATGCTATCACTGAGATTGTAACCTATTTATTCCCCATAGAACGGCACAATGACTGAGAATTTAGCGCATCCATTCTCCAGTGACGGGTTACATTATGGATAAGGCAGCCTCTTCATTCATTAGAGGATCCCTGGCATCATTAGACATCATTGATAAATGGACCTCCATATTAATAAGTGGCTATGACATCATCGCAAGGGCAACCTATGCTTCTAATAGGCGCCGGTGACATCTTTGATGGATGGATGAAGTGTTTTGATGGATCTCCTTGGTTTGGATCAGATGGCTTTTGCTCCGGGCAATTTTTTTTTTTTTTTTTTTTTTTTAAGCATATTGTGACTTTTGGGGACCTGGAATCCAACCGGCAGAATGTCAGGAACACCCGGAACAAAGATTATTCTAATGAGTCTTTTTATCACAAACTCTTTGGGCATAAAATTAGCTCAGCGGAGTCGACAGTAATTGCTGGAAGAGAGTGCGGAGCCGGACTTTCCATTTTTTATCAAAATGACAAGTTTAATTATCACAAATTATTGTGACCCGCACCCCCCCCCCCCTCCCCCCTCTCCCCCACCTCCTCTACATTCATCCAGCTCCTGAATCATTACACAACTCACAGCACTACCTGTGTATTAGCATAGCGTACACCGGGGGATACCTTACATGAAACACAGTCAGCTTTGTTAATTAAAGTCACTGAAAAGAGGCGCCCATGCATGGGAAGTACATTTAAATGATATTATTAGGCTGATGTTTGGCATCCATAGAGACTTTATCTCGCGTATTTCCAAAATAAAATGTGAATTGTGATATATGAATACGTTTGAACAATTATTTGCTCGGTCGAAGACTCAATGGAGTTGAAACGTTTTGTTTCTTTGAAGAATTTCAATGAGGCCAGAGGTGAGGTGGCTTCAGATTTAGGGGTTCAGGAAGAGTATCCACAAAAGAGCATCACGATTCATGGGCATGGAAGCATCCTTTCTCCAAACCTTCTCACTCCCTATCATCTGGTTGGTGGCCCATCCAAAACTCTGCTACCATGTGTAGCACCCTCCTAGAATTTGAACAATTATTTGCTCGGTTCGAAGACTCAATGGAGTTGAAACATTTTGTTTCTTTGAAGAATTTCAATGAGGTGAGGTGGCTTCAGATTTAGGGGTTCAGGAAGAGTATCCACAAAAGAGCATCACGATTCATGGGCACGGAAGCCTCCTTTCTCCAAACCTTCTCACTCCCTATCATCTGGTTGCTGGCCCATCCAAAACTCTGCTACCATGTGTAGCACCCTCCTAGAATTTGAACAATTATTTGCTCGGTCGAAGACTCAATGGAGTTAAAACATTTTGTTTCCTTAAAGAATTTCAATGAGGCCAGAGGTGAGATGGCTTCAGATTTAGGGGTTCAGGAAGAGTATCCACAAAAGAGCATCTTGATTCATGGGCATGGAAGCCTCCTTTTTCCAAACCTTCTCACTCCATATCATCTGGTTGCTGGCCCATCCAAAACTCTGCTACCATGTGTAGCACCCTCGTAAAATTTGAACAATTATTTGCTTGGTCGAAGACTCAATGTGGTTGAAACATTTTGTTTCTTTTAATGCCGCCTACACACGACCGGACTTTCCGGCTGACTAGGTCCGAGGGAATTAGTCCGTCGGACAATCCATTCGCGTGTGGCCAAGTCCGTCCGTTCGGAAAGTCCATCGAAACTCTGCCGAAAGTCTGACGGAAAGTCCAGTCGTGTGTACGCGGCATAAGAATGAGGCCAGAGGTGAGATGGCTTCAGATTTAGGGGTTCAGGAAGAGTATCCACAAAAGAGCATCTTGATTCATGGGCATGGAAGCATCCTTTCTCCAAACCTTCTCACTCCCTATCATCTGGTTGCTGGCCCATCCAAAACTCTGCTACCATGAGTAGCACCCTCCTAGAATTTGAACAATTATTTGCTCGGTTGAAGACTCAATGTGGTTGAAACATTTTGTTTCTTTGAAGAATTTCAATGAGGCCAGAGGTGAGATGGCTTCAGATTTAGGGGTTCAGGAAGAGTATCCACAAAAGAGCATCTTGATTCACAGGCATGGAAGCCTCCTTTCTCCAAACCTTCTCACTCCATATCATCTGGTTGCTGGCCCATCCAAAGCTCTGCTACCATGTATAGCACCCTCCTAGAATTTGAACAATTAATTGCTCGGTCGAAGACTCAATGTGGTTGAAACATTTTGTTTCTTTTAATGCCGCGTACACACAACCGGACTTTCCGGCTGACTAGGTCCGACGGAATTAGTCCGTCGGACAATCTATTCGCGCGTGGCCAAGTCCGTTCGTTCGGAAAGTCCATCGGAACTCTGCCGAAAGTCTGTCGGAAAGTCCGGTAGTGTGTACGCGGCATAAGGATGAGGCCAGAGGTGAGATGGCTTCAGATTTAGGGGTTCAGGAAGAGTATCCACAAAAGAGAATCACGATTCATGGGCATGGAAGCATCCTTTCTCCAAACCTTCTCACTCCCTATCATCTGGTTGCTGGCCCATCCAAAGCTCTGCTACCATGTGTAGCACCCTCCTAGAATTTGAACAATTATTTGCTTGGTTCGAAGACTCAATGGCGTTGAAACATTTTGTTTCTTTGAAGAATTTCAATGAGGTGAGATGGCTTCAGATTTAGGGGTTCAGGAAGAGTATCCACAAAAGAGAATCACGATTCATGGGCACGGAAGTCTCCTTTCTCCAAACCTTCTCACCAGGGGCGTAACTATAGGGGGTGCAGCAGCCGCGAGCGCAACCGGGCCCTGTGCTGCAAGGGGCCCATGTGGCCCCCTCTACATATGGCCAGTGGCAGCATAGGCGGTTAGGCACCAGGCGCACGGGTGGCTGGAGGTGGGGGGTGACTAGCAGAGCTCCATGCTTGACTATCGCACTGGCTGCTCTTTAGTTTTGCATTCCCCACACAACCTGTGTCCTCTGCCGCTCCTCCGGGTCCCCCTCTCCTGCTCCATGCAGTGCTGCTCAGTCGGTGTCTGTCCTCCCCAGCCAGAGTCCGGCCCCCTGAGTCCGGCTCACACTGCACTGCATGCTTCTCCCGGGCAAACAAACTTTAAGCACACAGATGCAGTGCAGCCCTAGGAGAGCCGGCTCCCCAAAGAACAATGCAGGCTTGTCTGCCAGCACCCCCCTCCTCCCCGTCATACACAGATGTTGACAGGTCTTTCTGGAAGATATGTCCCCTAAGGACAGGGACCCCATCTCCCCTGGGGACAGGGCCCAGTTCTCCCTAAAGGACAGGGACCCCATTTCCCTTGGGGATAAGGACCCCATCTCCTCTGGGGACAGGGCCCACTTCTCCCCAGAGGACAGGCACCCCATTTCCATTAGGGACAGGGACTCCTACTTACGTGGGGACAGGGACCCCATCTCCCCTAAGGACAAGGACCCAATCTCTCCTGGGGACAGGGCCCACTTCTCCCCAGAGGACAGGCACCCAATTTCCCTTTCCCTTCTTTGTCTCAAAGGTGTAACATCATAGGTTGGTTTAGACCTCTGATATCTCACAAAGTCCCCCAACGGGACTCCTAAAATTTTTTTAAAAATAATTAAAAAAACTGCTGATGCCAGTGGAGGAACTACAGGGCTCACAAAAGTCGTACCTGTGACCGAGCCCTGGACTTCCACCACCGGACTCGGAGGGAAGGGCCTCGGCTGGGGTTCAGAGGGGCCCTTCATGGTTTTTTGCACCGGGGCCCTAAAGGTTCTAGTTACACCACTGCTTCTCACTCCATATCATCTGGTTGCTGGCCCATCCAAAACTCTGCTACCATGTGTAGCACCCTCCTAGAATTTGAACAATTATCTGCTTGGTCGAAGACTCAATGGAGTTGAAACATTTTGTTTCTTTGTAGAATTTCAATGAGGCCAGAGGTGAGATGGCTTCAGATTTAGGGGTTCAGGAAGAGTATCCACAAAAGAGAATCACGATTCATGGGCATAGAAGCCTCCTTTTTCCAAACCTTCTCACTCCCTATCATCTGGTTGCTGGCCCATCCAAAGCTCTGCTACCATGTGTAGCACCCTCCTAAAATTTGAACAATTATTTGCTCGGTCGAAGACTCAATAGAGTTGAAACATTTTGTTTCTTTGAAGAATTTCAATGAGGCCAGAGGTGAGATGGCTTCAGATTTAGGGGTTCAGGAAGAGGAAGAGTATCCACAAAAGAGCCTCACGATTCATGGGCATGGAAGTCTTCTTTTTCCAGTCTCCCTCCCTCAGTCATCTGGTTGCTGATCCAACCAAGGCTCTGCCACCAGGACCACTGATAAGGCAGTGCAGCCAGCTTTCCTATACAGGGCCCAGGCCTCATCAGTTCAAAAGAGGGGGCCCAGGCACCTGTTGGAATTCTAGCTGTACTACCTTACTGCAGACACCGATCCTTTCCCCTGCCTTTCATTCCCTCCCTCCAGCTGTGCTGCAGTGGGATCAATTCTACAATGCACGCCCCCGTCCCTCTACTTTCTGGACCCCCTGTTCACCCCTTTTCCCCACAGCTTGGCCAGCTTCCCTCCTCTCCTGCTGGCAGCTGCTGTGGGCACACAAGGGGATGTTTTAGTGACCCTTGGTTGAGTAATGTGCCGCTCAGGCTCGTTTGGGAATGTGGTGGATAATGTAGATGATTCTGTGTCCGCTGCCTCAGCAGTGCCGGCGAGGGGATGGAGCTCGTTCCAGCTCATGTAGTCACTAAAGGAAGGAAGGAACCCCTACTTCCACAAGGTTATGGGATATGAGAGATGACTTCACCCTGGGCTCTCGCCAGGCCACGTCCCCAATGCATTTTGTCCCCCGAAGCTTAGTCATAGAGATGACTAAGCTTCTTCTTGACTAAGGTCCGCACTCCTGCAGAGAGTTGATCAGAGTTCCAGCTTTGGGGGAGCTGGGGGGGCTACTGCAGAGAGTTCATTGAGGTCCTAGCTCAGGGGAAGCTGGGGGGGGGCCTATTGCAGAGAGTTCATTGAGGTTCTAGCTCAGGGGAAGCTGGGGGGGCCTATTGCAGAGAGTTCATCGAGGTTCCAGCTCAGGGGAAGCTGGGGGGGGCCTATTGCAGAGAGTTCATTGAGGTCCTAGCTCAGGGGAAGCTGGGGGGGCCTATTGCAGAGAGTTCATCGAGGTTCCAGCTCAGGGGAAGCTGGGGGGGCCTATTGCAGAGAGTTCATCGAGGTTCCAGCTCAGGGGAAGCTGGGGGGGCCTATTGCAGAGAGTTCATTGAGGTCCTAGCTCAGGGGAAGCTGGGGGGGCCTATTGCAGAGAGTTCATTGAGGTTCCAGCTCAGGGGAAGCTGGGGGGGCCTATTGCAGAGAGTTCATTGAGGTCCTAGCTCAGGGGAAGCTGGGGGGGCCTATTGCAGAGAGTTCATTGAGGTCCTAGCTCAGGGGAAGCTGGGGGGGCCTATTGCAGAGAGTTCATTGAGGTCCTAGCTCAGGGGAAGCTGGGGGGGCCTATTGCAGAGAGTTCATCGAGGTTCCAGCTCAGGGGAAGCTGGGGGGGGCCTATTGCAGAGAGTTCATCGAGGTTCCAGCTCAGGTACTAATCAGAAAGTATTTTCAATTTCTATCATTATGTGAGAGTGTATTTATGTATTGGTCAGTAATATACCTCCAAATCTTACTGTAGAGCAGTGGTGGGTCCAATACAACCCCCTGCAATATTATATTTGGCCCTCTGATGTAAGAGGCAGCAATTTTGATGTGAACTTGTGATGTGACCCTCATACTGAAAAATCAGAGACTGCAGACATGATACAAGAGATGATCAGAGACTGCAGACATGATACAAGAGAGGGTCAGAGACTGCAGACATGATACAAGAGATGGTAAGAGACGATAGACATGATACAAGCAATTATCAGAGACTGCAGACATGATACAAGAGAGGGTCAGAGACTGCAGACATGATACAAGAGATGGTCAGAGACTGCAGACATGATACAAGAAATTATCAGAGACTGCAGACATGATACAAGAGATGGTCAGAGACTGCAGACATGATACAAGAGAGGGTCAGAGACTGCAGACATGATACAAGAGAGGGTCAGAGACTGCAGACATGATACAAGAGAGGGTCAGAGACTGCAGAAATTATACAAGAGAGGGTCAGAGACTGCAGAAATTATACAAGAGAGGGTCAGAGACTATAGACATGATACAAGAGAGGATCAGAGACTATAGACATGATACAAGAGATGGTCAGAGATTGCAGACATGATACAAGAGAGGGTCAGAGACTGCAGACATGATACAAGAGAGGGTCAGAGATTGCAGACATGATACAAGAAATTATCAGAGACTGCAGACATGATACAAGAGATGGTCAGAGACTGCAGACATGATACAAGAGATGGTCAGAGACTGCAGACATGATACAAGAAATGATCAGAGACTGCAGACATGATACAAGAGATGGTCAGAGACTGCAGACATGCTACAAGAGATGGTCAGATACTGCAGACATGATACAAGAGAGGGTCAGAGACTGCAAACATGATACAAGAGAGGGTCAGAGACTGCAGACATGATACAAGAGATGGTCAGAGACTGCAGACATGATACAAGAAATTATCAGAGACTGCAGACATGATACAAGAGAGGGTCAGAGACTGAAAACATACTACAGCAGAAAGTCAAAGTCTACAGGAGTTGCTGGAACATGTTTCAGGAGACAATCATAGACTGCTACTGTAGAAATCACTTCTAGAATGAGGCAATAAGGAAACGCAGATTAGAGTCTTCAGGGGCCCTAAAGGGCCACACAAAAAAGTGCCAAAGGACCACATGTGGCTCCCCCTGGCCGCAGGTTGAGCACCAAAGCTTTATATTCAGCTAGAAAAACAATGGCTCTCATTGTCCCCTCTATACAAATCCAAAAATGAGGGTTGGAATAATGTATAAAAGTCCGCCCTTCCCTTTCTTTTAATGTACCTACCGAGTCGGGAGCATTCATTTGATATGTAGGCCTTGCAGTATTTTTTATTTATCTTATGACTTAATGAGAATCTTGTAATTAAAGAATGTTAGAATGCGCTGTGCAGGTGTGGAATTTGCAAGCAATCAGCTGGAGAAAGTGTTTTCTTGCTTTCTTGTTCCTCCATTTGTAATGTTCGGGGGATGCGGTGATGGCTCAGAAATAGATGATTGATTGTATGAGTCTTCCTAACCAATGACTGATTGTCCTTGGGAATTAAATATTACAGTGAGGAGTCGGCCACGGTGAAGAGAGCGCACTGATCTGATGTCTGCGTGCAATTAATAATGCCTGCCTGTGAACGGTTACATTACTCTCTCCAAATGATGGTTTCCACTGTAGTGTTCTACATCGGTGGTTCTCAACCATATTGAGACCGGGGCCCACCGCTGTGGGCTGGATCTGTAGTGCCCACAGCGCTGCTCTGTGACAATTGTAGTCACAGCCATCCCTCCATACTCTGCAATACCCTGCCAATACTACAATACCCTGCTAATACCCTGCCAATACTACAATACCCTGCTAATACCCTGCCAATACTCTGCAATACCCTGCCAATACTACAATACCCTGCAATACCCTGCAATACCCTGCCAATACTACAATACCCTGCAATACTCTGCAATACCCTGCCAATACTCTGCAATACCCTGCAATACCCTGCCAATACCCTGCAATACTCTGCAATACCCTGCCAATACCCTGCCAATACTACAATACCCTGCAATACCCTGCAATACCCTGCCAATACTACAATACCCTGCCAATACTCTGCAATACCCTGCAATACCCTGCCAATACCCTGCAATATCCTGCAATACCCTGCAATACCCTGCAATACCCTGCAATACTCTGCAATACCCTGCAATACCCTGCCAATACTACAATACCCTGCCAATACCCTGCCAGTACTCTGCCAGTACTCTGCCAATACCCTGCCAATACTCTGCAATACTCTGCAATACCCTGCCAATACTCTGCCAATACCCTGCCAATACTCTGCCAGTACTCTGCCAGTACTCTGCCAGTACTCTGCCAATACCCTGCCAAAACTCTGCCAATACCCTGCCAATACCCTGCCAATACTCTGCCATACCCTGGCATACCCTGCCAATACCCTGCCAATACTCTGCCAATACCCTGCCAATACCCTGCCAATACTCTGCAATACTCTGCCATACCCTGCTAATACTCTGCAATACCCTGCTATACCCTGCCAATACTCTGCAATACCCTGCTATACCCTGACAATACCCTGACAATACCCTGACAATACTCTGCCAATACCCTGCCAATACTCTGCCAATACTCTGCCATACCCTGCCAATACTCTGCCATACCCTGCCAATACTCTGCAATACCCTGCTATACCCTGACAATACTCTGCAATACCCTGTCATACCCTGCCAATACTCTGCAATACCCTGCCAATACTCTGCAATACCCTGCCATACCCTGCCAATACTCTGCAATACCCTGCCATACCCTGCCAATACTCTGCCATACCCTGCCAATACTCTGCAATACCCTGGCATACCCTGCCAATACTCTGCCAATACTCTGCCATACCCTGACAATACCCTGCCAATACCCTGACAATACTCTGCCAATACTCTGCCATACCCTGCCAATACTCTGCCAATACCCTGCCAATACCCTGCCAATACTCTGCCAATACCCTGCCAATACTCTGCAATACCCTGCCAATACTCTGCAATACCCTGCCATACCCTGCCAATACTCTGCAATACCCTGCCATACCCTGCCAATACTCTGCCATACCCTGCCAATACTCTGCAATACCCTGGCATACCCTGCCAATACTCTGCCAATACTCTGCCATACCCTGACAATACCCTGCCAATACCCTGACAATACTCTGCCAATACTCTGCCATACCCTGCCAATACTCTGCCAATACCCTGCCAATACCCTGCCAATACTCTGCCAATACCCTGCCAATACTCTGCCATACCCTGCTATACCCTGCTATACCCTGCCAATACTCTGCAATACCCTGTCATACCCTGCCAATACCCTGCCATACCCTGCCATACCCTGCCAATACTCTGCAATACTCTGCCATACCCTGGCAATACTCTGCAATACCCTGCCAATACTCTGCCATACCCTGCCAATACTCTGCCATACCCTGGCATACCCTGCCAATACCCTGCCAATACTCTGCCATACCCTGCCAATATCCTGCCATACCCTGCCAATACCCTGCCAATACCCTGCCATACCCTGCCAATACTCTGCCAATACCCTGCCAATACTCTGCCAATACTCTGCCATACCCTGCCAATACCCTGCCATACCCTGCCTATACCCCGCCAATATATAATAATAATTTTTGGGGGTTATAAGTAATATTCTACCAAAAAATACTGATTTAAACAAAAAGTGCCAGAAAAGACCTGGTGGTGTTATTCTTACACACCGTGTGCAATGTACAATCCCACAAAATAAAACAGATGCAGCCAATTTGTTTTTTTATTCCATTAGCTGTGAAATGGAGACGTTCCCAGGAATGATAATAAAATAAGTAATTTTCAGCTTCTTTTCTAATACGTTCGGTGTAAGGGTTGGGTGGAAGTCGGTCCGGTAGTGGCGGCATCGGTCCAGCAGGGGGCCTCGTTCTTCTGTGCTGGAATGCCTCTCTGTTCCTATTCATATGCAATATTAAAAATATCAATACCGCGTTGTGCGGTTATTGGATTATTGACCGGGGCGGATGTGTGAGAGAGCGCACCTAACACGGGTGACCTCTTCCCGTGTTCTTGGCTCGTTTTTTAAATTTTTTTATTGGAAAGTAACGGCGGGATCACGCGGGAGGGAAGCCTGGGCCGGCTTTGCAAAAGTTTTATGAGCAGGAAATAAAAAAAAATCACTAATTATGAGCCGGTTCAGGTTCCTCGCCATAAAACTCGGCTCAATCAATAAACCGATAACCGGCCCACCAATAAAAGTGGATTGGGGGAGTCAGGATCTCGGGGGAAAGCTCGTAGTGCTGCGCAGGTTGGACACATTTTGTAGGACCCTGTAATCCGGGAACACCTCAGAACTATTGGTGAGCTGACAGTACTGCCTAAATTCCACCTGTGAACTACAGAACACCCCCCCCCCCCCCCGTAATGGAGTGGGGAGGAGGGGGAGGTGTTCTGTAGTCTTAATACACCTCCTGTTCTTGGGCGCCCTGAGTATAGCAGTGTTGGGTGCGGCCAGATTCCACAGTGGGGAATTCATCGACATAGTTGGGAATTATTTTGCCACCGTTGAGAGTGAGACCATGTACACATTGGTCAGGAGTATACATTGTACAATATAGCATAAAGAGTGTAGATGCCAGGAGTATGTACGGCACAGAGTGCAGGGGTCGGCAGTATGTAAAGCAAGGCTTGCAGGGGTCGGGGGTATGTAAGGTACAGAGTGCAGTGGTCGGGAGTATGAAGGGTACAGCATGCAAGGGTCGGGAGTATCTAATGCACAGCGTGCAGGGGTCAGAAGTATGTAAGGCACAGCATGCAGGGGTCGGGACTGTATGTAATGTACAGCATGCAGAGTCGGGAGTATGTGATGCACAGCATGCAGGGGTCAGGGGTATATGAGGTACAGAGTGCAGAGGTCGGGAGTATGTAAGGCACAGCATGCAGGGGTCGGGACTGTATGTACAATATAGCATAAAGAGTGTAGATGCCAGGAGTATGTAATGCACAGTGTGCAGGAGTCAGGCATAGATAAAAGATAGAGTGCAGGAGTATGTAGGGCACAGAGTGCAGGGGTCGGCAGTATGTAAAGCAAGGCTTGCAGGGGTCGAGGTATGTAAGGTACAGAGTGCAGTGGTCAGGAGTATGAAGGGTACAGCATGCAAGGGTCGGAAGTATCTAATGCACAGCATGCAGGGGTCAGAAGTATGTAAGGTACAGAGTGCAGAGGTCGGGAGTATGTAAGGTACAGCATGCAAGGGTCGGGAGTATCTAATGCACAGCATGCAGGGGTCAGAAGTATGTAAGGTACAGAGTGCAGAGGTCGGGAGTATGTAAGGCACAGCATGCAGGGGTCGGGACTGTATGTAATGTACAGCATGCAGAGTCGGGAGTATGTGATGCACAGCATGCAGGGGTCAGGAGTATGTAAGGTACAGAGTGCAGAGGTTGGGTGTATGTAAGGCACAGCATACAAGGGTCGGGACTGTATGTAATAAACAGCGTGCAGGGGTCGGGAGTAGGGTTGCCACCTGTCTGGGATTAACCCGGACAGTTCGGGTTTTGAATCATGTGTCTGGGTTTCAGACCACCTGAAACCCAGACACATTATTCAGACCAGACTCTGGCTTCCCAGCAGCGTTGCTGTCTGCAGTTGTCTAAGCCAAGAGTGCAATGTGGACTCAGTGCTCCCCCTTAAATCAGGGTCCCCAGAGCATCCCTTAGTTCAGAGTCCCCAGGGTTCTCCCTTACATCAGAGTCTGCAGAGTCCCTCCTTACAGTGTAAGGAAACTCTGCAAGTTCAGATGTAAAAAGGGAACTCTGTGGAGTGTGGACTCTGATGTAAGAGAGGACTCTTGTGATTAACCTCATATGATTATAAATGTAAATTTAATCACAAAATATATGTACTGCATAGTATATAAAATTGCTGTGCACCGCTTAAGTGTTCAGGTTTAACTTGAAGAAAAGGCGGCAACCCTAGGCGGGAGTATGTAAGGTACATAGTGCAAGGGTTGGCAGTATGTAATGCACAGCGTGCAGGGTCGGGACTGTATGTAAGGTACAGAGTGCAGAGGTCGGGAGTATGTAAGGCACAGCATGCAGGGGTCGGGACTGTATGTAATGCACAGCGTCCAGGGGTCAGGAGTATGTAAGGTACAGAGTGCAGGGGTTGGCAGTATGTAATGCACCGCATGCAGGGGTCGGGAGTATGTAATGCACAGCGTGCAGGGGTCAGGAGTATGTAAGGTACAGAGTGCATGGGTCAGGAGTATGTAAGGTACAGAGTGCATGGGTCGGGAGTATGTAAGGTACAGAGTGCATGGGTCAGGAGTATGTAAGGTACAGAGTGCAGGGGTCAGGAGTATGTAAGGTACAGAGTGCATGGGTCAGGAGTATGTAAGGTACAGAGTGCATGGGTCAGGAGTATGTAAGGTACAGAGTGCATGGGTCAGGAGTATGTAAGGTACAGAGTGCAGGGGTCAGGAGTATGTAAGGTACAGAGTGCATGGGTCAGGAGTATGTAAGGTACAGAGTGCAGGGGTCGAGCGTATGCAAGGCACAGCATGCAGGGGTCGGGAGTATGTATTATTTTTCAATGGACCCCTTTGCTTTTCCTTGAAGACATGAAAGGTATGGTTAAGGCCCTTCCTGGTCCTGAGATGGTCGTAGTGATATTCTATATAGACAGGTGCACTTTAAGCCCAAACAGAACAGCTGTTGACCTTCATGTATATTGCATAATCTGTGTAGCGATGCATTGAAGAGATTAGATCTATGGAAAGATCCTCCTAACAGATTTGTACCTTTGGTGAACCAACCTCTGAATACGGCAGCACCTAATTATTAACTTGAATTAATTGAATACCACGGTAGGTGGCGCTCTTCTCGGGTGAAGGAGAGAAGGGGAGGGACGTGTAATGACTGCCAATACAAGTAAATAAAGGACTTGAGGAAAAAGGAAAAGGTCGGCTTTTATTGGTGTCCATAAAATTCCATCAATGTACAAAGAGGGCTCAGGAGTGACGTCAGAATATTCTTTTATTGAAAAAGCACTCGAAATCATCTGCTGGTACAAGTTTTGTGGATAGGAGCTTCAACATTACTGGGGGGCAATATATACAGTATATATATATATATATATATATATATATATATATATATGTCTGTTTTAAAGGGACACTGTTTTTTATATTTTTATTGTGTTTGGTTTTGTTAATCACTGGTTTTGCAGTTTTTTCCCAGATTAACTCCTAGATTGGGTCCTGGAGCCCAGAGACTTTGTAGAGACTTGTAGAGAGTTGGGAGGGATGAAGCCTCTGACTACCGGCCGGGTCTACATTTTGATGGTAATAAACACCGGCTGATTGTGCAGATGTGCACAGGCCTTATGGTACGGGAGCTGGGTTGAATTTACCCAGGGTTCTCACCCATGCAGGTTGAGGGTCTCTGGATTGTAAAAAAATGGTTTGGGTCTTGGACCCCAGAGGCTTTGTAGAGATTTGGGAGGGATAAAGGCTCTGACCCTGGAGCCACGCTTTGATGGTGAGAAGCACCGGCTGATTGTGGAGCAGGCCTTATTGTATTGGAGCTGGGTTGTGATTTCTATCAGCGGCCCTGGGGACAATTGATGTAAGGGAGACTCTGATGGAGACAATTGATGTAAGGGAGACTCCGATGGGGACAATTGATGTAAGGGAGACTCCGATGGGGACAATTGATGTAAGGGAGACTCCGATGGGGACAGTTGATATAAGGGGACCCTGATGGGGAACCTGATGTGAGGGGGCACTCTGATGGGGACAATTGATGTAAGGGGGACTCCGATTGAGACAATTGATGTAAGGGAGACTCCGATGGAAACAATTGATGTAAGGGAGACTCCGATGGGGACAATTGATGTAAGGGAGACTCCGATGGGGACAGTTGATATAAGGGGACCCGGATGGGGAACCTGATGTGAGGGGGCACTCTGATGGGGACAATTGATGTAAGGGAGACTCCGATGGAAACAATTGATGTAAGGGGGACTCTGATGGAGATAATTGATATAAGGGGGTCTCTGATGGGGACAATTGATGTAATGGGGACTCTGATGCGGACAGTTGATGTAAGGGAGACTCCGATGGAGACAATTGATGTAAGGGGGACTCCGATGGAGACAATTGATGTAAGGGAGACTCTGATGGAGACAATTGATGTAAGGGGGACTCCGATGGAGACAATTGATGTAAGGGAGACTCTGATGGAGATAATTGATGTAAGGGGGGCTCTGATGCGGACAGTCGATATAAGGGAGACCGCGATGGGGACAATTGATGTAATGGGGACTCTGATGGGGTCAGTTGATGTAAGGGGGACTCCGATGGAGATAATTGATGTAAGGGGGACCCTGATGTGGAACCTGATGTGAGGGGGCACTCTGATGGAGACAATTGATGTAAGGGAGACTCCGATGGAGACAATTGATGTAAGGGGGGCTCTGATGCGGACAGTTGATGTAAGGGGGACCCTGATAGGGAACCTGATGTGAGGGGGCACTCTGATGGGGACAATTAATGTAAGGGGGGCTCTGATGCGGATAGTTGATGTAAGGGGGACTCCGATGGAGACAATTGATTTAAGGGAGACTCTGATGGAGACAATTGCTGTAAGGGGGACCCTGATGTGGAACCTGATGTGAAGGGGCCCTCTGATGAAGACAATTGATGTAAGGGGGACTCTGATGCAGACAATTGATGTAAGGGGGACTCTGATGGGGACAATTGATGTAAGGGGGACTCTGATGGGGACAATTGATGTAAGGGAAATTCTGATGGAGATAATTGATGTAAGGGAGACTCCGATGGGGACAATTGATGTAAGGGGGACCCTGATGGGGAACCTGATCTGAGGGGGCCCTCTGATGAAGACAATTGATGTAAGGGGGACTCTGATGCAGACAATTGATGTAAGGGGGACTCTGATGGGCACAGTTGATGTAAGGGGGACTCTGATGGGGAACCTGATATGAGGGAGCACTTCTGATGGGGACAATTGATATAAGGGGGACTCTGATGCGGACAGTGGATGTAATGGAGACTCCGATGGAGACAATTGATGTAAGGGGGACTCTGATGGAGAAAATTGATGTAAGGGGGACTTTGATGGGGACAGTTGATGTAAGGGGGACTCTGATGGGCACAGTTGATGTAAGGGAGACTCCGATGGAGACAATTGATGTAAGGGGGACTCTGATGGAGAAAATTGATGTAAGGGGGACTTTGATGGGGACAGTTGATGTAAGGGGGACTCTGATGGGCACAGTTGATGTAAGGGGGACTCTGATGGGCACAGTTGATGTAAGGGGGACTCTGATGGGCACAGTTGATGTAAGGGGGACTCTGATGGGCACAGTTGATGTAAGGGGGACTCTGATGGGCACAGTTGATGTAAGGGGACCCTGATGGGGAACCTGATGGGGACAGTTGATGTAAGGGGGGAACCTGATGTGAGGGAGCACTTCTGATGGGGACACCTCATGTGAGGGAGCTCTCTGGTTGGGACACCCAATGTATGGGGACACCTTGATGGGGGTCTATTTTTCGATATACATACAGAGAATGCATATCATACATATCCTGAGTCATAGCACGAACATGAGACTCAGATTGCTTCCGGACGAACATTTTACCCAAGGGACCTTCTTGAATTTGAATTCAATAAGCGCGCTGTAGGGAACGGAGCTCTCACGCTCAGAGCTGTGAACCGTGTAATGTCGATCTTCCTCCAGAACTCTAAGTAAATAAAGACTGAGGATACATAATCTGCTCCCTATGACCATGTATTGTATGTTCCTGGTGGAAATGACTCGTGTCACATTTGTTCTTCCTGATGGTCAATAAAGAGCGCTTTCCCTCCGACAATAAATGGATTTACGGTTGGCCATCCTCAATCATGGCAGATAGATCTCAGGATGGAGCGTTGACAGATTCGGCGCGCCTCTCCCACTCTTGGCGTGTGTGTGTTCCAGGTAATGTAGTAGAGCGCCGGAGTCTCCGGAGATGTCCAGACCTACTTCTGCATTCACACCGGGCGCTCTACAGGCCTCGCTAACAACGAGACCTGCCACTCGCCATTTCAAATCATCCGCTTTAATAGGATCCCGTGTGAGCGGGCGCCGGCACGCCATCAGCAATTTCTCAAAACGAGGGAAGAAAAGTTGCGGCGTGTTCGATTTAAAATTTTGGTAAACACGCCGTCGCTTCTTTTTTTTTTTTTTTTTTACAAGGCAGCGTTAACAGGGCAGTTTTCAGTTTTATTTCAAAGTACGTCGAGTTTATGGCGGAAGGAATGGCGGTATGTAAAACGGATCCGAAACCAACAGTGCCGTGCGGCCGTTTATTATAGTACAATTTGTTATTATGAAAGTGTCACAAAATAAATGGAACATCGCACGCTATAACCGGCAGAGGGGGATTTGTATTGTGCCGTTAACAGAATATCGTATACATGGCGGTGGAAATGGCTGTCTGAAAGAGAAGGTGGAAATAAAACCCGAGAACAGCACTGAATTATTTCACAAGAACACGGCGAGCGTTTCTACATTGCTAATCACATTGCTGTCATATTCTGGCGGTGGGCAGGGCTCTATTATCCCATTGCGGTGGTGTGTGCTTAGGAAAAAAAAAAGGACGGCGCGCAATTTACTGCGTCGCACCATGCTGTGGTCAATACAACTTAATGAAATATCACTTTGTGACATTTCAATAAAGTTTCACAAATAGACATGTGCAATTCGTTTTTTTTTTTTTTTCGTTTTCCGTTAAAATTCGTTATATTCGTTCATTCGTTATCGTACGAATGATTCGCTAAAATTTTTAACGAATGTTCGAATCGAACGAATATGAAAAACAACGAAAATCCGAAATAACCAAATTAGAAACAACGAAACTGCGAAAGAAGAAAATCCGAAAAACGAAAACAGGAACAAACGAAAATCAAAATGAACGAAAAAATTCGTACATTCGTAACTTTTTTTTTGTTGAATTGGTAATTTTCCGTGTCCCTTACAATGGCGCTGCTTAACGTGCTTCGAATTGATTGAACGAAAAAATTCGTACATTCGTAACTTTTTTTTCGATTCGTAATTTTCCGTGTCTCTTACAATGGCGCTGCTTAACGTGCTTCGAATGGATTGAACGAAAAAATTCGTACATTTGTAACTTTTTTTTTCGATTCGTAATTTTCCGTGTCTCTTACAATGGCGCTGCTTAACGTGCTTCGAATGGATTGAACGAAAAAATTTGTACATTCGTAACTTTTTTTTTCGATTCGTAATTTTCCGTGTCTCTTACAATGTAATAATAGCGTACACATTACATAAAATTATGAATTATGCTCCGATTACGAATCTACGAAAACAATGTTACGAAAGTACGAATAAAAAAAATCAATCTTACGAAAGTACGAATGTAACTAAATCTACGAAAATACGAAGGCGTACGAATTTAGAATAAACGAAAACGGAAAAACGAATCAACGAAAAAATAACTCTTACGAAAATACGAATCGTTATGAATACGAACACCGACGACTTACGAATCGTTACGAATCAACGGAAACGAACAGAAACTAAACGAAAATAAACAAATTTTTCTATTGTACACATGTCTATTAACAAATAAAAACCAGGATTGGCACATCAGTGCTGCTGTCATCCTTCCACACACCAGCGGTCTACATAAACAAGCCCTAAAAACTGAAGTTTAGATGTGGCAATTATGGCTTTGTTACATCTTGGATCAATGTAAGCATTCCTGGGACAAGGTCATCCAGCGCCCAGGGTGAAGATTGAAATGAGTCCCCAACAGAGTCCCTCTTTACATCAGGTGTCCCCAGTAGAGTCCCCATTTACATCAGGTGTCCCCAGTAGAGTCCCCCTTTACATCAGGTGTCCCCAGTAGAGTCCCTCTTTACATCAGGTGTCCCCAGTAGAGTCCCCCTTTACATCAGGTGTCCCCAGTAGAGTCCCCATTTACATCAGGTGTCCCCAGTAGAGTCCCCATTTACATCAGGTGTCCCCAGTAGAGTCCCTCTTTACATCAGGTGTCCCCAGTAGAGTCCCTCTTTACATCAGGTGTCCCCAGTAGAGTCCCCATTTACATCAGGTGTCCCCAGTAGAGTCCCTCTTTACATCAGGTGTCCCCAGTAGAGTCCCTCTTTACATCAGGTGTCCCCAGTAGAGTCCCCCTTTACATCAGGTGTCCCCAGTAGAGTCCCTCTTTACATCAGGTGTCCCCAGTAGAGTCCCTCTTTACATCAGGTGTCCCCAGTAGAGTCCCCCTTTACATCAGGTGTCCCCAGTAGAGTCCCCCTTTACATCAGGTGTCCCCAGTACAGTACCCCTTTACAACAAGCATGCCCAGTAGAGTCCCTCTTTACATCAGGTGTCCCCAGTAGAGTCCCCTTTTACATCAGGTCTCCCCAGTAGAGTCCCCTTTTACATCAGGTGTCCCCAGTAGAGTCCCCTTTTACATCAGGTGTCCCCAGTAGAGTCCCATTTTACATCAGGTGTCCCCAGTAGAGTCCCCTTTTACATTAGGTGCCCCCAGAAGAGTCCCCTTTTACATCAGGTGTCCCCACTCAGTAGCGTCCCCCTATTACATTAGGCAACCCAATAGAAGCCCCCTTTACATTAGGTGTCCCCAGTAGAGTCCCCTTTTACATCAGGTGTCTCCAGTACCTGTAGTATCGGTACCAATCACTTGGGTAGGCTGTACGAGGGGGGGGGGGGGCCCGTGATTTCAATCGGCAGGCCTGCCTATGATGATCATGTACTCCCACGCTCTGAACATACCGATCATGATATGTCTTTCGGAGCATATTGCTGCCGATTCTTTCGGCGTATCATGCGGTAGGCTCCATAATCCAGGCTGTAGTTTCATTATAGTCACAGCAATACCATACCTGACAGTACAAGGACATGGGCCTCGCTGGAAAGCGTTTTGGAGACTTACTATTCTGGGCATTGCGGGAGACCTACAAGCTGTATTATGAGAGGCTGCCTGAGTACATCAGTGGGCGCGCTGTGCGCTCGGTGCCCGGGTGTGACAGGTCGTGCACGGAGGCTGTGCTATTTTCAGTACGGCTTTGATGCTGGTCGGGAATGACAACTGTTGCAGATGCCGTTGTGTTTTTTATGAGATCCCAAGTTCTTACAAGATCCCACGAGGCTCGTATCAAGACCCCCCCCCCCCCCCCGCATCGTGCCTTTCCTGCCTTGGGGGGGCATCCTTTCCAGTAAGTGACCAGAGAACTGAGGAACCAGAGCGTTCCTCAGTTCACGTCTCCTCCTCAACTGTCTTTAAACTTTCCAAATAACTCCGGCCAGAAGCCTCATTTTCCGCTAGTCCCCGGCGTGCGGCCCATTTATTGTGTCTGACACTCTGGATGTTCTCGCTATTGATTCCTCGGCTATATTAACTTTTTTTTTTTTTTTCTCGTATGCCCAAATCTCCAGCAGTTCACAAGCCCTCCAAGTGCCAATTAAGAATTGATGGTGACAATCTGTAGGCCATTGGAGCCGCTTTAAATTGAAGCCAAAATAAACACCGCCTGAGTTTTTTTTTCCCTGTGAATTTCGCAAGCCAAACTGTTCCAGACATCCTAATAGGATATTGGCTTCCATGGTGCTCCTAGGTTTTATAAATAATTGCTTGCTGCATTTTTTTTTTTTTTCACCCTCTGCTCACTGGATGGAATATAAAATACCAGAGACACCGAGGGCCTTGTTTTATTGTGTGCAATTAGATTGTAGGACTTTTTTTTCGGCCAGCCGGTTCTGGCCTCCTATAATTTCACTGGCGTTTCTAGAATTTTAAAGAAGTCATAGGAAAACAAAAAAAACTATATATAAAATCTAAATAAAAAAAATAAACATATACTGTGTGTGTTTTTATATATTATATATATATATATATATATATATATATATATATATATATATATATATATATATATATGTGTAGCACTGACCCCGAAGGAGCGGCTGAATTTTTCTGGGCTTACCAATTACTCGTTGTCCTTGTCTAGGGGTCCCCAGGGTTGATGAACCAGTAACTGTAGAGACCGACACCTGAATTCCTTTTTAGGATTTTTATTTTGCTTAACCACATGCCGACCGGGCCATAGCCGAAAGACGGCTACAGCGCGATCAGCTTATTCTGGGTGGACGTCCTTCCAGAACCTTGCTCCCGCGCGCCCCCCCGGGAACATCCGAGGACCCGGCCCATCACGGTAAACGGCCGCTGATAGCGGCCGCTTACCACGTGATCACTCTTTCAAATGACGGAGCGATCACATGTACACAAATCGATCGGTACAGTGAGAGGGAAGAATCGGAGAGGGGGAGAGATGGGACCAGCGCTGTGGGCTGGATGTGTAGTGCCCACAGCGCTGGTCAGTGACAGCTACTCTGCCAGCACTGTGCAATACTCTGCCACCACTGTGCAATACTCTGCCACCACTGTGCAATACTCTGCCACCACTGTGCAATACTCTGCCACCACTGTGCAATACTCTGCCACTACTGTGCAATACTCTGCCACCACTGTGCAATACACTGCCAGCACTGTGCAATACTCTGCCACCACTGTGCAATACTCTGCCACCACTGTGCAATACACTGCCACTACTGTGCAATACTCTGCCACCACTGTGCAATACACTGCCAGCACTGTGCAATACTCTGCCACCACTGTGCAATACTCTGCCACCACTGTGCAATACACTGCCAGCACTGTGCAATACACTGCCAGCACTGTGCAATACTCTGCCACTACTGTGCAATACTCTGCCACCACTGTGCAATACACTGCCAGCACTGTGCAATACTCTGCCACCACTGTGCAATACTCTGCCACCACTGTGCAATACTCTGCCACCACTGTGCAATACTCTGCCACTACTGTGCAATACTCTGCCAATACTGTGCAATACATTGCCAATACTGTGCAATACACTGCAACACTCTGCCAGTATTCGCCAATACTCTGCCAATACTCTGCCAGCACTGTGCAATACTCTGCCAATACTGTGCAATACTCTGCCAATACTCTGCCACCACTGTGCAATACTCTGCCACCACTGTGCAATACTCTGCCACCACTGTGCAATACTCTGCCACCACTGTGCAATACACTGCCAGCACTGTGCAATACTCTGCAATACTCTGCCACTACTGTGCAATACTCTGCCACCACTGTGCAATACTTTGCCAATACTGTGCAATACACTGCAACACTCTGCCAGTATTCGCCAATACTCTGCCAATACTCTGCCAGCACTGTGCAATACTCTGCCACCACTGTGCAATACACTGCCACCACTGTGCAATACACTGCCACCACTGTGCAATACACTGCCACCACTGTGCAATACTCTGCCACCACTGTGCAATACTCTGCCACCACTGTGCAATACTCTGCCAGCACTGTGCAATACACTGCCACCACTGTGCAATACACTGCCACCACTGTGCAATACTCTGCCAATACTGTGCAATACACTGCAACACTGCAATACTCTGCCAATACTCGCCAATACTCTGCCATACTCTGCCAGCACTGTGCAATACTTTGCCAACACTGTGCAATACTCTGCCAATACTGTGCAATACATTTTAATAGAAACAAATATTTTTTTTACCAAATTTTCAGTATTTTTTGATTAGATTTTTTACCACCAAAAGAAAGCTCTATTTGTGTGAAAAAAAGGACACAAAATTAATTTAGGTACAGTGTTGCATGACTGAGTAATTGTCATTCAAAGTGTGAGAGCACCGAAAGCTGAAAATTGGTCTGGTTAGGAAGGGGGTTTAAGTGCCCGGTGGTTAAGTGGTTAAAACAGTTGAACAAACTCAGTCTCTAAGTTGGGAATAGAGGGTATAAGGATGAAGTTTAGCTCAGGTGCTCGGAACTGCTGACTTCAATAAAAGTCTCTCTCTGTACATAATCCAGGGAATAGCCACTCGCAACTGGATTTTCAACGGTTGGATAAATCCTTGAGCTTGGATCTAGCAGCCAACAAGTAATTCTAACTTTGCAAAGTCTCTCACACAGACTTGGTTGAAAAAAACTTAGTTGTAACCGGAAGGTAAAGGTAGGAACTTTTCTTACTGTACCAGAATCTTTCAGCCGGTCCGGCGATACCGTAAGAATTGTGGATTCAATCAATGTCCATGGCAGCTCAGCTTCCAGGCTCTTACCGAGCAGCCAGCCTCGTGCGTGGCTCTCTTACCGAAGAGTCCTCCCCTGGTTGCATGTAGAGTTGCTGGGCCTCTCCATACCCGAGACGGCACCGGAACACCTTAGAATCCTCCTTCCAGTTACTGCGCCTCGAACTAGCCCGTTCCGAGGCTCGGAAACGGATGGATCCACACCCCAGGCCGTAAGGGCCTCTGGGGGCTGGTCAGGAGGGACCACGGAGTCAGCAACAACTTCTGGACCAGAACCCCCGAACCACGTGACTTCAGCACCTTAAGTACCCTCTCCCGGAATACACAGCGAGAAAAATGCGCCCACTGATTGGCTCTGAGAAGGGATTGGTACCCAATACGTCCAACCAGACTGCAATCTAATGCCGCGTACACACGGTCGGAATTCTCGTGGGAAAAAGCTCTGATGGTTTTCCCGTCGGAATTCCGACGGAATTTCACTCAAACTGTCTTGCCTACACACGGTCACACCAAATTACGACGATCTGTAACACAGCGGCATAAAACACGTTCGACAGCACTATAGAAGGGAAGTTTAATGCTTCTGAGCATGCGTCGAATTGTTTCCGAGCATGCGTCGGAATTTTGCGTGTCGGAATTGCCTACACACGATCGAAAAATCCGATAGAAAGGTTTTCCGTCGGGAAAAATTGAGAACAGGTTCTCAATCCAAAGTCCGTCGCAAATTCCGACAGAAAAAGACCGACGGGCATACACACGGTCGGAAAATCCGTTGAAAAGCTCCTCACCGGAGCAAACCCCACCTATGACCAGGCAGAACCTCAATACAGCCCAGCCAAAGCATGATTTAGAACAATTAACCCCAAAACTCAACTACAGTTTTGGGCAAAAACTAAATTTAAAGACATGCCGCGTACTCTGCAGGAGTACCGGCGCTACACACACACACACACATATATATATATATATATATATAGTGGAGATGTGACCCCATGTCACAGGTGCATATGAGCAGTGTATGCCTTATTTTGGTATGCTTGCCAATTGCACACCTGTGCGCTGGCTTCATAATCATCCCAGGAATAGAGGTCAGTGCTCATCCTTGGTAGACAGCTCCGCCCGGCAGACAGGAGGTCTGGCCCAGGAGTCAGGAGGGAGTCAGTGCAGCACGAAGCTGCAAGCACAGAGGTGCTGAACGTCAGGTCTGGGGAAGTCAGACCAAGGCCTAAGGCAGGCTTGCCCAACCTTTTAAAGAGCAAGGGCCACTTAAGCGACTTGGTAACCGGTCGCTGGGCCACAATGAGCGGAGTGGGTGGATGCCAGGTCTGTTTACACTCCGCATACGCAGAGCGGACACAGACACAGCCCACTCTACTCTATGGGCCCTCCGATCCACCCAGATGGAAGGGGACAGATGGCAGGGGTGTGGGGGAATCTGATGTTTATTTTTTAAATTAGTTTCTTTTGAATAAAAAATGGGCTTCCATACCCTTGAAAATGCAGTCGGACTGGCACGATTTCTTCAACTCGGATGCACCACTAGAGCTTAATCACCCCGGATCGTCACAATATATATATATAATATATATATATTGTGAATTGTCAATTCAATCTATTATCTCAGTGCAGATTTTCTGCAATTCATTGTACTCAATCCTGTGTAATAATCTAAGAGGAACGTCTGGATTTGAACCAACTTGGGTTTGGACTGAACCCAAGCCTGGACCCAAGTCTGAACCCAAGCCTGGACCCAAGCCTGGACCCAAGTCTGAACCCAAGCCTGGCCCCAAGCTCATACACACATATCTAAATCTCTACCTACACGTTTCTGGATTCCAAGGTTGGATCACCCACTGCGCACCATAATACGCCGAGTCCTGTTGAGCGAATACAATCTGTTATATCAGGGCAGATTTTCTGCAATTCATTGTACTCAATCCCGTGTAATAATCTAGGAGGAACGTCTGGATTTGAACCAACTTGGGTTTGGACTGAACCCAAGCCTGAACCCAAGTCTGGACCCAAGCTCATCACTAGTGAGGACAAAAGGAAACAACTTACAAAACATATTTTCTTAGCACTATATACACATATCTAAATCTCTACCTACACGATTCCAAGGTTGGATCACCCACTGCGCCCCATAATACGCAGAGTCCTGTAAAGCGAATACAATCCGTTATCTCAGTGCAGATTTTCTGCAATTCATTGTACTCGATCCTGTGTAATAATCTAGGAGGAACGTCCGGATTTGAACCAACTCGGGTTTGGCCTGAACCCAAGCTCATCACTAGTGAGGACCAAGGAAACATCCTACAAAACATACTTTTTTTAGCACTATATACACATATCTAAATCTCTACCTACACGTTTCTGGACTGCAAGGTTGGAGCACCCACTGCGACCCACCATACACCGAGTCCTGTAGAGCGAATACAATCTGTTATCTCAGTGCAGATTTTCTGCAATTCATTGTACTCAATCCTGTGTAATAATCTAGGAGGAACGTCTGTAATGTCTCAGGCAGTGAGCTAGTAGTGTTTTTGTAGAGGATCACAGCTTCGGACTTATATACATACTATGTAGTTAAGTGATTACACCTTATGGCAAATTACAGATGAAGGAACGAAGGTATGTTGAAGGGTTAGTTGGGGTTTATTTAGAGAGTTTATATACAGCCATAACTTGGGTATCAGGAGGGTCAGCAAGGCATTAGCAGTTCAGAAGTACAAAGTTTATGCAGTTCATGTATACTTGCAGTGAGTTGCGTTATGCTGATGGGGACACTCCATAGGTCTGGAGAGATGGTGGTGAAGCGTTCATTGGCCCAAAACGAAGAGTGGTAAGTGGGGGCTCTGTCCGGCCCAAACGAAGAGGAAGAAGTGGGGCTCTGTCCGGCCCAAACGAAGAGGAAGAAGTGGGGCTCTATCCGGCCCAAACGAAGAGGATGAAGTGGGGCTCTGTCCGGCCCAAACGAAGAGGATGAAGTGGGGCTCTGTCCGGCCCAAATGAAGAGGATGAAGTGGGGCTCTATCTGGCCCAAACGAAGAGGATGGAGTGGGGCTCTATCTGGCCCAAACGAAGAGGATGGAGTGGGGCTCTATCTGGCCCAAACGAAGAGGAAGAAGTGGGGCTCTATCCGGCCCAAACCAAGAGGATGAAGTGGGGCTCTATCTGGCCCAAACTAAGAGGATGAAGTGGGGCTCTGTCCGGCCCAAATGAAGAGGATGAAGTGGGGCTCTGTCCAGCCCAAATGAAGAGGATGAAGTGGGGCTCTGTCCGGCCCAAACGAAGAGGATGAAGTGGGGCTCTGTCCGGCCCAAACGAAGAGGATGAAGTGGGGCTCTATCCGGCTCAAACGAAGAGGATGAAGTGGGGCTCTGTCCAGCCCAAAGGAAGAGGATGAAGTGGGGCTCTATCTGGCCCAAACGAAGAGGATGAAGTGGGGCTCTGTCCGGCCCAAACCAAGAGGATGAAGTGGGGCTCTATCTGGCCCAAACGAAGAGGATGGAGTGGGGCTCTATCTGGCCCAAACTAAGAGGATGAAGTGGGGCTCTGTCCGGCCCAAATGAAGAGGATGAAGTGGGGCTCTGTCCGGCCCAAACGAAGAGGAGTAAGTGGGGCTCTGTCCGGCCCAAACGAAGAGGATGAAGTGGGGCTCTGTCCGGCCCAAACGAAGGGGATAAAGTGGGGCTCTGTCCGGCCCAAACGAAGGGGATAAAGTGGGGCTCTGTCCGGCCCAAACGAAGAGGATGAAGTGGGGCTCTATCCGGCCCAAACGAAGAGGATGAAGTGGGGCTCTGTCCGGCCCAAATGAAGAGGATGAAGTGGGGCTCTGTCCGGCCCAAACGAAGAGGAGTAAGTGGGGCTCTGTCCGGCCCAAACGAAGAGGATGAAGTGGGGCTCTGTCCGGCCCAAACGAAGGGGATAAAGTGGGGCTCTGTCCGGCCCAAACGAAGGGGATAAAGTGGGGCTCTGTCCGGCCCAAACGAAGAGGATGAAGTGGGGCTCTATCCGGCCCAAACGAAGAGGATGAAGTGGGGCTCTGTCCGGCCCAAACGAAGAGGAGGAAGTGGGGCTCTGTCCGGCCCAAACGAAGAGGAGGAACTGGGGCTCTATCCAGCCCAAACGAAGTAAGCAGCAATGTGCGGATGGTGCACTAGGCCTGGTAACGGGTTCCTACCATGAATGATGAGTCATTGGCGGCAGCTGTTTAAATAGGAACAAGAGGAGGTATCAGGTGATGTGGCTGAGACCTCCTCAATGTGCTGAGGGGATAGTGGAGATGACTGAGCCCCCAGTGGATGAATCAGACATTACAACATCTGGATTTGAACCAACTTGGGTTTGGACTGAACCCAAGACTGAACCCAAGCCTGGACCCAAGCCGGAACCCAAGCTCATCACTAGTGAGGACCAAGGAAACCACCTACAAAACATACTTTTTTAGCACTACATACACATATGTAAATCTCTACCTACACGTTTCTGGATTCCAAGGTTGGAGCACCCACTGCGCCCCATAATACGTTGAGTCTTGAACTCAACCCTGAACCCAATCCTGAACCCAACCCTGAACCCAAGCTCACCACTAGTGAGGACCAAGGAAACAACCTACAAAACGTACTTTTTTAGCACTACATACACATATCTAAATCTCTACCTACACGTTTCTGGATTCCAAGGTTGGAGCACCCACTGCGACCCCATAATACGCCGAGTCCTGTAGAGCGAATACAATCTGTTATCTCAATGCAGATATTCTACAATTCATTGCGCTCATCCATGAAGAACATCCCGTGTAATCTTAGCAAAGATTTTTATTTTTTTTATTTCAAACCTTCTTCCTGATCTAGCTGTGCGCTCTGCCAGGTTAAGTCCAGCGTTTTGTTCTCTTTTTGCATCTGCAGTCTGTGATAGTCCGCCCATGGTTTCAAGCCGTTATCAGGGATCAGACTAACACGTGTAAAAGCTTTGCCTTCCCCGTTTCAAGCCTACAATGCACAGCAGGGCACAATTACTATGCAGAGTGGGGTTTCAATGCCGCAGGCTGGGTGAATACTTTGAGTTTACAATGCTCTACATAACCGCTCTCCCTGTCTGCCGCTCGCTCGCAGTATGCCAGCTCTCTGTTTATTTAACTTTTATCATCATTCCAATTCGTTTCACCTCCCCTTCGTTTTTTTTTTTACTTCTCTAACATAAGTTTGGAGTTTTGCAGTGGGCATTGGGCCGGGTCCATTGTAGATGTTTTTTTTATATATATATATTTTTTTTTTTTACCCAGAGCCCTCTATTACTTTGGCACAGACCTAAACCCTTTATCAGCGGTGGACACTCGGAGCAGGTCCGTCAGCCCCTGTCACTGCTTGACAGCTCAGCGCCATTGTCGCTTCAAAAGTCCGTTTGTAAAATATTGACATTTCCCTTTTTTTTTTTTAATAATAAAAGTGGGAACTCATTTTTATTCTGGCACCGCGGCCCCCGCGCCGCGCTCGCCCTGTCCTGGGATTGACGTTTGGAAGGTGTTGACAGAGCCATTGCAGGAAGGAAGCGAGCAGAGGTTTATCAAAGCCTCTTTGTGCATAAAGTAGATATCGTGTCGTTTTTTATTTTTTTATATCTTTTTTATTTTTTTTTTATGTATATTAAATGTGGCAATGAATTCCAGCCAGGTGTTTTACCGCCATTTACAGAACAAATCTGTTGGCCATGTGCCGGGAACACGTTAATTTTACTTGCTTTACATTTTACAACAAAGGCTTCACTAAGTGCATCCCAGGGCTCGCTTGAAGCAGAAGGAATTCTTGATTTTACTTTGTTTTTACCATCCAGGGGTCATACTACCCCGGGCTCCTAAGTGATGATGCCTCTTTGTACGAGCTCCAAACCCTTGTTCTGTAACATCAATATTACAACAGTTAAGCCAAGAATACTCCATTGGACGCGGCTGCTCCATTTTTATATACAGTGGGGGGGGGGGGGGAAACAATTATTTGACCCCCTGCAGATTGAGTAAGTTGGCCCACTTACAAAGAAATGAAGGGTCTATCATTTTTAGACATGTGCACAATAGAAAAATTTGTTTATTTTCGTTTCGTTTCTTTCGTTTCCGTTCGTAATTTCGTAAGTCGTCGGTGTTCGTATTCGTAACGATTCGTATTTTCGTAAGAGTTATTTTTTCGTTGATTCGTTTTTCCGTTAGTTTAATTTTCGTTTATTCGAAATTCTGACGCATTCGTATTTTCGTAGATTTAGTTACATTCGTACTTTCGTTAGATTGATTTATTCGTACTTTCGTAACATTGTTTTCGTAGATTCGTAATCGGAGCATAATTCATAATGTTATGTAATGTGTATGCTATTATTACATTGTAAGAGACACGGAAAATTACGAATCGAAAAAAAAAGTTTTACGAATGTACGCATTTTTTCGTTCAATCCATTCGAAGCACGTTAAGCAACGCCATTGTAAGAGACACGGAAAATTACGAATCGAAAAAAAAAGTTACGAATTTACGATTTTTTTCGTTCAATCCATTCGAAGCACGTTAAGCAGCGCCATTGTAAGAGACACGAAAAATTACGAATCGAAAAAAAAAAAAAAGTTACGAATGTACAATTTTTTCGTTCAATCCATTCGAAGCACGTTAAGCAGCGCCATTGTAAGAGACACGGAAAATTACGAATCGAAAAAAAAAAAGTTACGAATGTACGAATTTTTTCGTTCAATCCATTCGAAGCACGTTAAGCAGCGCCATTGTAAGAGACACGAAAAATTACGAATCGAAAAAAAATAAAAAAAGTTACGAATGTACAAATTTTTTCGTTCAATCCATTCGAAGCACGTTAAGCAGCGCCATTGTAAGAGACACGAAAAATTACGAATCGAAAAAAATTAAAAAAGTTACGAATGTACAAATTTTTTTCGTTCAATCCATTCGAAGCACGTTAAGCAGCGCCATTGTAAGAGACACGGAAAATTACGAATCAACAAAAAAAAAAAAAGTTACGAATGTACGAATTTTTTCGTTCAATCCATTCGAAGCACGTTAAGCAGCGCCATTATAAGAGACACGGAAAAATTACGAATCGAAAAAAATAAAAAAAGTTACGAATGTACAAATTTTTTTGTTCAATCCATTCGAAGCACGTTAAGCAGCGCCATTGTAAGAGACACGGAAAATTACTAATTCAACAAAAAAAAAAAAAGTTACGAATGTTTTCGTTCATTTTGATTTTCGTTGTTCCTGTTTTCGTTTTTCTGATTTTCTTCTTTCGTAGTTTCGTTGTTTCTAATTTGGCTATTTCGGATTTTCGTTGTTTTTCGGATTCGTTCGATTCGAACATTCGTTATTCGTTAAAATTTTTAGCCGAATCGTTCGTTCATTCGTACGATAACGAATGAACGAATTTTAACGAAACACGAATAAAACAAAACGAATTGCACATGTCTAATAATTTTTATCATAGGTGCATTTTATGTGATAGAGACAGAATATCAACCAAAAATCCTGAAACAAAAAAAACACAATATAAATGTTATAAATGGAGTTGCAGTTCAGTGAGTAAAATAAGTATTTGATCCCCTTAGTAGTTGGTGGAGAAACCCTTGTTGGCGATCACAGAGGTCAGACGTTTCTTGTAGGTGGTGACCAGGATTGCGCACATCTCAGGAGGGATTTTGGTCCTCTCTTCTTTACAGATCTTCTCTAAATCCTTCAGGTTTCTTGGCTGTCGCTTGGCACACCCAAGTTTCAGCTCCCGCCATAAATTTTCTATAGGATTAGGTCTGGAGACTGGCTAGGCCACTCCATGACCTTAATGTGCTTCTTCTTGAGCCCCTCCTTTGTTGCCTTGGTGGAATGTTTTGGGTCATTGTCATGCTGGAAGACCCATCTTCATCTCCCTTGTGTATTTTGGATTGTATGATATTTTTTATTTATTTATTTTTATGGTTGAACTAGATAGACTTGTGCCTTTTTTTCGACCTAACTATGTAATTGGTATCATTGGGAGGAATAGTGCCCCATCTTTGGTATCCATGGAAAGAATAGTGCCCCATCATTGGTGTCAGTGGGAAGAATAGTGCCCCATCATTGGTGTCAGTGGGAGGAATAGTGCCCCATCATTGGTGTCAGTGGGAGGAATAGTGCCCCCATCATTGGTGTCAGTGGGAGGAATAGTGCCCCATCATTGGTGTCAGTGGGGAGAAATAGAGCCCCATCATTGGTATCAGTGGGAGGAATAGTGCCCCATCATTGGTGTCAGTGGTAGGAATAGTGCCCCGTCATTGGTGTCAGTAGAAGGAATAGTGCCCCATCAGTTGGTGTCAGTGGGAGGAATAGTGCCCCATCATTGGTGTCAGTGGTAGGAATAGTGCCCCGTCATTGGTGTCAGTAGAAGGAATAGTGCCCCATCATTGGTGTCAGTAGAAGGAATAGTGCCCCCATCATTGGTGACAGTGGGAGGAATAGTGCCCCATCATTGGTGTCAATGGGAGGAATAGTGTCTTATCTTTGGGGTTAGTACTGATGGGGGGGGGGGGGGGTAATGCCCCAAGGCCTGGATAAAAGCAAGCAAAGGGCACAGTTTGGAGACCATTGTTCTAGAGGAATCCCACATGTATGGTATATACAGGGGAGGACTGACAACTCATGGGGCCCCCGGGCAATCGGAGATTATGGGGCCCCCAGGCAATACACATACATGTACACACAGTATACACAGACATGTAGACATTTCTATTGGCTGAGAAGGTACCGGAGAGGCGGGGCAGCTGTAAACTCTGGATTTTTAGACCAAAAGGATGTCAGTCAGCGACATTTCAGAGATGTAAAAAAAAAAAAAAAACACAGATTTTTACATACTGTCCCTGGTATTACTGAAGCTGGCAACCCTGATGGGGCCGCCTAGTGGCCCGGGGGCCCTCGGGCAGTGCCCGAGTGGCTGAATGGTCAGTCCGCCTCTGGGTATATACATAATTACATTCAACAAAACCTGAACAATGTAACTATATATATATATAAAAAACATTCATGCCTGGAAAAAGCACTTTTTATTACCCTGTTTCCCTGAAAATAAGACCTAGCATGATTGTCGGTGATGGCTGCAATATAACCCCACCCCCCAAATAAGCCCTAGTTAAAGTCCTTGTAGGTCTTATTTTCAGGGTAGGGCTTATTTTCGGGGAAACAGGGTAGGGCTTATTTGGGGGGTAGGGCTTATATTGCAGCTATCACCGACAATCACGCTAGGTCTTATTTTCGGGGAAACAGGGTAATATAAATTCTGCAGTGATCACAATGACAGTTCACAGGAGCCCCAACTGTCGTTCCACATACACCAGGTGCTTCTATTCTCTAACAGCTCTTATCTCACAATAAACCTTTTATATTCTCAGATGAGCTCTTAGTACATGGCCGCCCTCCACGTTTTGCATCAATATCATTCAAAGCGCTATTCTTCCCCTTCTTCCATGAATACACCCGATACGGGGGGGGGGGGGGGGGGGGGGGGGGGGGGGGGGGGGGGGGGGGGGGGTAAGGCCCGCCTGCAATTAATCCGACAGAAGGAAAGTTGCGGATTTGACCTTCGAAAAGACACCTAAAAGCCTGAAGGGCCCCGGCGTGTTTAATGGATCTCACCGGCAGGAGAGACAGCGATTTGTACGGCGTTATCGCGGCGCCCTGCCTTGTTGCGTGTACCCCGGTGCAGACTCATAAAATAAGACGTCCCGCTGATAAACGTTTTTCCGTTCCATAAACCTCTGACTGGTGCGCGGTGGAGAGACGGCGGTGTCAGGCTGCCACCGGATCATCTCGGGGTAAAATAGTGCGCAACCCAGAAAACGTTATTCCTTTCGCTCCGTTATCGTTCCATTGGGTAATCTCTTAAGACTTACAGGAGGAGGGGAATCTCTCTAAATAAAAACGCCAGTCGCCAAATTCCAACACTTTTTTTTAGCTGTCATCTGACATCTGCTTCTCGTCTCCGCTTCGGTATCGTATGTCTGAATCGCAGAGGCGGTGTGCCCGGCATTGGCAATGAGCCTCCTCTGGACTGATATCCTGCATGGTGATGCCTGCTAGCTGGAGATAGAGAAGACGCAGGAAAGACACAGGGGTCGGGCACCTCTCTCTCTCTCTCTCTCTCTCTCTCTCTCTCACCCACCCCCCCCCTCTCTCTCTCCCCCCTCTCTCTCTCTCTCTCTCTCTCTCTCTCCCCCTCTCTCTCCTCTCCCCCCTCTCTCTCTCTCTCTCTCTCTCGCTCTCTCTCTCTCTCTCTCTCTCTCTCTCCCCCTCTCTCTCCTCCCCCCCCTCTCTCTCTCTCTCTCTCTCTCTCTCTCTCTCTCTCCCTCCCCTCTCTCTCTCCCCTCTCTCTCTCTCTCTCTCTCTCTCTCTCTCGCTCTCTCTCTCTCTCTCTCCCCCTCTCTCTCTCCCCCTCTCTCTCTCTCCCCCTCTCTCTCTCTCTCTCTCTCTCTCTCTCTCTCCCTCCTCTCTCTCTCTCTCTCCCCCTCCCTCTCTCTCTCTCTCTCTCTCTCTCTCTCTCTCTCTCTCTCTCTCTCTCTCTCTCTCTCTCTCTCTCTCCCCTCTCTCTCTCCCCCTCTCTCTCTCTCCTCTCTCTCTCTCTCTCTCTCTCTCTCCCCCTCTCTCTCTCTCTCTCTCTCTCTCTCTCTCTCTCTCTCGCTCTCTTACTTCTTGTAGACTTTATTGTGGCCTAAAGACTTAAAAAGGAGAATTCCACCTTTGGTGAAAAAATAAATGCACCCATATTGCAAAGATAAAAAAAAAGTGCATATATATATATATATACATATATACACACACATAATATATTGTGTAAGTTTGCCCACCTACAAAGAAATACCGCATTCTCTTTCTGTCACTAAACTTCAGGATTAGGGTTGAGCGAACCCGAACTGTAAAGTTCGGGTCCGTACGGGACTTTTGGGTGTTCCGAACACTTGACTGTGTGTTTGGGTTCAGGTCCGGTGTTCGGCGATGTATTGGCACCTTTTTAACCACTTGCCTACCGGGCACAAACACCCCCTTCCTGACCAAGCCATTTTTTCAGCTGTCAGCGCTGTCGCATTTTGAATGACAATTGCGCGGTCATGCAACGCTGTACCCAAATAAAATTGTTATCATTTTTTCCACACAGATAGAGCTTTATTTTGGTGGTATTTGATCGCCTCTGCGGTTTTTATTTCTTGCGCTATAAACAAAAGAAGGAGGGACAAGTTTGAAAAAACATAATATTTTTTACTTTTTATTATAATTAATATCCAATTTTTATTTTTTTTTTAAACAATTTTTTCCTCAGTTTAGGCCGATACGTATTCTCCCTCATATTTTTGGTAAAAAAAAAAAAACAATAAGCGTATATTGATTGGTTTGCGCAAAAGTTATAGCGTCTTCAAAATAGGGGATACATTTATAGCATTTTTATTATATTTTTTTTTTACTAGTAATGGCGGCGATCTGCGATTTTTATCGTGACTGCGATGTTGCGGCGGACACATCGGACATTTTTGACTATTTTTTTGGGACCATTCACATTTATACAGCGATCCGTGCTATAAAAATGCCATGATTACTGTATAAATGTGACTGGCAGGGAAGGGGTTAACACTAGGGGGCGCTGCAGGGGTTAATATGTTCCCTATATGAGTTATTCTAACTGTGGGGGGAGGGGACCGATCGGTGTCCCTATGTACAAGGGACACACCATCGGTCTCCTCTCCTCTGACAGGACGTGGATCCATGTCCTGCTCACTTACCGGGCAATCGCGGGTGCCTGGCGGTCATCGTGGCCGCCGGGCACGCGCATCAGGTCCCCAGCTACGCGGCGTGCACGCGCGCGCGCGCCTCCCGTGGCACGCGCGTGCCCCCTAGTGGCCAACAAGCAAGCGCCGTCATATGACGGTGGCCCGCCACAGTAGCTGCACCGCTCCGCCGTCATTTGACAGTGGGCGGTCAGCTACTGGTTAAAAGCGGCAGGGCAGCCAATCCACGTTAGTTTCACTAGTGTGCCCTTAGAAGCCATCACAGCCATGCCTACTAATGGCATGTCTGTGATTGGCCAGTGCAGCATGTGACCCAGCCTCTATATAAGCTAGAGGCACACAGCACAGCGCGTCACTCTGCTATAGACAGGTTCCTGGCTGCCGTTGCTGAGAGGGAGAGAATTACATGCTAGGAGTCAGTCCACATTCATGAAATATCTTCTAATTAGTCAGCGATCTACATAGCTAGAGAGTGTAGGTCAAGGGTTCCTGTGTCTGCTTTGAGGGAGAGAGAATTATCCAGATTCAGAAATCAATTCTAAGACCTGGTTGGGTTGAATTGCACAGTCTTTTTACAGTGCCATGAGCCCATTGCCAGACAAAATATAACTTTTATCTGCAAGCTCAGTGCACCAGCACTGCATATGTTACTGTGAGATACACCATACTCTGGGTATATTCTGCTATTGCAAAAACATTGCAAAAAATTTAAAATTTTGCAGTGTTTTCTGCATGTTTGCCGGAGTGTGTGACATATTCAATCAATCTATTTTTCTTCGATTGTGCTATTCCAAAAAAAAAAAATTTGAGCGGAAAAAATTTTTTTCAGAGCATTTTCTGCAGTTTTGCAGTTTTTGACATACACGCTGTACATACTGTGGGTATATTCTGCTATTGCAAAAACACCCATTTAGGGCAAGATCATAAATTTTGAAAATATGAGGAGATCGTCAAAAAAGGGACGTGGCACCAGTCGTGGTGCTGCTGGTGGAGCTCCTGTTGCAGGGAGAGGATGTGGTCGATCTGTGCCAGCTCTGTGCCAGAGAGTTTCGAAATCCCCTTGTCCTACGTACTGAGCAAGCGCAGTACAGGGCGGACACTATGCGACGGGGGACAGAATTCGACACATCACCAGCCTTACCCAGCCATTGTTGTATTTTTGAACCAGTGTTGGCTACCTCGTCCTCCTCCACCGCCGCTTCCACCTACACCGCAACACCCACCGCCACCTCAACCTCCTACTCCATTTGGACCTCGTCCTCCTAGGTCAAGATTATAATTTTTTTTTTTTTTTTTAATTTCCAAGTATTTTATTTTCCCACTATCTTATCCATTAAATTTAATATTTTTTTCCAGAAAAGGGCGTATTCTGGGGCATTCCCACCATATGTGCGGCATCGTGCCGTTGAGTTTCTGAGGTTCTTAATGACTTCCTGTACCTCTTCTGCTGAGAAGGGGGCCTCCAGCATATTTTTATTTTTTTAATGTTATTTTCCTATCCATATTTGTTTGCAGAGCACTTGCCACGCTCTTAACAACATTTTGTTGCCATTTGCAGCCCTCTATCCCTTTCCATGACTTTTTTACAGCCATTTTAGTCTTCAAAAGTCCGGGTCCCCATTGACTTCAATGGGGTTTGGAGTTCGGGGTCAAGTTTGAACCCGGACTTTTTTCCGAAGTTTGGCCGAACCCGCCGAACCAGAACATCCAGGTGTCCGCTCAACTCTATTCAGGATCAAGGTGATATCTTCTGTTTGGGAATGTCCCGTCCTCTTCTGCGCTCTGAATGTTAGGATACTGGAGAAATCTTCTTTACAGGGTTGCTCTGTCTTCTTCCTGATTCGAAACTTCTGGATCCTGGAGAAATCTGTACAGTGATGCCCCATCCTCTTCTCGGCTCTAAACTGGGGTATCCCTGCACAGAAGATTTCTCCAGGATCCAGAAGTTCAGAGTCAGAAAGAAGACCGAGCAACCCTGCAAAGAAGATTTCTCTAGTATTCTAACATTTAGAGCCCAGAAGAGGACAAGACATTCCCTAACAGAAGATATCACCATGATCCTTAAGTTTAGGGACAGGAAGAGGATGAGGTATCCCTGATCATAAGATTTCTCCGGGATCCAGAAGTTCAGAGCCAGGAAGAAGATGGGGTATCCCTACACAGAAGATTTCCCAGGATCCAGATGTTCAGAGCCAGGAAGAGGACGGGGTATCCCTGCACAGGACATTTTTTCAGGATCCAAAAGTTCAGAACCAGGAAGAGGACAGAGTATCCCTGCACAGAAGATTTCTCCAGGATCCAGAAGTTCAGAGGCAGGAAGAAGACGGGGTATCCCTGCACAGAAGATTCCCCAGGATCCAGAAGTTCAGGGCCAGGAAGAAGACGGGGTATCCCTGCACAGAAGATTTCTCCAGGATCCAGAAGTTCAGAGTCAGAAAAGACAGAGCAACCCTGCAAAGAAGATTTCTCTAGTATTCTAACATTCAGAGCCCAGAAGAGGACAAGACATTCCCGAACAGAAGATATCACCATGATCCTTAAGCTTAGGGACAGGAAGAGGATGAGGTATCCCTGATCAGAAGATTTCTCTAGGATCCAGAAGTTCAGATCCAGGAAGAAGACGGGGTATCCCATCACAGATTTCTCCAGGATCCAGAAGTTCAGAGCCAGGAAGAGGACAGAGTATCCCTGCACAGAAGATTTCTCCAGGATCCAGAAGTTCAGAGCCAGGAAGAAGACGGGGTATCCCTACACAGAAGATTTCCCAGGATCCAGAAGTTCAGAGCCAGGAAGAAGACGGGGTATCCCTGCACAGAAGATTTCTCCAGGATCCAGAAGTTCAGAGTCAGAAAGAAGACCGAGCAACCCTGCAAAGAAGATTTCTCTAGTATTCTAACATTCAGAGCCCAGAAGAGGACAAGACATTCCCGAACAGAAGATATCACCATGATCCTTAAGTTTAGGGACAGGAAGAGGATGAGGTATCCCTGATCAGAAGATTTCTCTAGGATCCAGAAGTTCCGATCCAGGAAGAAGACAGGGTATCCCATCACAGATTTCTCCAGGATCCAGAAGTTCAGAGCCAGGAAGAGGACGGGGTATCCCTGCATAGAAGATTTCTCCAGTATCCTAAAGTTCAGGGCCAGGAAGAGGATGGGGTATCCCTGCACCAAAGAATTCTCCGGGATTCAGAAGTTCAGAGCCAGGAAGAAGACGGGGTTTCCCTGCACAGAAGATTTCTCTAGGATCCAGAAGTTCCGAGTTTGGAAGAAGACCGGGCATCCCTGCAAAGAAGATTTCTCCAGTATCCTACTAAAGTTCAGAGCCAGGAAGAGGATGGGGTATCCCTGAACAGAAGGATTTCCCAGGATCCAGAAGTTCAGAGCCAGGAAGAAGACGGGGTATCCCTCCACGGAAGATTTCTCCAGGATCCAGACGTTCAGAGCCAGGAGAAGATGGGGTATCCATGAACAGAAGCCTTCAATACAGGGCCGTCTTTAATACTGATTGGACCCCGGGCAAACATTTTCTTGGGCACTCCTGAATCCACTTATCAACTATTTGCGGGCAGTGCAGGGCTCAAGGGTGAGCTGCCTTGGGTCCCACAACAATAAACTGGGCCGGGGGCAGCGGCCCCTTTCGCCCCCTGTGTTAAAGACGGCCCTGCTTCAATATCCAGCTACTGCCTGCACATTGTGGGAGGTTCTTTATTACAGAATTGTTTTTTTTTTTGTTTTTTTTTTAGCTAAACTTCAGCATTAGACGTATCTAAAGACTAAAACTTTACTTTGTCTTTTGGATCGAATCTCGAAGTGTTAAACCCCCTTGTCAGGGTTATATCGATGATTATTACTCATAGTGCGCTCCGTGTTTAAAGTTCTTTGCGATCATTGAACGCCCCCCCCTCCCCCCCCCATATAATGTCAGTTCTTTGCGATCATTGAACGCCCCCCCCCCTCCCCTCCCCCCCCCATATAATGTCAGTTCTTTGCGATCATTGAACGCCCCCCCTCCCCTCCCCCCCCATATAATGTCAGTTCTGGGGGAACTTATCACAAACCGGGACCAATTCAACCTGAAATAATACAAATACAGATCTCACCATCAGTACAAACCAGAAATGATATGCAAATCTCCCCATTCATGGGAAGAAGTCGGTCCTCCCCGTTCAATAGCGCAGCGATTGTCTCTATAATAGTACATAGTAAGTCTACATTGTCGGTACAATGGTGCCCTATAGAGTCGTTTTCTATAGAGATTATTCTACGCCGGGTGGAAATGTTACTCATAACAATCAGCTTCTTACGACTGCTCTGGAAAAAAAAAATCGACATTCGAGATCTAATTGGTTGCTGCCGGGCTAAAAAAAAAAAAAAAAAATCCCCCCCCCCCTTAATTTTTTTTTTTTCTCCCAGCTTTATAGACAACCTCCTCTTCTAAAATATATTCTGATAATTACCGTGTATCCGGCTTAAAGGAAGCGCATTAACAGCTTACAGTGTGGAAGACGGCTCTACGAGCGCTTAACTAACACTAGTATTCAAATTCTAATGCTCCCCGAGGCCGCAAATTGCCGCAGCGTGCGGGAGAATTCAGTATGAATGGCGTATTGTCATCGCCCGTGCCGCTAGACTGCGTCCACGAAAGTCATATTTAACCGCTTACGGACCAGCCGCCGCCGTTATATACGTCGGGACTTTGACGTAGAATACTGAGGCAGATAGCCGCCATAACCCCCGGCGCTCCTCTTTCAGATAAAAGTGGTCTCCGCGGCGGATTCGCCGCAAGATCACTTTTATCGCAGAAGTGCCTGCCGCAGCTAGTGGAGAATTTAGTATGAATGGCGTATTGTCATCGCCGCTAGACTGCGTCCACGAAAGTCATATTTAACCGCTTACGAACCAGCCGCCGCCGCCCTTATACGTCGGGACTTTGACGTAGAATACTGAGGCAGATAGCCGCCATAACCCCCGGTGCTCCTCTTTCAGATAAAAGTGGTCTCCGCGGCGGATTCGCCGCAAGATCACTTTTATCGCAGAAGTGCCTGCCGCAGCTAATGGAGAATTTAAAATAATTGGCGTATTGTCATCGCCTGTGCCGCTAGACTGCGTCCAGCCGCCGCCGCTGCCGCCGTTATACGTCGGGACTTTGACGTAGAATACCGAGGTTATGGCAGCAGATAGCCGCCATAGCCCCGCACCCCCCCCCCCCCCCCCCCCCCTGGTATTTTCTTCAACAGCAGGTGCTCCTCTTTCAGATAAAAGTGGTCTCCGCGGCGGATTCGCCGCAAGATCACTTTTATCGCAGAAGTACCCGCTGCGTTCCGGTCGTCTCTACCGCTTAGTCCCCGTACACACGGTCGGAAATTCCGACCCCAAAAACCGGCAGATTTTGTCCGACACTGGTGTTGCACACACACGGTCGGACAAAGTTGTCGGAAAATCCGATCATTCTGAACGTGGTGACGTTCGTTGCGTACGACGGAACTACGTAGAGGCTAGTAGCCAATAGCTTTGGTCTCGTAATTTGATCTGAGCATGCGTGGCACTTTGTCCGCCAGGAATTCTCTACACGCGATCGGAAAAAGTCCGATCGGATTTTGTTGTCGGAAAATTTGAGAGCAGCTCAAATTTTTTCCGGTGGAAATTCCGAGCGGAAAAAGTCCGATGGAGCCCGCACATGGGCGGATTTGCCGACAACATGGTCCGATCGGACATTTTCTGTCTGAATTTCCGACCGTGTGTACGGGGGCTTACTGGAGCTGCCGGTATCGGCGGAGATGATCCGATCCTCTCGGTAGCATGGAGCCGAGCGAGGGAATGGTAGCCCTCCCACTCGGCTCTATAACATTGGATGACGGACGTGACGTCAAGCGTCACTTCCACCCAATGGTCTTAAAGGGGGAATTTTTTATTGCATTTTAGTGTAAATATGAGATCTGAAGTCTTTTTGACCCCCCAGATCTCACATTTAAGAGGACCTGTCATGCTTTTTTTCTCTTACAAGGGATGTTTACATTCCTTGTAATAGGAATAAAAGTGGCACAATTTTTTTTTTTAAAAGAATAGTGTAAAAATAAAAAGATAAAATAATATTAATTTTGAAACGTGCCCCGTCCCGCCGAGCTCGCCTGCAGAAGCGAAAACGCACACGTGAGTAGCGCCTGCATATGAAAACGGTGTTTAAACCACACATGTGAGATATCGTCGCGATCGGTAGAGCGAGAGCAATAATTCTAGCCTTAGATCGCCTCTGTAACTCAAAACATGCAACCTGTAGAATTTTTTTAAAGTCGCCTATGGAGATTTTTAAGGGTAAAAAAAGTAACAACCTCCACATCCACCAAGTCCTCCACTGGCTGTCCGGAAAGCGCTATTCTCCACAGTAAGATTTAGGAGGAAAATACAAAGGACCATAGAGTAATATTGCTAAAAAAAAAACAGCAACATATTTCATGCAAATCCCTCCCTACGTGTTTCGTCTATGCAGGCGATGTAAATGTACCTTTGCAAGCTTCAGGCGTTGAGCTACTCCATGCTGAAATGTAACCAAGGACAATTTAAAACGCAAGGGATTTTGGTTGTAGAATGTTTTGAAGCTTTGAGTTTTTTTGTATTACATACATTGAATGGCCACCATCCAACCACAATGGCCGGTGGGTGGATTATATTCAGTGGAAAGCTTATGCTCGGTGTAGGGTTCTCAGTTTATCACCTCGGAAGAAGTTTTTTTTACTTTTTCCCAGCTCGGTACCCTCGCTGAATGTTAAACACGCTCTAAAATAATATTTGATTAGCTCCTGATTTCTGTGAAATTCCAGCACAGAGAAGCATTATGGCAATCAAACTATAAAAAACATCATTCTTATCAGCTTTCATTTCTGAGGCCGGGAAGAGAAATGAAATGCAAAGAAAAGGAAGGGAGACATCTTGTAAATTCTCGGATTGTAGGTGATGGAACGGCTTTTAACCCTTTAAGTGGGTGATCAATACGGGGAGAGGAAGGTGGCCTCCTAATCATGTGATTGGCTGTCAGGCTCGTTCGGTGCCCAATTGCAGTGACTGGGAGTGGTCGGTGAGTTTTGGTGTGCGCCCGTCTCTTGGCAGGTTTGCGGTTGTGCCATGTTCTTTCCATTTGGTTATGATAGATTTGATGGGGCTCCTAGGGATCATCAAAGATTTGGAGATTTTTTTTTTATAACCGAACCCTGACTTGTACTTCTCAACAACATTGTCCCTCACTTGTTTGGAGAGTTCCTTGGTCTTCATGGCAGTGTTTGGCTAGTGGTGCCTCTTACTTAAGCGTTGCCGCCTCTGGGGCCTTTCACAAAGGTGTGTATATGTAATGACAGGTCATGTGACACTTAGATTGCACACAGGCGGACATCATTTTACTAATTATGTGACTTCTGAAGGTAATTGGTTGCACCAGATATTTTCATTCTTCTGAAACTCACCCAGTTCACCAGGTTCTCTCTCTTTCGATGAGAACATCTGATTACACCTAGTGGCGGTCTGATATGAAGACCACAGGTGGACTGAGAGCCATAGAAACTTCCCTTAGTTTATGCCGCATTCTCAGTGATGTCACCGCTCTCTAGTGAAAGGATAGGCTGCATTCTCAGTGATGTCACCGCTCTCTAGTGAATGGATAGGCTGCATTCTCAGTGATGTCACCGCTCTCTAGTGAATGGATAGGCTGCATTCTCAGTGATGTCACCGCTCTCTAGTGAATGGATAGGCTGCATTCTCAGTGATGTCACCGCACTCTAGTGAATGGATAGGCTGCATTCTCAGTGATGTCACCGCTCTCTAGTGAATGGATAGGCTGCATTCTCAGTGATGTCACCACTCTCTAGTGAATGGATAGGCCGCATTCTCAGTGATGTCACCGCTCTTTAGTAAATGGATACGCTGCATTCTCAGTGATGTCACCGCTCTCTAGCGAATAGATAGGCTGCATTCTCAGTGATGTCACCGCTCTCGAGTGAATGGATAGGCTGCATTCTCAGTGATGTCACCGCTCTCGAGTGAATGGATAGGCTGCATTCTCAGTGATGTCACCGCTCTCTATCGAATGGATAGGCTGCATTCTCAGTGATGTCACCGCTCTCTAGCGAATGGATAGGCTGCATTCTTAGTGATGTCACCGCTCTCTAGCGAATGGATAGGCCGCATTCTCAGTGATGTCACCGCTCTTGAGTGAATGGATAGGCTGCATTCTCAGTGATGTCACCGCTCTCTAGCGAATGGATAGGCTGCATTATCAGTGATGTCACCACTCTCGAGCGAATGGATAGGCTGCATTCTCAGTGATGTCACTGCTCTCTAGCGAATGGATCGGCTGTATTCTCAGTGATGTCACCTCTCTCTAGCGAATGGATAGGCTGCATTCTCAGTGATGTCACCGCTCTCTAGCGAATGGATAGGCCGCATTCTCAGTGATGTCACCGCTCTCTAGTGAATGGATAGGCCGCATTCTCAGTGATGTCACTGCTCTCTAGCGAATGGATAGGCTGCATTCTCAGTGATGTCACCGCTCTCTAGTGAATGGATAGGCCGCATTCTCAGTGATGTCACCGCTCTCTAGTGATTGAATAGGCTGTATTCTCAGTGATGTCACCGCTCTCTAGTGATTGGATAGGCTGCATTCTCAGTGATGTCACCGCTCTCTAGCAAATGGATAGGCTGCATTCTCAGTGATGTCATCGCTCTCTAGCGAATGGATAGGCCGCATTCTCAGTGATGTCACCACTCTCTAGTGAATGGATAGGCCGCATTCTCAGTGATGTCACCCATCTCTAGTGAATGGATATGTTGCATTCTCAGTGATGTCACCCATCTCTAGTGAATGGATATGTTGCATTCTCAGTGATGTCGCCGCTCTCTAGCGAATGGATAGGCTGCATTCTCAGTGATGTCACCACTCTCTAGCGAATGAATTGCTGCATTCTCAGTGGTGTCACCGCTCTCTAGCGAATGGATAGGCTGCATTCTCAGTGATGTCACCGCTCTCTAGCGAATGGATAGGCTGCATTCTCAGTGACAGCTCCGCCCTATGATGAATAAGTAGGCTGTGGTCTCTGGTGATTGGATTGGTTGCATTCCCAGTCACGTTGCTCCATATCTACGTGGCCTACATAAAAGCAATGTCTAGAAATGCTGTAAAAACAAACTAGGTAATAGATGTGTTTTGTTATAAATATTATTTTGCCAGCTGCCGTAGCTGTGTGTACTGTGCAAAGCAGAAAAACAAATCGTGGACAATCTATCATTGTGCTTTATTCAGAGATGTATTCAGTTTCGGAAACATATGCTCAGAAAGACGACGCTCCGATAAGACATCCTCTCCTCTCTGACCATCAATTAATCATTTTTTCTCCTATTATTTTCTTGTATTACAAACAAACTTCTGATCTTCCCGTCTTGTTTCTGTTGGGAAATCGTTTATTATATCATATCCATAATGGAAAGAGAAAAAACAAATGTTATTGGGACGTGCAAGGGAACTGATGAATCCAATTTTAGGAAACAGAATTAGTTACTAAACAGATGATATCCAGAAAACATTGCAACTTTTCTTAAATCAAAAATCCCCTCTCAGTTTTACCTTTGGGGCTCATTTACACTAAACCCCCCCCCCCTTCCCCTTTAGCTGCAGAGGCAGGGCAGGGGGTGCACACAGGATGGGGCCATACTGCTAGGCTTTCCAGTGCTTTTAAAAATGTGAAACTCAAACAAGACCCTTTTATTGCTCTTAACCACTGCATTTTTTTATTGTTTTTTTTTATTTTTTTCTCTTCTTTTTTATTTGCTGCTGTGGTCAGAGAGTGGCTACATTCGTTCTCCATAGTCTAGTTGTATGTAGGAATATAATCTTAGCATTTCCAACCACGATCAGGCTCCTCCAATTTTTTTCTCTTTCTTCTTTCTTTTCTTTTCCTTTTTTTTTTTTCTTCTTTGCTGCTGTGGTTGGTCAGAGAGTGACTACATTCGTTCTCCATGGTCCAATTGTATGTAGGGTTGTAAACACCCTCTCTTAGCATCTGCAACCACGCTCAGGCACCTTCAATTTTTTTATCTTTCTTCTTTTTCTTCTTTTTTTTCCTTTTCCTTTTTTTCTCTTCTTTGCTGCTGTGGTCAGAGAGTGACTACATTCATTCTCCATGTCCAATTGTATGTAGGAATATAAATCAGCCTCTCTTAGCATCTTCAACCACGCTCAGGCTCCTCCAATTTTTTTCTCTTTTTTTTTTCTCTTTCTTTTTTTTTCTTCTTCTTTGCTTCTGTGGTCAGAGGGTGACTACAATCGTTCTCCATGGTCAAATTGTATGTAGGAATATAAATCAGCCTCTCTTAGCATCTCCAACCACGCTCAGGCTCCTTCCATTTTCTTTCTCTTTTTTTTCTCTTTCTTCTTTTTCTTCTTCTCTTTTTTTTTCCTTCTTCTCTTTTCCTTTTTTTTTCTTACTTTTTTTTTTTCTTTTTTGCTGCTGTGGTCAGAGAGTGACTACATTCGTTCTCCATGGTCAAATTGTATGTAGGAATATAAATCAGCCTCTCTTAGCATCTCCAACCACGCTCAGGATCCTCCAATATTTTTCTCTTTTTTTTTTTCTCTTTTTTTTTCTCTCTTTTTTTATCTCTCTTTTTTTTTCTTCTTTGCTGCTGTGGTCAGAGAGTGACTACAATCGCTCTCCATGGTCAAATTGTATGTAGGAATATAATCAGCCTCTCTTAGCATCTCCAACCACGCTAAGGCTCCTCCAATATTTTTCTCTTTTTTTTTCTTTCTCTTTTTTTTTCTCTTTCTATTTTTTTTTCTTCTTCTCTTTTCCTTTTTTTTTTTCTTTCTTTTTTGCTGCTGTGGTCAGAGAGTGACTACATTCGTTCTCCATGGTCCAATTGTATGTAGGAATATAATCACCCTCTCTTAGCATCTCCAACCACGCTCAGGCTCCTCCAATATTTTTCTCTTTTTTTTTTCTTTCTTCTTTTTCTTTCTCTTTTCCTTTTTTTTCTTTCTTTTTTGCTGCTGTGGTCAGAGAGTGACTACATTCGTTCTCCTTGGTCAAATTGTATGTAGGAATATAAATCAGCCTCTCTTAGCATCTCCAACCACGCTCAGGCTCCATTTTCTTTCTCTTTTTTTCTCTTTCTTCTTTTCTTCTTTTCTCTTTTTTTTCCTTCTTCTCTTTTCCTTTTTTTTTTTTCTTTTTTACAGCTGTGGTCAGAGAGTGACTACATTCGTTCTCCATGGTCCAATTGTATGTAGGAATATAATCACCCTCTCTTAGCATCTCCAACCACGCTCAGGCTCCTCCAATATTTTTCTCTTTTTTTTTTCTCTCTTTTTTTTTTCTCTCTTTTTTTCTCTCTCTTTTTTTTCTCTTTTTTTTTCTTCTTTGCTGCTGTGGTCAGAGAGTGACTACAATCGTTCTCCACGGTCAAATTGTATGTAGGAATATAATCAGCCTCTCTTAGCATCTCCAACCACGCTCAGGCGCCTCCAATTTTTTTCTCTCTCTTTTCTTTTCTTCTTTTCCTTTCTTTTTTTTTCTTCTTTGCTGCTGTGGTCAGAGAGTGACTACATTCATTTATCCATGGTCCAATTGTATGTAGGAATGTAATCACCCTCTCTTAAGCCTCGTACACATTATACGATTGTTGGCAAGGGATTGTCTGTTGACACACTGATGTCCTAAAATCTTACCGTTAGTACGCTCCTTTTGACAATTGTTGTCCAATTATCCGCCAACAAAAAAAAAATGTTGGATGGCAGGCTAGTACATTTTCGGACGGACAACAGGTTGACGTCAGATTTTTGCATGGTCAGTACACAAATCCGTCACACAAAAGTCAAAAAGTACAAACACGCATGCTCGGAATCAGGGCTGGTGCAAAGATTTTTGACACCCAAGGCAAAACCTCATTTTGCTGCCCCCTTGGCTCCACCCCTGACTCCACCACCTTTCCCCTGCCCATGTAAACCCCACCTTTTTTAATGAAGCGCCCATCAAATGCAGCCTCACCAGCGCCTATCAATGCAGCCTCACCAGCGCCCATCAAATGCAACCTCACCAGCGCCCATCAAATACAGCCTCACCAGCGCCCATCAATGCAGCCTACCAGCACCTATCAATGCAGCCTCACCAGCGCCCATCAATGCAGCATCACCAGCGCCCATCAATGCAGCATCACCAGCGCCCATCTAATGCAGCCTACCAACGCCCATCAATGCTGCCTAGCAGCGCCCATCAATGCAGCCTCACCAGCACCCATCAAATGCAGCCTCACCAGCGCCCATCAAATGCAACCTCACCAGCGCCCATCAAATACAGCCTCACCAGCGCCCATCAATGCAGCCTACCAGCACCTATCAATGCAGCCTCACCAGCGCCCATCAAATGCAGCCTCACCAGCGCCCATCAATGCAGCATCACCAGCGCCCATCAATGCAGCATCACCAGCGCCCATCTAATGCAGCCTACCAACGCCCATCAATGCTGCCTAGCAGCGCCCATCAATGCAGCCTCACCAGCACCCATCAAATGCAGCCTCACCAGTGCCCATCAAATGCAGCCTCACCAGCACCCATCAATGCAGCCTCACCAGCGCCCATCAATGCAGCCTCACCAGCGCCCATCAATGCAGCCTCACCAGCGCCCATCAAATGCAGCCTCACCAGTGCCCATCAAATGTAGCCTCACCAGCACCCATCAATTCAGCCTCACCAGCGCCCAAAAAATGCAGCCTCACCAGCGCCCATCAGTGCAGCCTACCAGCGCCCATCAATGCAACCTACCAGCGCCCATCAATGCAGCCTACCAGCGCCCATCAATGCAGCCTACCAGCGCCCATCAATGCAGCCTACCAGTTCCCATCAATGCAGCCTACCAGCGCCCATCAATGCAGCCTACCAACGCCCGTCAAATGTAGCCTCACCAGCACCGATCAAATTCAGTCTACCAGCGCCCATCAATGAATGTTTGCTTGCTTCCATTCATTCGGGAGTTGGGACACAGACACAGTCCTCCACCTGCCTCTGACAATATGTGTGAACGGATCAGTGGCTGCCTACTGATGCTGAGACTTAGTTGCTTGCTGCAGAGAGAAGAGAGTAGGAACACCAGTGGCCGGGCGCCCTAAGCAGCAGTGTGCCCTAGGCTGCTACCTAGCTTGCCTAGTGGTAGCACCGGCCCTGCTCGGACTCAATGCTCACCAAATACGAAATTAGCAGAAGGGGCCCCAAAAGGGTTAGCGCTCAAGAGCTGAAATTCCTCGTAGTACGTCACTACGTTCGTGTTTGTGGCACGACAATTGTGTGCCATTAGTATGCAAGACAAGATCCTGGCACACGCCCTTTTGACAAAATTCAGACGCTCGGTCGGCCAACAATCGCACCGCGTGTGTACGAGGCTTTAGAGTTTCAATTAGTATCCATGGTTTTGGTAAATTTTATGACAAAAATCTGCATAAAATAGAATAGTTAGTCTGTATGGGGCCTTAGACTTCTCCAATTTTTTTCATTCTTCCCCCCCTTTTTTTTTTCTTTCTTCTCCCCCCCCTCTTTCTTTCTTTCTTTCTTTTTCTTCTTTCCTGCTGTGGTCATAGGGTGGCTACATTCCTTCTCCATGGTCCAAATGTAAGTAGGAATGTAATCGCCCTCTCTTGCTCGCTTCCAAGATGGATTTGCCGTGTGCATAGAGTACTGCACATGACCGCAACTAACGCACACTGCTCCTTCCAAACAAAGAAGTGATGGGGAAAAAAAGGAGAGGTTTGGGAGCTACCGTATGAGATTACCAGAAAAACCAAGTGAGAAACAATTTCATAAAACAAATAGATTACAATACTTTTAAGTAGTGGGTGGATTATGGACTATTTTTGGAGAAAAAAAAAAAAAGAGATATACTTTGATGTCACCTTAAATGTGTGGTCATGTGACCCGCCAGGCGCTTAGACTGCAGAGTGAGAGGTAAGTATCGGCTGTACTGGTCCGGTTGGCTCTCAATGAATGTGGAATCCTTTCCTTAAGACTTAACAATATTGTCTGCTGCTGAGTGCTCTTAATATGATAATATAGAATTGTATTATTATTTTATAGTTATCTTGATCTCCGACCTCTTTGGGTATCCACGCTTGATTGATTCCCATTTCAGAAGTTTAATGTTGCGTGTCCCTCAACAGGACATTGCCATCTGTAACTCCGAGCAGATTATAATTAAAGGGGGCTCTCTGGAAACCCAACCGTGGTCTACAATGCAAGCTGTCGTTATAGCCTTGGTAATTAGAAATAATTGATAATTAACACCGACATGACAACGTTAGTTCAACACATATTAATGTCTTAAAATGAACTATTGTGTTACAATGGAAGCCAATTGCTGCACATATAGATGATGATATCATCTCCATCTTAGACTGTAAGCTCTAACGAGCAGAGCCCTCCGATTCCTACTGTGTATTTGCACTGCCTACCCTTGTAAAGTGCTGTATAAACTCTAGGCGCTATATATATCCTGTATAATAATAATAATAATAATAATGCTAATTCCTACAACAGGCCATTTAATGTAATACCTTGCACTTCAGTGTTCAATACATTGGTCTGACAGCACTGAAGGTCTCCCGATTACTAATTAAATGTGTGCTAAAAAATACATTACCAAGCAGATGGGCAGTGCAGCATTTGGGGTGCAGACAAATCTCAACCACAGCCAAAAGGTCCATGAGCTGGTTAGAAATTTTGGCTGGTCAATTGGTTTTAACTGACAGGACAAGTAAGGCATTACCAATTACTGAGATTGCTTCTTCTCCATCTTTCTCCTTCTTCACCTTCTTCTTCTTCCTCCTCCTTCTTTCTTCCTTCTTCTTACTTACCCTTTCTCCCTTCTTAATTCCCCTTTCTTCCTTCTTCTTACTTCCCCTTTCTTACTTCCTCTTTCTTCCTTCTTCTCTCTTTCTTCATTCTTCTTTTCTTTCTTACTTCCTTTCCTTTCTTTCCTTTCCTTCCTCCTTACTTCTTCCTTCTTTGTTCCTTCTTCTTCCTTCCCCTTTCTTCCTTCCTCTTACTTCCCCTTTCTTCTTCTTATTACTTCCCCTTTTACCTTCTTCCTTCTTACTTCATCTTTCTTCCTTCCTCTTTCTTCCTTCCGCTTTACTTCCCCTTTCTTCTTCTTACTTCCCCTTTTTCCTTCCTCTTTCTTCCTTCCTCTTTCTTCCTTCTTTTTACTTCCCCTTTTTCCTTCTTCTTTTCTTCCTTCCTCTTTCTTTTTTCATCTTTCTTTCTTCTTCCTTCCTTTTTATTCCTTCTTCTTACTTCCCCTTTTTTTTTTCTTTCTTCTTTCTTCCTCCCTTCTTCTTTTTTCCCCTTTCTCTTCTTCCCTTCCCCCTTCCTTCCTTTTTCTTCTTTTCTTTTCCTTCTTCTCCTTCATTCTTCCTTCCTTTCCTTACTTCTCCCCCCCCCCTTTCTTCCTTCCCCTTTCTTACTTCTTTCCTCCTTCATCCTTCCTCTTTCTTCCCCTTTCTTCCTTCCTCTTCCTTCCTTCCTTTCTTCCTTCTTCTTTCTTTCTTCATCTTACTTCCCCTTTCTTCCTTCTTCTTTCTTTCTTCATCTTACTTCCCCTTTCTCCCTTCTTCTTACTTCCCCTTTCTTCCATCCTTCTTCTTCTTTCCTCTTTCTTCCTTTTTCTTCCTCCTTTCCTTTTCCATTCCTTTTCCTTCTTTCTCCTCATTAATTCTTTCTTCCTTCCCCTTTTTTTCTTCTTCCTCCATTTTTCTTATTTTTTCTTGTGCAAACAGTTTTCTGGTAGCCTACCACAGAGCAGTACCCATTGGGATTTTACTACTATTATTTGACAACGTTGAGATAAATCAATAACCCCTATAGGTAGTAATGTGAAGACACCCCCACCCCACATTTGTTGTCTGTCATGTTTGACTCTATTATAGACAAAGTGGGAATGGGTACCAGTAAAAACTAAATGGAAGTGTAATTGGTTTTCCAGTAATATAGCAAGAGCAGCAATTTCTGTCATTGGACTTAGATGGCCCAGTCAGATTCCAATTCATTTTCAGCTGTCACCTGTGACAACCAGATGATTGGGTCATGTAGAGCTACTGTAGGAGGTATGTTTATATATATATATATATATATATATATATATATATATATATATATATATATATATATATATATATATATATATATATAGATATATAGATAGATAACACACACACACACACACACACACACACATCACTTTGTTTTAAATAAACTTTTTAAAGGATACATGCCTTCTTTTTATGTTTCTTGTGAGGCAAAGGGTACATCTGACCTTTGTAAGCACTTGTTTTATATTATTATTATTATTATTATTATTATTATTATTATTATACGGATATATATAGCATCAACAGTTTGCACATTGATTTACACAGCAATTTAAATAGAATTCAATACAAGAGGATTAAGAGGACCTTGCTTGTGAGAGTTTACAACCTAACAAGGAGGGATAAAAGTAATAACTGTGAGAAGCATTAATAGGAAAAAAGATAAGTGTTGAGTTTTAGGTAGAAGTTAGTGATGGTGGACCCTTGAGTGGAAGCCAGTGGAGGGATTGGTAGAGAGAGGTGGTGGCCCATGATTGGAAGCCAGTCTAGGGATTGGTAGAGAGGGGTGGTGGACATTGAGTGGAAGTCAGTCTAGGGATTAGTAGAGAGGGGTGGTGGACATTGATTGGAAGCCAGTCTAGGGATTGGTAGAGAGGGGTGGTGTACATTGAGCGGAAGCCAGTCTAGGGATTGGTAGAGATGGGTGGTGGACATTGAGTGGAAGCCAGTCTAGGGATTGGTAGAGATGGGTGGTGGACATTGAGTGGAAGTCAGTCTAGGGATTAGTAGAGAGGGGTGGTGGACATTGAGTGGAAGCCAATCTAGGGTTTGGTAATGGGTGGTGGACATTGAGTGGAAGCCAGTCTAGGGATTTGTAGAGAGGGGTGGTGGACATTGAGTGGAAGCCAGTCTGGGGTTTGGTAATGGGTGGTGGACATTGAGTGGAAGCCAGTCTAGGGATTGGTAGAGAGGGGTGGTGGACATTGAATGGAAGCCAGTCTAGGGTTTGGTAATGGGTGGTGGACATTGAGTGGAAGCCAGTCTAGGGATTGGTAGAGAGGGGTGGTGGAAATTGAGTGGAAGTCAGTCTAGGGATTAGTAGAGAGGGGTGGTGGACATTGAGTGGAAGCCAGTCTAGGGATTGGTAGAGAGGGGTGGTGTACATTGAGTGGAAGCCAGTCTAGGGATTGTTAGAGATGGGTGGTGTACATTGAGTGGAAGCCAGTCTAGGGATTGGTAGAGATGGGTGGTGTACATTGAGTGGAAGCCAGTCTAGGGTTTGGTAATGGATGGTGGACATTGAGTGGAAGCCAGTCTAGGGATTGGTAGCGAGGGGTGGTGGACATTGAGTGGAAACCAGTCTATGGATTGGTAGAGAGGGGTGGTGGACATTAAGTGGACACCTTTCTGGGGATCGGTAGAGATGGGTGGTGGACATTAAGTGGACACCAGTCTGGGGATCGGTAGAGATGGGTGGTGGACATTGAGTGGAAGCAAGTCTAGAGTTTGGTAATGGGTGGCGGACATTGAGTGGAAGCCAGTCTAGGGATTTGTAGAGAGGGGTGGTGGACATTGAGTGGAAGCCAGTCTATGGATTGGTAGAGAGGGGTGGTGGACATTAAGTGGACACCAGTCTGGGGATTGGTAGAGATGGGTGGTGGACATTGAGTGGAAGACAGTCTAGGGATTGTTGGAGATGGGTGGTGGACATTGAGTTGAAGCCAGTCTAGAGATTGGTAGAGAGGGGTGGTGGACATTGATAGGAAGCCAGTCTAGGGTTTGGTAATAAGTGGTGGACATTGAGTGGAAGCCAGTCTAGGGATCGGTAGAGAGGGGTGGTGGACATTGAGTTGAAGCCAGTCTAGGGATTGGTAGAGAGGGGTGGTGGACATTGATAGGAAGCCAGTCTAGGGATTGGTAATAAGTGGTGGACATTGAGTGGAAGCCAGTCTAGGGATCGGTAGAGAGGGGTGGTGGAAATTGAGTGGAAGCCAGTCTAGGGATTAGTAGAGATGGGTGGTGGACATTGAGTGGAAGCCAGTCTAGGGTTTGGTAATGGGTGGTGGACATTGAGTGGAAGCCAGTCTAGGGATTGGTAGAGAGGGGTGGTGGACATTAAGTGGACACCAGTCTGGGGATTGGTAGAGAGGGGTGGAGGACACCGAGTGAAAGCCAGTGGAGGAATTGATAGAAAGGGATGGTGGACACTGAGGGAAAGCCGGTGGTGGGATTGGCAGAGAGTGGTGGTGGACACCGAGCTGTTGGTAAGGTGGATTTGTCTGGAAGCAGCATTCATGATAGACTTAAGGTGAGATAATGTATGTAGGGGTAGGCCCATGAAAGGGAGTTCCAATAGTAAAAGTGAGAGATAACCAGGGAGGGAGCGAATGAGGAGCTTGATGGTTTTATTGGCTAGTGTAGGATATCTGTAAATGAACTTCAAACCTTCCCTTGTGTGTGTAGACTTAACTTCATGTCTGCTACTAACCCTTGCTGGCATGGTTACACTGATGGCTTATATGGATACAAAGGTGATCAGATGTCCACCTTTGGTGGTGAGAGTCTACCTGTCTTGGAATTCAAGGTCATGGCTGCATAAATATCTCCCCCAAACATGTCTCTACTGCACAGGTTTTTGTGTTGGTGGTAGTTACCAATCTTAAAAGGATATTGAAATGGTACATTGAAATCCTAATGCGGCGTACATACGGTTGGAATTTCCGATGGAAACAGTCCGATGGGAGCTTTTCATCGTATTTTCCGACCGTGTGTACGCCCAACGGTCTTTTTCTGTCGGACTTTGGATTGAGAACCTGTTCTCAATTTTTCCGAAGGAAAACCTTTCTATCGGATTTTCCTATCGTGTGTATGCAATTCCGACACGCAAAATTCCGACGCATGCTCGGAAACAATTCGACGCATGCTCGGAAGCATTAAACTTCCCTTTTATAGTGATGTCGAACGTGTTTTATGCCGCTGTGTTATTGACCGTCGGAATTTGGTGTGATCGTGTGTAGGCAACACAGCTTGAGCGGAATTCCGTCGGAAAAACCATCAGAGTTTTTTTCCGACGTGAATTCCGATCGCGTGTACGCGGCATAAGTCACATTTTGCACCAGTCCAAAAAAAGCTTGGCTACCTTTTCCACTTAATATATCAAATAAATATCATAGACCTCATAGAAGTAGCCAAAACTCCACCTGTACATTTAATATGAGTTTTGTGTCATGTCCTCCATAGATTGATGAACGTCTCCCAAACAACAAGACCCTCTCACCGTAACGCACCCAGATCTGAATACTGAATTCTGTTGAGTTGGCATACACCTTAGACGTTCAATACCTATGGAACGGAAAATTCTGAACTGGAGCCAGTGAAGTGTTTTATGAAAGGTTTATTCATCACAAGGCGCTGGTGTTTTAAAACATCTGGCCTAATTATTTCATACACCACTAACCATATCAGATCTGCAAGGTAATGTGAACAGCTGCTGCAGATAATCTTCCACTTTCATTCTGCTAACATGATGGATGCCGAACGCCGCCGCCGCTGCTGCGCGATGCAAGACGTGACTGCGGCCCCCTATGCAAATTTTTGGTTTTCGGTAGAAGGTATCACACGGCGTCTCACTACAATGCTTTATTCCATCCTGCAGAATTTCCCTCTACCTGATCCCCCCCCCCCCCTATATCATTTTTTATATCTGCCAGTTCAGCCTTGAGTGACTTTGCAGCTTCGCCTCCCCCATCCTACAAGCAGAGCGGAGTACCGGCTGCTCCGCCGCAACATCCCGATCCGGGACTGGTGAAGGCTTCAGCCTCATCTTTGCTGGATTCATGTATTAGGGGGGAACAATTATAAAATAATGAAACTAAATTATGTATATATACACTTTTCCCCGTCTCATTCCATTTTATTGCAAATAACATCATTTCTGAACTTATTTGTTTTGTTGTCTTTATATGTAGGGATTGGATGGGTTGTTACCGACATGTCGGGAACATTTCATGTGGATATCACCTTTAGACATGTGCAATTCTTTTCGTTTTTCGTTTTTTTTTTAGTTATTTTCGTTCATTCGTTATCGTACGAATGAACGAACGATTCGGTAAAAATTTTAACGAATAACGAATCGTTCGAATCGAACGAATCCGAAAACAACGAAAATCCGAAAAAAACTAATTAGAAACAATGAATCTACGAAAGAAGAAAATCCGAAAAAACGAAAACAGGAACAACGAAAATCAAAATGAATGAAAAAATTCGTACATTCGTAACTTTTTTTTTTGTTGAATTGGTAATTTTCCGTGTCCCTTACAATGGCGCTGCTTAACGTGCCTCGAATGGATTGAACGAAAAAATTCGTACATTCGTAGCTTTTTTTTTTCGATTCGTAATTTTCCGTATCTCTTACAATGGCGCTGCTTAACGTGCTTCGAATGGATTGAACGAAAAAATTCGTACATTCGTAACTTTTTTTTTCGATTGGTAATTTTCCGTGTCTCTTACAATGGCGCTGCTTAACGTGCTTCGAATGGACTGAACGAAAAAATTCGTACATTCGTAACTTTTTTTTTTTTCGATTCGTAATTTTCCGTGTCTCTTACAATGGCGCTGCTTAACGTGCTTCGAATGGATTGAACGAAAAAATTCGTACATTCGTAACTTTTTTTTCAATTCGTAATTTTCCGTGTCTCTTAAAATGTAATAATAGCATACACATTACATAACATTATGAATTATGCTCCGATTACGAATCTACGAATGTTACGAATAAATACGAATGCGTCTGAATTTCGAATAAACGAAAATTATACTAACGGAAAAATGAATCAACGAAAAAATTAACGAACGATTCGGTAAAATTTTTTACGAATAACGAATCGTTCGAATCGAACGAATCCGAAAACAACGAAAATACGAAAAAAAAATAATTAGAAACAACGAATCTACGAAAGAAGAAAATCCGAAAAAACGAAAACAGGAACAACGAAAATCAAAATGAATGAAAAAATTCGTACATTCGTAACTTTTTTTTTTGTTGAATTGGTAATTTTCCGTGTCCCTTACAATGGCGCTGCTTAACGTGCCTCGAATGGACTGAACGAAAAAATTCGTACATTCGTAACTTTTTTTTTCGATTCGTAATTTTCCGTGTCTCTTAAAATGTAATAATAGCATACACATTACATAACATTATGAATTATGCTCCAATTACGAATCTACGAATGTTACGAATAAATACGAATGCGTCTGAATTTCGAATAAACGAAAATTATACTAACGGAAAAATGAATCAACGAAAAAATTAACTCTAACGAAAATACGAATCGTTACGAATACGAACACCGACGACTTACGAATTTACGAATCATCTGAAACGAAAAAAACTAAACAAAAATAAACAAATTTTTTAGTTGTGCACATGTCTAATCACCTTTACCAAATATATTTACCTAGAAAAATGGTGACGTGTTCAATACTTATTTTACCCGCTGTATATTATGTCGATTATTTTACATTTGTTTATAAATATCAAAAAGTTGAAGATGAAATCCCCGATCTTTGCGAATATTCGCTTACTTCAAATCTTCATATACATTACATCTGAGATGAGCGACTGCAGAGATGTGACCATAACCAGGTTCTTCATCGATCTGCGTGTGCTTTATACCCACACACAGGACAAATACTGCACAGATGTATCCTATTAATCAATCGATCCTCAAATTAACCTGTCTGCATATAAGATATCTTACAAATGGATACATTGCAGCTTCCTATTTATACTTGATAAAAAGTTGCAATATTAGCAAACACAGTGCTATAATGTAGCAGAAATAATAAAAAAAAAACAAGAATTAAACGTGAAAATGTATTTGTTTATAAATATATATATTTATGTTTACTAAAAATATATTATCCCCCCTCTCTCCCCCCTTATCCCTCTCTCCCCCTCCCTATCCCCTCCCCCTCTCTCCCTCCCCCTCTCTCCCCTCTCTCTCTCTCTCTCCCTCCCTCCCCCTCTCCTTCCCTCTTCCCATCACTCCCCCTCTCCCTCCCCCTCTCTTGCTCTCACCCCCTCTCTCTCTCTCCCTCTCCCCCCTCTCCTTCCCTCTCCCCCCTCACTCCCCCCTCTCTCTCTCTCTCCCTCTCTCCCCTCTCCCCCCTCTCCCCCTCTCTCTCCCTCCCCCTCTCCCCCACTCCCCCCCCTCCCCCCCCCCTCTCCTCTCTCTCTCCCCTTCTCCCCCCCCTCTCTCTCTCTCTCTCTCTCCTTCCCTCTCTCTCCCTCCCTCCCCCTCTCCTTCCCTCTCCCCCTCACTCCCCCCCTCTCTTCTCTCTCCCTCTCTCCCCCTCTCTCTCCCTCCCCCTCTCCCCCACTCCCTCCCCCACCCCTCTCCTTCTCTCTCCCTTCTCCCTCCCCCTCTCTTGCTCTCACCCCCCTCTCTCTCTCTCCCTCCCCCTCTCCTTCCCTCTCCCCCTCACTCCCCCCCTCTCTTCTCTCTCCCTCTCTCTCCCCCCTCTCTCTCCCTCCCCCTCTCCCCCACTCCCTCCCCCACCCCTCTCCTTCTCTCTCCCTTCTCCCTCCCCCCTCTCTCTCTCTCCCCCCCCTCTCTCTCTCTCCCCCCCTCTCACTCCCCCCTCTCTTCTCTCTCCCTCCCCCTCTCCTCCTCTCTCTCTCTCCCCCCCCCCTCTCCTCCTCTCTCTCCCCCTCTCTCCCTCCCCCTCTCCTTCTCTCTCCCTTCTCCCTCCCCCTCTCTCTCTCCCCTCTCTCCCCCTTCCCCTCTATCTCTGTGAGAAGCCGCCCTGCCCCAGTAGATATGTGAGGGGCCGCCCTGCCCCAGTAGATATGTGAGGGGCCGCCCTGCCCCAGTAGATATGTGAGGGGCCGCCCTGCCCCAGTAGATATGTGAGGGGCCGCCCTGCCCCAGTAGATATGTGAGGGGCCGCCCTGCCCCAGTAGACATGTGAGGGGCCGCCCTGCCCCAGTAGACATGTGAGGGGCCGCCCTGCCCCAGTAGACATGTGAGGGGCCGCCCTGCCCCAGTAGATATGTGAGGGCCCTGCCCCAGTAGATATGTGAGGGGCCGCCCTGCCCCAGTAGATATGTGAGGGGCCGCCCTGCCCCAGGAGATATGTGAGGGGCCGCCCCCGCCCCAGTAGATATATGAGGGGCCGCCCTGCCCCAGTAGATATGTGAGGGGCCGCCTGCTGCAGTAGATATGTGAGGGGCTGCCCTGCCCCAGTAGATATGTGAGGGGCTGCCCTGCCCCAGTAGATATGTGAGGGGCCGCCCTGCCCCAGTAGATATGTGAGGGGCCGCCCTGCCCCAGTAGATATGTGAGCGGCCGCCCTGCCCCAGTAGATATGCGAGGGGCCGCCCTGCCCCAGTAGATATGCGAGGGGCCGCCCTGCCCCAGTAGATATGTGAGGGGCCGCCCTGTCCAAGTAGATATGCGAGGGGCCGCCCTGCCCCAGTAGATATGTGAGGGCCCTGCCCCAGTAGATATGTGAGGGGCCGGCCTGCCCCAGTAGATATGTAAGGGGCCGCCCTACCCCAGTAGATATGTGAGGGGCCGCCCTGCCCCAGTAGATATGTGAGGGGCCGCCCTGCCCCAGTAGATATGTGAGGGGCCGCCCTGCCCCAGTAGATATGTGAGGGGCCGCCCTGCCCCAGTAGATATGTAAGGGGCCGCCCTGCCCCAGTAGATATATGAGGGGCCGCCCTGCCCCAGTAGATATGTGAGGGGCCGCCCTGCCCCAGTAGATATGTGAGGGGCCGCCCTGCCCCAGTAGATATATGAGGGGCCGCCCTGCCCCAGTATATATGTGAGGGGCCGCCCTGCCCCAGTAGATATATGAGGGGCCGCCCTGCCCCAGTAGATATGTGAGGGGCCGCCCTGCCCCAGTAGATATGTAAGGGGCCGCCCTGCCCCAGTAGATATGTTAGGGGCCGCCCTGCCCCAGTAGATATGTGAGGGGCCGCCCTGCCCCAGTAGATATGTGAGGGGCCGCCCTGCCCCAGTATATATGTGAGGGGCCGCCCTGCCCCAGTAGATATGTGAGGGGCCGCCCTGCCCCAGTAGATATGTGAGGGGCCGCCCTGCCCCAGTAGATATGTGAGGGGCCGCCCTGCCCCAGTAGATATGTGAGGGGCCGCCCTGCCCCAGTAGATATGTGAGGGGCTGCCCTGCCCCAGTAGATATGTGAGGGGCCGCCCTGCCCCAGTAGATATGTGAGGGGCTGCCCTGCCCCAGTAGATATGTGAGGGGCCGCCCTGCCCCAGTAGATATGTGAGGGGCCGCCCTGCCCCAGTAGATATGTGTGTGAACCTGCACCGGCTCGCTCCTAAAATTCGAAATATATATTTTTTTCCTTCACTGCCTTCTTATTACTTTGTCTAATTGTTTGGTGGACTCTTTGCTTTTCTTGTTCCCTTTTAGTTGTTTATTTCTGTTGCCGGGGGATACGACTCATCCCCGGCTGTGCTATCCGCATGGTAATTATTACATCCAGACAGCGGCTCGGTGTCATTCTCCAGGAAATGATAATGAACACCTCCGCTGGAATGTAGAATAACGTGGCGGAAAAGAAAAAAAGAAATAAATAAACAAAAAAAATAAAAAAGCACCAAAACAGAAGGAAATGAAGATATCGGCATTTACAGAATTTATTTAAACCCGGAACCTTAAAGGAGACTTGTGGTGAGAAGAACACGTAATCCGCCGCCATGTTTTACATCCAGAAGGCGTTTCATGTCTTTGGTTCCGGATTATAGTTCTAGAACCGATTCTTTATCTTCTATTACCGATGGTGAAGTGATATATTGTTTAAAAAAAATCTTCAAAAAAGGGGTTTACCCAGATCCGGGGTCTCTAAGCTACATCCCACTACAACATTTTATCATGTCCACAGCTGATGTGCAGAGTCTCTGCTCTCTTGCAACAGTAAGGGACTCTTATGGGGACCCTAATGTAAGGGGGGGGGGGGGGGGGAATTCTGATGGGGCCCTAATGTAAGGGGGAATTCTGATGGGGACCCTGGTGTAAGGGGGAATTCTGATGGGGACCCTGGTGTAAGGGGTGGGGGGGATTCTGTTGGGGACCCTAATGTAAGGTGGGAATTCTGATGGGGACCCTGATGTAAGGGGGGATTCTGATGGGGACCCTGATGTAAGGGGGGGATTCTGATGGGGACCCTAATGTAAGGGGCGGAATTCTGATGGGGCCCTAATGTAAGGGGGGAATTCTGATGGGGCCCTAATGTAAGGGGTGGAATTCTGATGGGGCCCTAATGTAAGGGGGGAATTCTGATGGGGCCCTAATGTAAGGGGGGGTGGATTCTGATGGGGCCCTAATGTAAGGTGGGAATTCTGATGGGGACCCTGATGTAGGGGGGGGGATTCTGATGGGGACCCTAATGTAATGGGGGGATTCTGATGGGGACCCTGATGTAAGGGGGGATTCTGATGGGGACCCTAATGTAAGGGGTGGATTCTGATGGGGACCCTAATGCAAGGGGCGGAATTCTGATGGGGCCCTAATGTAAGGGGGGAATTCTGATGGGGCCCTAATGTAAGGGGGGAATTCTGATGGGGACCCTGATGTAAGGGGCGGGGGATTCTGTTGGGGACCCTAATGTAAGGTGGGAATTCTGTTGGGGACCCTAATGTAATGGGGGGATTCTGATGGGGACCCTAATGTAAGGGGGGGAATTCTGATGGGGACCCTAATGTAAGGGGGGGAATTCTGATGGGGACCCTAATGTAAGGGGGGAATTCTGATGGGGACCCTAATGTAATGGGGGGATTCTGATGGGGACCCTAATGTAAGGGGGGAATTCTGATGGGGACCCTAATGTAAGGGGGAATTCTGATGGGGACCCTAATGTAAGGGGGGGATTCTGATGGGGACCCTAATGTAAGGGGGGGATTCTGATGGGGACCCTAATGTAAGGGGGGGATTCTGATGGGGACCCTAATGTAAGGGGGGATTCTGATGGGGACCCTAATGTAAGGGGGAATTTTGATGGTGACCCTAATGTAAGAGGGGGGGGGGAATTCTGATAGGGACCCTAATGTAAGGGAGGACTCAGATGGGGACCCTAATTTAAGGGGGGCACATCATTTGTTTGGACACTTTCATGGAATGATCACTGTTATATTTCTTTATATTTCATTTTTATTCCCATAACGTGGCGATTTTTAGTTTTTTCACTCCTTTCTTGTTCCCCTTCTACTATGATAAAGATATGACATCGCTGGACGGTTTAGAGACCCTCTAGAAATGCTGCAAATTCAGCCGCAGTTTTATTCAAGGAAAAAAAAAAAATTTAAATTAAAAGAAAAAAAAGTTGTTTTTCTGCCAAAATTTGTCATCGGCGGCGTTCTCCTGAAATGCACTGCGCAAGCATTTTCCAGAGCGCTGAATAAAAAAATAAAAATAATTAAATTGGCATAATTAGGAACCATTGCAACAATGATTCTGCTGCCTTTGGGACAAAGGTAATAATTAACATTAATTTGACATTTAATAACGCTGGAAAATGTTACATTTACGCCGCGTTCTATTTATTGGTCGCGCCAACAGAAAGGTAGAGAGACGGAATTTATTCACCTGTGTGATTGCAGCGCTTCATTAGTGCTGAAATTCAGAGGCTCATTATCGGAATTGGTTCTGTTATTTAATAGTTGTAATGGTCAGCGGGAAAAAAAATTAAATCAGACCGTAAAAAAAAAATAAAAAACACACAGGTTGTGATTATTTGGCGCTCTCAGTTCCGAAGGCAACAAATTAAATAAACGAGCCCTGTATTGGTCTTGATGATGTCAAAAGGGCAGTCAACAGCCTAAGCATAGAGGAGGAGACGAGGCCTAAAAGGGGCATTCTTCCCACTGACCACCAATGAAAGGGGCATTCTTCCCACTGACCACCAATGAAAGGGGCATTCTTCCCACTGACCACCAATGAAAGGGGCATTCTTCCCACTGACCACCAATGAAAGGGGCATTCTTCCCACTGACCACCAATGAAAGGGGCATTCTTCCCACTGACCGCCAATGAAAGGGGCATTCTTCCCACTGACCGCCAATGAAAGGGGCATTCTTCCCACTGACCGCCAATGAAAGGGGCATTCTTCCCACTGACCGCCAATAAAAGGGGCATTTTTCTCACTGACCGCCAATAAAAGGGGCATTTTTCTCACTGACTGCCAATAAAAGGGACATTCTTCCCACTGACCGCCAATAAAAGGGGCATTCTTCCCACTGACCGCCAATGGATGAGACATTCTTCCCACTGACCGCCAATGGATGGGACATTCTTCCCACTGACCACCAATAAAAGGGGCATTCTTCCCACTGACCGCCAATGGATGGGACATTCTTCCCACTGACCGCCAATAAAAGGGGCATTCTTCCCACTGACCGCCAATGGATGGGACATTCTTCCCACTGACCGCCAATGGATGGGACGTTCTTCTCACTGACCACCAATGGATGGGACATTCTTCCCACTGACCGCCAATGGATGGGACGTTCTTCTCACTGACCGCCAATGGATGGGGCATTCTTCCCACTGACCCCCAATGAAAGGGACATTCTTCCCACTGTCCGCCAATGAAAGGGGTATTCTTCGCACTGACCGCCAATGAAAGGGGTATTCTTCTCCCTGACCGCCAATGAAAGGGGTATTCTTCTCCCTGACCGCCAATAAAAGGGGCATTCTCCCCACTGACCGCCAATAAAAGGGGCATTCTCCCCACTGACCGCCAATAAAAGGGGCATTCTTCCCACTGACCACCAATGAAAGGGGTATTCTTCTCCCTGACCGCCAATGAAAGGGGCATTCTTCTCACTGACCACCAATGAAAGGGGCATTCTTCTCACTGACCACCAATGAAAGGGGCATTCTTCCCACTGACCGCCAATTAAAGGGGCATTCTTCCCACTGACCGCCAATTAAAGGGGCATTCTTCCCACTGACCTCCAATGGTTGGGACGATCTTCCCACTGATCGCCAATAGAGGGGATATTCTTCTCACTGACCTTCCATGGAAGCAGTGTTCCTCCCACTAACCTCCAAAGGAAGGGGCATTGTTACCACTGACCGCCAATGGAAGGAAAAATTTTCCCACTGATCACCAATGGAAAGGGCATTCTTCCCACTGAATGCCAAAGAATGGGACATTATTCTGACTGATCACCAATGGAAGGGACATTCTTCCGATTGACTGAAGGACATAGGACAGAAAACATTCTTCCCACTGACCGCCAATGGGGTGGGGGGGGGGTGTGGAAGAATTCTTCCCACTGACCTCCAATAGAAGGGGCCCTCTTCTCACTGGGGACACCTATTTACCTGACCACAATCCAAGAAGGGATTTCCCTCAGATCAGAAAAGATATCCTCTCACTTCCTGTTGAGTCTACATGGCAGGAAGTGAAGGGAATTCTCCCTAAGACACAAATGGCAATAACTTAATCAGTCGATGGTTTGACCGTCTCCTTCTCTACCCATAACAAAAAAAAAAAAAAAAGAGAAAAGTTTGGCTTTAGCTCTACTTTAAGGTTGTCTTAGGCCGTTTCTTCTGCGGTGGACTTCCCAGAGGCGGTCGGTGGGGCTTCAGACGGAAGGCAATGTGTTCTTTAATCTCTTTGATGGAGAACAGATAGAAGCTTTTGAAGATCTCAGCCAGAGGAGTTCTACGCACTGATTAAATATTTACAGAGGAAACATTTAATCAGAAATGAAATGCGGGAGGGATGCGAGAGATATCTTAGAAGACTTCCACACAGCAGAAACAGGCACATTCGTGTAAATGTTCCCGGAGCGCGTTTCGTTTCCCCGTCCCAGCCTGAGATCTGATGTGCTGGATGGAGATGGAGATACGGAATCAATGACTAAAGGAACTTACTTGCGTTATCAAATGCTGGAAAATCTTATGTGTGTTGGATCTGTGGGGGGGGGGGGGGGGTCGTTCACGCCATAAAGTGCTTCTGCGCGTTCCCATGCAACCCAATAATTTCAGTTGGCTTCCTGAAATGTAGCGTAGGCATGATTTTGAAATTTCTGCGTACCACGTATCAGGGCCGTCTTTAATATTGATTGGACCCTGGGCAAAGGTTTTCTTGGGGCCCCCCCCCCTCCCCCCATACAATTTCGCTTTTCACCTGCTCTGAGACATACAATAAATAGCTAGACTTAAAATCCGTTTACTGTATCAGATCAGGCAGCGATTGCGCTTGGTTGCCAGAGGTTACAGTGCATCATTACCGCTTACTGACTGGTTGCTAGAGGTTACAGTGTATCATTACCGCTTACTGACTGGTTGCCAGAGGTTACAGTGTATCATTACTGCTTACTGACTGGTTGCTAGAGATTACAGTGTATCATTACCGCTTACTGACTGGTTGCTAGAGGTTACAGTGTATCATTACCGCTTACTGACTGGTTGCTAGAGGTTACAGTGTATCATTACCGCTTACTGACTGGTTGCTAGAGGTTACAGTGTATCATTACCGCTTACTGACTGGTTGCTAGAGGTTACTCCCCCCCATACAATTTCGCTCTCCACCTGCTCTGAGACATACAGTAAATAGCTAGACTTAAAATCCGTTTACTGTATCAGATCAGGCAGCGATTGCGTTTGGTTGCCAGAGGTTACAGTGCATCATTACCACTTACTGACTGGTTGCTAGAGGTTACAGTGTATCATTACCGCTTACTGACTGGTTGCCAGAGGTTACAGTGTATCATTACCGCTTACTGACTGTTTGCTAGAGATTACAGTGTATCATTACCGCTTACTGACTGTTTGCTAGAGGTTACAGTGTATCATTACCGCTTACTGACTGGTTGCTAGAGGTTAGTGTATCATTACCGCTTACTGACTGGTTGCTAGAGGTTACAGCACACATTACAGCTCACTGATTAGTTGCTAGAGTTTACAACACATGATTTCTGCGTGTTGATTGGTTGCTAGAGATTATTGTACAGTAATACTGCTCACTGATTGGTTGCCAGAGGTTACAGTGTATCATTACCGCTTACTGACTGGTTGCTAGAGGTTACAGCACACATTACAGCTCACTGATTAGTTGCTAGAGTTTACAACACATGATTTCTGCGTGTTGATTGGTTGCTAGAGATTATTGTACAGTAATACTGCTCAGCGATTGGTTGCCAGAGGTTACAGTGTATCATTACCGCTTACTGACTGGTTGCTAGAGGTTACAGCACACATTACGGCTCACTGATTAGTTGCTAGAGGTTACAGCACATGATTTCTGCATGTTGATTGGTTGCTAGAGATTACTGTACAGTAATACTGCTCACTGATTGGTTGCTAGAGGTTACAGCTCATCATCTCCTCACTGCAGGGGGAATGATATACATATGATGGCCGCATTTATTTACATATCTATGCAGCCGAATGTGGCTATTTACATATGAATGCCGGTTATTTACATGTACACACAGGGTCTGCAGGTGAGTCATCTGTACACAACAATAGGGCAGAGCTGGGCAGCATTAGTAGCAGCACTTCACACTGAGATATCAGGACACAGCACGGGACAAAAACCTCAAGGGATGAGGGAATTTAAACCAGGAGAGTTGGCAAGTAGGAGGCAGCTGCTTTGAGCCCCACAACAATGACCCAGGGCAGCTGCCCCTCTTGCCCTGCCTTAAAGACGGCCCTGCATGGTATTGCAGTACCATGCGTTGTGGCAGGCAGCAAATGCAGCCACATTAGCTAGATGTGTAGGGGTGCCATTAAGAAAAAATCTGTAGGTGGCGGCGGAGTGTTTCTGTGCGGTGCCGGAAAATATGCTCCTTTGCACGCATTTCTCCACCGTACCTGGTGCGAACAAGACCTAAAAGGCGACCATAGGCAGGTGCCCAATCTGCCGCCATTCAGAGTCCCCAACAATGTGCAATTAGCTGCTGTTGTTCGCATACACCCACCAGCCACTTTATTAGGTACACCTGTTCCGTTGCTTGGCAACACAAATTGCTAATCAGCCAATCACACGGCAGCAACTCAATGCATTTAGGCAACTAGACATGGTGAAGACGACTTGCTGAATTTCAAACCGCGCATCAGAATGGGGAAGAAAGGGGATTGAAGTGACTTTGAACGTGGCATGGTTGTTGGTGGCAGACGGGCTGGTCTGAGTATTCATGTGAATTTAACACACAACCATCTCTCGGGGTGGGAAAAAGAGAAAATATCCAGTGAGCGGCAGTTGTGTGGAAGAAAATGCCTTGTTGACGCCAGAGGAGAACGGGCAGACTGGTTCCAGATGATAGAAAGGCAACAGGAACTCAAATAACCTCTCGTTACATCCAAGGTATGCAGAATACCATCTCTGAACGCACAACAGACCTTGAAGCGGATGGGCTACAGCAGCAGAAGACCACACCGGGTGCCACTCCTGTCGGCTAAGAACAGGAAACTGAGGCTACAATTGGCACAGGATCACCAAAATTGACCTTTTTTTTTTTTTTTGCGATACGGCACGGCGTTGCTTTAGCTGACAATTGCGCGGTCGTGCGACGCTGTACCCAAATAACATTCTTTTTCCTTCTTTTCCCCACAAACAGAGCTTTCTTTTGGTGGTATTTGATCGCCTCTGCGGTTTTCATTTTTTTTTGCGCTATAAACAAAAAAAGACCGACAATTTTGAAAAAAAACCCCAAAAAACAATATTTTTTACTTTCCGCTATAAAACATCCAATAAAAAAAAATGTAAAAAAAAAATCTTATTTCTTCATTAGTTTAGGCCAATATTTATTCTGCTACATATTTTTGGTAAAAAAAAATCCCAATAAGAGAATATTGATTGGTTTGCGCAAAAGTTATCGCGTCTACAAACTATGGGATCGATTTATGGACTTAAAATTAATTTTCTTATTGTTTTTACTAGTAATGGCGGCGATCAGCGTTTTTCTAGTGGGGCTGCGACATTGCGGCGGACAAATCCGACACTAAGCGACACTTTTTGGGGACCAGTGACATCAATACAGTGATCAGTGCTAAAAAAAAAAAAAAAGAAATGCACTATCACTGTATAAATGGCTCTGGCAGGGAGGGGTTAACATTAGGGGTGATCAAATGGTTAAGTGTGTCCCTAGGGAGTGCTTGCTAACTGTGTGGGGGGAGCCTCCGCACCCGCTGATTAGCTACCACTGTGTGCAATGGCGGCACGCGCACACGCACATGCGCCTGCGCACACACCCCAGAGCCCTTGAAAGAAATCACGTACGTGATTTCTCGCTAAAGGGCCGCAGTGTATGTACCTGGGGCGGTCCTTAAGCGGTTAACCTCTTGCCACCCAGGTAACGCGTGTGTGCGGTGGCAAAGAGGGCGGGCTTTAAAGCGGTGTTCCGGCCGAAATTATACTTTTTAAATAAAAATACCCCTATAATACACAAGCTTAATGTATTCTAGTAAAGTTAGTCTGTAAACTAAGGTCCGTTTTGTTAGTTTTTAGCAGTAGTTTGTTATTTTATAAACTTGCAGCAGGCCGTGGCCATCTTAAGTGTGGGCATCTGAAGCCAGACTGTATTTCTTCCTGGATCTCATCCTTGCAGATCTCGCACATGCTCAGTGCAGCATAAGCAGTGTAATAGGTTTCAGGTCAGGTTTCCATAGCAACGGCAGTGTCAGAGGAAGTTGCTGCCCCTTCCCAGGAGGCATTGCAAACAGGAAATGATGCGATGGGCCACGGCCAGGGAGGAGGAAGTGAAAAATGAATACAGCAGATATACAGTCTGTGCTGAAAAAAAAATAAAAAAAATATCCAATTTGTTTACAGTGCACAGTTTAGTGAGGGATGCTGAAGAGTTGTAAAAGTGGGTGGAACTCCACTTTAACTCGCTGCACACTCCCAGCACAGTAACTGAGCTGTCATAGACAGCCCTCAGGCTCTGGTCATGATTGGAAACTGGCAGGACGGGCTCCCAATCATGCGACTAGACACGTGCGATTTCGTTCGGTTCCCGAATTTAAATTCGGAGGAATTTTCGTTTTTTCGGAAATTCGGATGTATCCGAATTACAATAGTACCACATTTAAAGGAATGCGAAATAACGAAAAAAAAATAATTCGAATTAGTTTTCCAATTTCCAAAGAGGATAAAATTCTTCCTGCTTCTCTTCCCGGGGCAATCAGGAAGCGGGTCTCTAGACCCGATTGGCTGGGGAGGAGAAACGACCGGATTGGCCGGTAGAAGAAGCAGCTGGGAAGCCCCCCGAAGCCGCCCAGGAAAGGAGCACCACTTGCGACCTGAATGGGGTAAGCAGTGCGGGCCGATCAGCTGATCGATTGTTTGCTGCCCCCCCCCCCCCTCCAAATAAAAAAACTGGAGCACCAGCCACCACTGTTTGGATGTGATTTGCATATTCTATGGAGCCAAGTTGCACTGCAAATCGCACCAACTTAGCACAAGACTGAGACCCCTTTCACACTTATACGACTTGCCCCGCGATTTGGGACCGCAAAGTAGCATGACAAGTCGTTCCCCCCATGATTTCCAATGACAGCCATTCATATTAGTACGACCTCAAAGTAGTCCCTGCACTACTTTGGTCCGATTTTGATGCCACTTACACAGGCATTCCTTGAAATCGCGACAAAAATTGCGGTAAAAATCGCGCGACTTTGAAGTCGCACAAGTGTGAAAAGGGCCTAAGACCCCTTTCACACTGGGGCGTTTTTTCAGACGTTTTTCAGGCGCTTTAGACCACTTTCACACTGAGGCGCTTTTCAGGCGCTTTCACGCTAAAAAAACAGCGACTAAAAAGCTCACGAAAACGTATTTCCATTAAAATCAATGAATGCTTTCACACTGGGGCAGTGTGCTGGCAGGGCTGTGAAAAACTCCCCTCCCCATTAAAATAAATGGAAAGCTCTTCAAAAGCGCCTGAAAAGCTCTTCAAAAGCGCCCAGTGTTTTTACTGGCCGTTTAGAAGCGCTTCAGTGTGAAAGTGGCCTTAGCATTAAAAAAAGCGCCTGTAAAGCCCCCGAAAAAAGCCTCATCTGCAATCCCAATGTGAAAGCCCCGAGTGCTTTCACACCGAGGCGCTGCGCTGGCGGGGCGTCAAAAAAAGTCCTGCACGCTGCTTCTTTGCAGCGCTTTTGGAGCGGTGAATACACGACTCCTAAAGCGCCCCTTCCCATTGGAATCAATGGGAAGCGCCTGCAAAACGCCTGCAAATCGCTTTGGGCAGCGGCGCTTTTAACCCTTTATTTGGCCACTAGTGGGGGTTAAAAGCGCCCCACTAGCACTCGAAAAACGCTGGTAAAGAGCCGCTAGTTTAGCCTTTTAAGGCCCCTTTCACACTGGGGCGGTTTTCAGTCGGTACAGCGCTAAAAATAGCGCCTGTACACCGCCTGAAAAAACCGGCCCCATTCACTCCAGTGTGAAAGCTGGCGGGCTGTCACACTGGAGCGGTGCGCTAGCAGGACGGCCAAAAAAAGTCCTGCTAGCAGCATCTTTGGAGCGGTATAGGAGCCGTGTATTCACCGCTCCTATACCGCGCCTACCCATTGATTTCAATGGAACACCGCGGTAATACCGCCGGCAAAGCGCTGCTACGGCGGCGCTTGGCGGGGGATTTTAACCCTTTTTCGGCCGCTCGCGGGGGTAAAACCGCCCCCGCGATTTTGCCGAATACCGCGGCTAAAACTAGGGTAAAGCAGCGCTAAATATAGCGCTGCTTTACCGTCGCCGCGGCTCCCCGCCCCAGTGTGAAAGGGGCCTAAGAGTGTTTTTCGGGCGCTGGCGGTGTGAAAGGGCTCTTAAAGCACTCCGGTTTTCACATTGGGATTGCCGATGAGGCTTCTTTCAAGCGCTTTACAGGCGCTTTTTGGGTGTTTTTCAGGCGTTTCCCATTGATTTCAATGGGAAGGGGCGCTTTAGGAGCCGTGTATTCACCGCTCCAAAAGCGCTGCAAAGATGCTGCTTGCAGGACTTTTTTTTTGACGCCTCGGTGTGAAAGCACTCGGGCTTTCACATTGGGATTGCAGATGAGGCTTCTTTCAGGCGCTTTACATGCGCTTTTTTTAACGCTAAAGCGCCTGAAAAACGCCATAGTGTGAAAGGGGTCTTCGTGTGTACGGGTCATTAAGGTGAAGGTCCGCTTTAAGGCTACGTTCACACTGGGGCGGGCAGGCGATGGCGGTAAAGTGGCACTATTTTTAGCACCGCTTTACCGTCGTTTTAGCAGCGCTATTCGGTCGCTAGCGGGCGGTTTTAACCCCCCCCCCCCCCCCCCCCCCGCTAGCAGCCGAAAAAGCATAGTTTTCAATGGGAAGGGGCGCTTTAGGAGCGGTGAATACGCGGCTCCTACAGCGCTGAAAAGATGCGTCTTGCAGGACTTTTTTTTTTTGACCGTCCTGCAAGCGCGCCGCTCCAGTGTGAAAGCCCTCGGGGTCCTCGGAGACACAGGAGAGGCACTTTGCAGGCGCTATTTTTATCGCTGTAGCGCCTGAGTGTGAAAGTAGCCTAATAGATTGTGCTCTGGGGACTGGAGCTGTGGAGGCTTGTTGCAGAATTGTTGCTGTGGTGAGGCCTGGAGTCCGGGATCCACGTTTTCCCTGCTGGCCAGACCACCTTGATTAGTCAGCTGTGGACATGTGAACTGTCTGAGGTTCAGGGAGATCCTTCACTCTGTGCTGTGGAAGAGCTGCTGCTGGGGGGGGAAAAGCTCAAAAGGTACGTCTGCCGTTTGCTTTGGGGGGACCCTATTGGTCAGGGACTTACGACTTTAAACATGGCACGGACGGGCAACTATTTGGTGGGTTTTCTGCCACGGACTCGTACAAAGCCCTACTGGATGGATCGGTGTGTTTGCTGCCTTTGCTGAAGAAAAGCGCAAGACAAACCTGCTTTGGACTGTTCCTGGGTGCCCCCCCCCCCCTCGTTTTGTTCATGGTTACCGTTACCAGTTGGGGGGGTCAGGAGCGGGCATCGCCTTAAAGGGAAAGCCAACAAGTATTGAATGAAATGGAGGCGCTACTAAAACCACTCATATTGGCAAATGCTACCCAGCAGCAGTGCAATGGTGCCCAATGGCAAACCAATCGGCTCCGGCATGAGGGCAACTACTTCGAGGAACTGCAGCCCGCTCACATCATTTGTAATAAAAACATCTTTGCCATTCTGAAGCTTCCCTCCAACCACTTTGCATATTATTTTTTATATATATATATATACTGTGATTCTGTACTTGCCAAATATGCTGCAGAAATCTTCCTCCACTGAGTCTGGCTGCAGCCATGTCAACTGTGGGCAGCTGAAGCTGCTGCCTGTTCACTTCCTGGATTTACACAGAGACACACCTCCGGCTCTCATTGGCCCCCTTATGACTCACCCCCCCCCCCCTTCCTGGCAGACACTCACGAGAGTGAGCTGTGCATGCAGGGCTGGTGCAAGGATTTTTGTCACCCTAGGCGAAACCTCATTTTGCCACCCCCCCCTGACTGACTCCGCCCCCTTTTCCCTGCCCATGTAAATACCACCTTTTTAATAAAGCGCCCATCAAATGCAGCCTCACCAGCGCCCATCAAATGCAGCCTCACCAGCGCCCATCAAATGCAGCCTCACCAGCGCCCATCAAATGCAGCCTCACCAGCGCCCATCAAATGCAGCCTCACCAGCACCCATGAAATGCAGCCTCACCAGCGCCCATGAAATGCAGCCTCACCAGCGCCCATCAAATGCAGCTTCACCAGCGCCCATCAAATGCAGCCTCACCAGCGCCCATCAAATGCAGCCTCACCAGCACCCATGAAATGCAGCCTCACCAGCGTCCATGAAATGCAGCCTCACCAGCGCCCCTCAAATGCAGCCTCACCAGCGCCCCTCAAATGCAGCCTCACCAGCGCCCCTCAAATGCAGCCTCACCAGCGGCCATCAAATGCAGCCTCACCAGCGGCCCTCAAATGCAGCCTCACCAGCGGCCCTCAAATGCAGCCTCACCAGCGGCCATCAAATGCAGGCTACCAGCGCCCATCAAATGCAGCCTCACCAGCGCCCATCAAATGCAGCCTCACCAGCGCCCATCAAATGCAGTCTCACCAGCGCCCATCAAATGCAGCCTCACCAGCGCCCTGTCAAATGAAGCCTCACCAGCACCCATCAAATGCAGCCTCACCAGCGCCCATCAAATGCAGTCTCACCAGCGCCCATCAAATGCAGCCTCACCAGCGCCCATCAAGTGTAGTCTCACCAGCGCCCATCAAATGCAGGCTACCAGCGCCCTTCAATGCAGCCTCACCAGTGCCCATCAATGAATGTTTGCTTGCTGTGGGAGTCGGGACACAGACACAGTCCTCCACCACTGCTGCGCCTCTGACACTATGTGTGAACGGAGCGGCGGCTGCCTGATGATGCTGAGACTTAGTTGCTTGCTGCAGAGAGAAGAGAGTAGGAAAACCAGTGGCCGGGCGCCCCCTAGGCATCAGGGTGCCCTAGGCGGTCGCCTAGTGGTAGCACCGGCCCTGTGTGCATGATGTCATAAGCCTAGGCCAATGACCAGACAGGAAACAGGAAGTGGGCTGTATAAGGAATTTACTGGCAAAAAATATGTTTTTACTATCCAAAGATAAAACAACAACAAGGGCAGAAGATTTAATAGATGGAAAGTTGAAAAAAAATGACTGAAGTTCCGCTTTAATAGCCCAACAGATGTAACGGTCAACTGAAGCCCAAAGGGACAACAGCAAGTGAACCCGTCTAGGGCAGCAGAGACGGGCCCTATCAGAGAGGAAGATGGTGGCACAGCGGCCAACTTCCATACCCCACCAGTGCTTGGTGGCAAATTCTCTGATGGATGGTATTGATGCCTATCTTAGAACATTTGAGAGATTCACAAAATAAGAAAGAATAATGGAGGGAGCAGTGGATGGATGTGCTAATATCTTTTTTGGACCCTTTCAAACCTGGGATGCCAAGACGTACCCTAAACTCAAAGGAGACATTCTAGCCAGGATTACCATAGTGTTTGCCTGGGAATATGACCCTCAGAAGCTTGAAAGGTTTGAGATGTGGCATTTGCTCCACCTTACATATGGTTGCAACCAGTGGGGCTCAAGCCTGTCCAGATGGCACGACACTTGCCTGTTGAGATATTGTGCCACAGACCCCCCCCAGAATGGGGATGAACAAGTGTCCGTTATGGAGCGCCATACTGCTACCGAGGATTGTCTCCAAGCCGTTGGCCCCTGAAAACCGGAAAACATCAATCGCAGGTAAGACCGTTACTTTTTATCATTGTTGTAAACGGGCTACTATGGAGGGGGGTGAGACACTCCTGGATGCTTCCAAGCACAAAAAGTGTATCTTCCTTTAAGAGAAATATGGCATATTGGGCACTGGCAGTGCCAATGACTGAGCTATGGTAGCCATGTAAAGTATGGATTTTCATTTTCTGGATAGTATATCTTTTAAAGTGGTATTAAAGCGGGTTTTCACCCTCCCCACTCCTGTTGTGTGCGCGTGTGTGCGTGTGCGTGTGCGCGCGTGTGTGTGTATGTGTGTGTGTTTATTTTTTTTACCCTTACCTTAATGGTGGTGAGTTTAGAACATATTAGATACCCACCCAGTGGATCCAGTGCTGTACAGCCGAGATCCTCCTCTCTTCTGGCAGCGCTCAGTCCCGTGCCATCAACGTTTTTCCGTGACGTCATCGAGCGACTGCTGGGTGTTTCAGGTTCAGCCTTCACGTCTCTCGATGACGTCGCCGCCTCCTCTTTTACTGAATGAAAGGCTCTGTCTATGGGGATATGTGATGTTCATATCCCAGGAGCCAAAGGGGAACACGGCTCCCCCCGATAACGTCAGATGTGACGAAACGCATGTGTCGGAGCTTACCCTTATGACGTCACCATGCAGGCTGTAACCAGTAACTGTGTCAGATCAGACCCTGGGGTTGTTATTTTATTGTTAAGTGCTTGTTGCTTTTACTATTGTGGGTGGCTAGTCATTTAATGTATTAATATTTTGCATATAGTTTTACACTATGTGGGCCTTCCTGGCTCTTTTTTTTTTTATATTATGGTTGAGCATCTCATGTTAATGGATGGGAGATCCTGGTGACCACGGGTGGAGATTTTGGCGGTGATTCAAGTTACCCTACAGATTGCATATTAATTCACAAGATGTCAAGACTCTGTTTGTATAAAGGGTCCATACGTTCTGGTAAGAGTCCTCTTTATTCAAGGTGGTGGCACACTTGGGTGTCTATTGGTTGCTGGGGGATCTAGTGTTGCTGGAGGCAGTCTATTGTTGCTGGGGAGGGATCTATTGCTACATCTTGGGCTTATATTGCTGGGGGGGGGGTCAATTTGTTGCTGGAAGGGATCTACTTTTGAGGGCGCAGTCTATTGTTGCTGGCTGCGGGAGAGTCTACTGATGCTTGGCTGGCTGCTGGGAAATCTGTTGTTGCTGCCGGGGTCTATTGTTGTTGGGGTCCATTGCTGCTGGGGAAGGTCTATTGCCGCTGGCTGTGGGGGACCTACTTTACTGCTTTTATTGTTCTTAATAAATTCCATACAAATGACTTTGCACCACAAAATGATACTTGGTTCTGTATTCTCTAAAAGGGGCAGTACTGGGAGGTGGGTACGGGGTGGAACCAAGGGATGGTGCTTGGAGGTGGGTAGGGGGCAGGGACAAGAAGTTACTCACAAGGGGGGAGTTCTTGCACCTATTCTCAGAGGAAAAAAAGTCCTGGTGTGTGTTCCCTAGGTTTCTTACCCACACATGACGGGGGCTCCAGGATTAGTGCCTGTTATGGAGGAAACTAATCTTAACCACTTTCAGCCCCGGACCAATTTGCAGCCAAAGGACCAGGCCCCTTTTTGCGATTCGGCACTGCGTCGCTTTAACTGACAATTGCGCGGTCGTGCGACGTGGCTCCCAAACAAAATTGGCGTCCTTTTTTTCCCACGAATAGAGCTTTCTTTTGGTGGTATTTGATCGCCCCCTGTGGTTTTTATTTTTTGCGCTATAAACAAAAAAGCGCGACAATTTTGAAAAAAAAAACGCATTATTTTTTGCTTTAATAAATATCCCCCAAAAATATATAAAAAAAACATATTTTTTCCTCAGTTTTAGGCCGATACGTATTCTACCTATTATTGGTAAAAAAAATCGCAATAAGCGATTATTGATTGGTTTGCGCAGAAGTTATAGCGTTTACAAGATAGGGGATAGTTTTATAGCATTTTTATTAATAATTTTTTTTTTTATTAGTAATGGCAGCGATCAGCGATTTTTTTTTTTTTTTTTTTTTTTTTTTTTTTTTTTTATTGTGACTGCGACATTATGGCGGACACATCGGATATTTTTGACACATTTTTGGGACCATTGTCATTTATACAGCAATCAATGCTATTTAAATGCACTGATTCCTGTATAAATGACACTGGCAGTGAAGGGGTTAACCAGGGGGTGGCAGTGTAGGGGTTAAGTATGCCTAGGGGTGTGTTTCTTACTGTGGGGGGGTGTGGCTGTCAGCTAGTGAATGCTGATCTCTGCTCCAATCACAGGGAGCAGAGATCGGCGTCACTAGTTGCTAGGCAGAACGGGGAGATGCTGTCTATTTCCGCATCTTCCCGTGAGACGATCGGGGGGGTCCCCGCGGCGATCGAGTCCGCGAGACCGGCCTCACGGGGGTCCCGCTCCCGATGGCACGGACGGCATTAAGGAGGGACTTGTATATACGCCCTACTGCCTGTCAGTGCCATTCTGCCAACGTCGTGCGCCGGTCGGGAACCGGTTAATAGGTTCTAGTGTTGGGTCCTGGAGCCTGGAGACTTTGTAGAGTTAATAACTGAATAACATTGAAGGTGGTGTATAGATGTTCCCTAGGTTTGTTACCTACACATGACAGGGGGCTCCGGGATTTGTGCCTGATATGGAGGAAACAAATGTGTTTCCGCATATCTTAGTAGATTCTGATCTGGGCCCTGGTGCTTGGAGGCTTTGTAGAGTTTTGAATTGACTAAGATTAAAAATAGTATGTTTGCCCGGTTTATTATAATAACAAAAATATCCAAAAAAAAAAAAAAACGCATTTCAAAAAAGTTATATATTGATTTGCATTTTAATGGGTGAAATTTTATCCCCCCCCCCTATGAATCAGTATGATTTCAAAATAATGGCGCGGCTGTCTTAGTACAAAGTGGTTGTTGAAATGCGTTGAACTGACCAAAATCTTAGTGTGTATTGGCTGCTGTCACTTTCACAACGGTACACTTTCCGGGGACTGATAGCGCTCTGCAGGGCCGCAGCCCCCCCCCCCCTCCCCCATTTCTAATCCATAATAGCCATTTCATTATTTGTTGTAGACCGAAGGGCAAATGGCTCTTGCATGCTGTACCCCTGCACCCCTTCACCTGTACCCCTGCACCTGTGTGAATGAGCCCTTACACTCAACTGTCCTGGATTTGCTGAGATCTTGGCTATGGGACCTCCTCTTCAACAATGTGAGTAATCCCTTTATACCCATATATCCTGGATTTTCAGAGATCTTGATTAGGGGACCTACTCTACGTACATGTGAATGATCCCTTATACCCAACTGTCCCCGATTTTGTTGAGATCCTGGCAATGTGAATGGGACCTCCTCTGCGCCCATGTGAATGATTCCCCCCCCCCCCCCCCATGCTCAACTGTCCCGGAATTTGCTGAGATCCTGGCAATGGAACCTCCTCTGCACCCATGTGGATGATTCCCCCCCCCCCCATGCTCAACTGTCCCCGAATTTGCTGAGATCCTGGCAATGGAACCTCAACTGCACCCATGTGGATGATCCCTTGTCCCGGATTTGCTGAGATCTTGGATATGAGACCTCCTCTGTGCCCCTATGAATGATCCCCTATGCTCAACTGTCCTGTATTTGCTGAGATCTTGGCTATGGGAACGCCTCTGCACCCATGTGAACCATCCCATGTGCTCAACCGTCCTGAATTTGCTGAGATCTTGGCTTCGGGACTGCCTCTGCATCAATGTGAATGATCCCTTATACCCAACTGTCCCAGACCTTGGCTACGGAACCATCTCTGCACCCATCTGAGTATTCCCTTATTCCCAACTTCCCAAATTTTCTGAGATCTTGGCTTCGGGACTGCCTCTGCATCAATGTGAATGATCCCTTATACCCAACTGTCCCAGACCTTGGCTACGGAACCATCTCTGCACCCATCTGAGTATTCCCTTATTCCCAACTTCCCAAATTTTCTGAGATCTTGGCTTCAGGACTGCCTCTGCATCGATGTGAATAATCCCTTTATACCCAAGTGTCCCAGATTTGCTGAGATCTTGGCTACGGAACCACCTCTGCACCCGTGTGAATGTTCTCTTATTCTCAACAGATGGGGTTTTGCTGAGATCTTGGCTATGGGACCACTTTTGCACCTATCTGAATGTTCCCTTATTCCCAACTTCCCAAATTTGCTGAGATCATGGCCATGGGACCTCCTCTGCACCCATGTGAATGGTCCCCTTATATCCAAATATCCCGGATTTTCTGAGATCTTGGCAATGGGATCTTCTCTGCATCTGTGTGAATGAGCCCTTATAATCAACTGTCCCAGATTTGCCGAGATCTTGGGTATGGGACGGGACCTCCTCTGCAACCATGTGAATGATCCTCTATACCCAACTGTCCCAGATTTGCTGAGATCTTGGGCATGGGACCTCCTCTGCACCCATGTGAATGGTCCCTTATATCCAACTATCCCAGATTTTCTGAGATCTTGGCAATGGGATCTTCTCTGCATCTGTGCGAATGAGCCCTTATAATCAACTGTCCCGGATTTGGCGAGATCTTGGATATGGGACCTCTTCTGCAACCATGTGAATGATCCTCTATACCCAACTGTCCCAGATTTGCTGAGATCTTGGCTACGGAACCACCTCTGCACCCGTGTGAATGTTCTCTTATTCTCAACAGATGGGGTTTTGCTGAGATCTTGGCTATGGGACCACTTTTGCACCCATCTGAATGTTCCCTTATTCCCAACTTCCCAAATTTGCTGAGATCATGGCCATGGGACCTCCTCTGCACCCATGTGAATGGTCCCCTTATATCCAAATATCCCGGATTTTCTGAGATCTTGGCAATGGGATCTTCTCTGCATCTGTGTGAATGAGCCCTTATAATCAACTGTCCCAGATTTGCCGAGATCTTGGGTATGGGACGGGACCTCCTCTGCAACCATGTGAATGATCCTCTATACCCAACTGTCCCAGATTTGCTGAGATCTTGGGCATGGGACCTCCTCTGCACCCATGTGAATGGTCCCTTATATCCAACTATCCCAGATTTTCTGAGATCTTGGCAATGGGATCTTCTCTGCATCTGTGCGAATGAGCCCTTATAATCAACTGTCCCGGATTTGGCGAGATCTTGGATATGGGACCTCTTCTGCAACCATGTGAATGATCCTCTATACCCAACTGTCCCAGATTTGCCGAGATCTTGGCTATGGGAACTCCTCTGCAACCATGTGAATGATCCTCTATACCCAACTGTCCCAGATTTGCCGAGATCTTGGCTATGGGACCTTCTCTGCAACCATGTAAATGATCCTCTATACCCAACTGTCCCAGATTTGCCGAGATCTTGGCTATGGGACCTTCTCTGCAACCATGTGAATGATCCTCTATACCCAACTGTCCCAGATTTGCAGAGATCTTGGATATGGGACCTCCTCTGCAACCATGTGAATGATCCTCTATACCCAACTGTCCCAGATTTGCCGAGATCTTGGCTATGGGACCTCTTCTGCACCCATGTGAATGATCCTCTGTGCTCAACTGTCCCAGATTTGCAGAGATCTTGGCTATGGGACCTCTTCTGCACCCATGTGAATGATCCTCTATACCCAACTGTCCCAGATTTGCCGAGATCTTGGATATGGGACCTCTTCTGCACCCATGTGAATGATCCTCTGTGCTCAACTGTCCTGGGTTTGCTGAAATCTTGGTTATGGGACCTCCTCTGGACCCAACAACCTCTTAGTATCTCCTCTTTTTAGGTCTCTATTCAGCCCTTGAGGTTCGTATTCCAGCAGAGTTTGGTGAAAGCCATTTTATTTCATAATAATAGCACGGCAGTCTTTTTACAAGGTGGTTGTTGAAAATGTTGACTTGACCAATCAAAAAATGACTGTGTATTGCCCACTTCCCCGGGATTGATGGCGCTCTGCGGTGCTGCAGTTTCCCCATTACTAATCCTCGATGGCCTTCTCATCATTAACCGATGACGGGCTTTATCCTGGCACAATCCGGTGTGCACAGAGCCATCGGTGCTGATGGTTATAAGTTAGCAGCATTTGTATTGCTGGTTGTATACATTACCGCACAGAACACACTCGGGAGATGCAAATCCCCGGGCCGCAGATAACACAAAGTGGGAATAATATAAAAATAAAAAAATAAAAACACTCAGAAGATGTTCGTGAACGCTTGTAGTGAGGACAATGGGAAGCTTCTATTCCGGCTCTTCACAATGATAAATGAGCGGGTTGAGGCCGCACTTCACGATGAACTCTCTTCTAGTGAGCTGACTGCGATTCATGTACGGAGAGAATATTGCCCTCACCTCGCTCCTACTATAGAAAACCGCAGGCAACACGGCGCCTTTTTATTAATGCAAAATTCCATAAAAAAAAATATAATCATCTCAAGGACTATTTGTCCTTCTACGGGCTCCATTCACTATGTGTTAAATACCGCGTTTTTATCGAAAAATGGCTCACGTGGTGGCATTCTCTAAGGTGGTCAATTTCGCTAATGTGCCTTATTCACCGGATACATTAGTAACATTTTTTTTTTTATTATTTTGTGATATTTAGCACATTATTATTATTATTATTATTATTATAGGGGAAAAAAAAGTTTTATTATTAATATATTTATTATAATAATAATAAAGAAAAAAAATTATATATATAATATATATATATAAGGTGTATATGTTTTTCATTATTATTAATAAAGGGAAATAAAGAAAAAAAATAAATATATATATATATATATATATATATATATATATATATATATATATTATATATATATATATATATATATATATATATATATATAATGTGTGTTTTTCTTTATTATTATTAAATATATTTATTAATAATAAAAAAAATAAAAAAATTTCCTTTATTAATAATAATAAAGATACATACATACATACATACATACATACATACATACATACATACATACATACATACATACATACATACATACATACACACACACAAGGCTCTAAGGGGACACTCTGATGGGGACTCTGATGTATGCATAGCTCCCAACTGTCCCTGATTTGGAGCAAAATCCCTCTGTCCCTCATTTTGGTCTGATCTATAGTCGGAAACCATGAAATCAGGCCGAGACAGAAGTACAGTTAAATCGCACTTGTTTAATAATAAAACAACAAACCATAGCAAAAGTTCAGTAACCGTAACGGATAGTCAGCCAAGCCAGAAGTCGGGGATCAATGTAGTGGAACGGCAAGCAGGATCTTGAGCCAGAAGGGATGTCAGCCAGGGGAGGGCTGGGCTGGGGGGCAGAGTGGCAATTGCCCCCCAGGCTGCCCTAACTTATGCTGAAAATGGCTGGCCCCTGCTGCCCGCTGCTATTTTTATGGCTGCAGCGGTCGGCCACTGTTGCATTCCTGGAGTTGTAGTCCACATTCAAGCTCCCAAGCAGCGCAGAGGAAACTACAACGCCCAGAGACCAGAGTCTTGTAGGCAGGGTGCCCGTGACTGGCTCGGGCTGTGGGGCTGGGTGCTGGCTTGCGCTGGCTGTGGCATGCAACCTGAGCTGCCAGGTAAGAGACCCTGACACCCCCAGCTGACCCCCACATCCCATCCCCCCCATACACCCCAGTTACTTTGCCCCAGTGATCAGGCTGCATTTGATGGGCACTGGTGAGACTGCATTTATAGACACTGGTGAGGCTGCATTGATGGGCACTGATGAGGCGACATTGATGGGCACTGATCAGGCTGCATTGAGGGACACTGGTGAGGTTGCATTGAAAAAACAGCTGGGCATGGATGGTGAGCTGATTCTGTGGTTCAATGGGCCACTTGACTTGACTGGACTTCCCCCCCCCCCCCCCCCCCCCCCCAGGCCTAAGGCTGCCAGCCCTCCCCTGATGTCAGCAAAGCAAGTCTTGAACAGAATCGCAGGCAATAATTTCTGTGATGTTGACCGATGCGAAGGCAGAACTCCTCTGGACTGGACGGCTTATATAGGCAGGACTGACGAGCAGGATATCATCAACAGCTGAGTAACTGTGGAGAGCTAGGAGCTGGCAATTGGCCGACAGCTGAGCGGGCAGCTCAGAGAAGGAAGGGCTAAGCCCAGCCCTGACATCTATAGAGTTGTATATAAAATGCACTATTTATCTTTCAAAAAGTGTTTCCCAGCGCTAAACCTTTCATCTGATTTCTAAATTGTTGCATTTGCAAATTTCAAAAGCCAATATAAAGGAATAGTAATGGTAAAAAAGCACTTGTGGGTTTAACTAATAATTTTTTTGGGGTGTATTATAATAATAATATTAATAATAATAATAATAAAAAAAAATATATATTATTAAATAAAATAAAAAATTATATATATATATATATAATATATATATATATATATATATATATATATATATATATATATATATATAAAATGTAATAATATATTAATGTATTTTATAAATAATAATATTATTTTTATATATATATATTTATAAATATTATTATTATTATTATTATTATTATTTATATATAAAATACATTATTAATATATTAAATTTTATATATATATATATATATATATATATATATATATATATATATATATAAAAAAAAATGTAATAATGTATTTTATATAATATAATATAATTTTTTTTTTTTTTTTTTTTTTTAAAGCCAAACGGGTTTTTTTGGCACCTAAATAAATTAGGGAAGAGCGGCCTATTTGCCGAGCCTTCACGGTTTTCACAGTAAATCTCTTTTAGCTGCTTTTTTTTATTTTTTATTAGATTGTTCGCCTTCTACTTTTCGTTTCGACTAAGTGGAGCGGTTTTGTTCCCACGTATCCCTCTAGAATCTCAGAATACCGAATTAAACAAAGTATGAAGTATCCTTCAGCGCAGGACGGTCGCGTTCCTTTTTCCAATTGTCGTCGGTCTGCAGCCCCGCAGACAGCGAACGTTATCCCGTTTTGTTCGCAGTGTAGAGGAGAAGTTTTGAGCCCCTTGTAACAGAAGGATTAGTGACTGAGAGAATAGGATTTATCTCACAAAATACTGTTAATGAGCTACTTTCCATCGCCGCTATTCGAGAGAGTTTGTTAGTACAGCTTAACGCGCATAATAGAAATTATAAGCTTATATGCAAACATTGGCCTAATATTTATTTTATTATTTATTTCTTTTATCATTAAATAACCTGCAGTGTGTTCACAACTGTCACTATTCCAGGTAATGGGGCCTCGGGAATCCCATTTATTATACTGGAAAGGAACGCCTGTCCTTGAGAGTCACTTAGAGTGCGAATTTGGGGACGGATAAAGAATTGTCCTCAGTGAACCCAATTATTACCTGTTAACCGTCATTATTTCTTGTTAAAGTAAAACTGTTGGAAACGGTGTGATTCCAGCTGAGCATATGATGAAAAATGTAAGTGAAGGTTACCGCCAGAAAAAAAATGCATATTAAAAACCATTTATAGATCTACATCAGCGTATCTCAACCAGGGTGCCATTTGTTTTTTTCCCTGGGGTGCCTTGGTGTTAGGATATCACCAGTAAAAAAACATTTATCTAGACCAGAGTTTTTTTTCAACCATGGTGCTGCAGAACCTTATGGTGCCATTTGGGTTCCCTTCGATGCCTCTGGGTTTGGTTACTGCCAGTAAAGATTACATAATAAACCATTTATAGATCTAGACCAGTGATGCTCAATCAGGGTTCATCAGCACCCTAGGGTTCCATTTGGGTTCCTCTAGGGTGCCTTATGAGTCTTTATACTTAACTGTCCCAGACTTGCTGAGATCTTGGCTATGGGTCCTCCTCTGCAACCATGTGAATAATACTTTGTACCCAACTGCCCCAGACTTGCTGAGATATTGGCTATCGGTCCTCCTCTGCAACCGTGTGTATAATACTTTGTACCCAACTGTCCCGGACTTGCTGAGATCTTGGCTATCGGTCCTCCTCTGCAACCGTGTGTATAATACTTTGTACCCAACTGTCCCGGACTTGCTGAGATCTTAGTTATGGGTCCTCCTCTGCAACCATGTGAATAATACTTTGTACCCAACTGTCCCGGACTTGCTGAGATCTTGGCTATGGGTCCTCGTCTGCAACCATGTGAATAATACTCTGTACCCAACTGTCCCGGACTTGCTGAGATCTTGGCTATGGGTCCTCCTCTGCAACCATGTGACTAATACTCTGTACCCAACTGCCCCAGACTTGCTGAGATCTTGGCTATCCGTCCTCCTCTGCAACCATGTGAATAATACTCTGTACCCAACTGCCCCAGACTTGCTGAGATCTTGGCTATCGGTCCTCCTCTGCAACCATGTGTATAATACTTTGTACCCAACTGTCCCGGACCTGCTGAGATCTTGGGTACAGAGTATTACTCACATGGTTTCAGAGGACGACCCATAGCCAACTGTCCCTGGACTTGCTGAGATCTTAGTTATGGGTCCTCCTCTGCAACCATGTGAATAATACTTTGTACCCAACTGTCCCGGACTTGCTGAGATCTTGGCTATGGGTCCTCCTCTGCAACCATGTGAATAATACTCTGTACCCAACTGTCCCTGGACTTGCTGAGATCTTAGTTATGGGTCCTCCTCTGCAACCATGTGAATAATACTTTGTACCCAACTGTCCCGGACTTGCTGAGATCTTGGCTATGGGTCCTCCTCTGCAACCATGTGAATAATACTCTGTACCCAACTGTCCCGGACTTGCTGAGATCTTGGGTACAGAGTATTACTCACATGGTTTCAGAGGACGACCCATAGCCAACTGTCCCGGGACTTGCTGAGATCTTGGGTACAGAGTATTACTCACATGGTTTCAGAGGACGACCCATAGCCAACTGTCCCGGGACTTGCTGAGATCTTGGCTATGGGTCCTCCTCTGCAACCATGTGAATAATACTTTGTACCCAAATGTCCCTGGACTTGCTGAGATCTTAGGTACAGAGTATTACTCGCATGGTTTCTGAGGACGACCCATAGCCAACTGTCCCCGGACTTGCTGAGATCTTGGCTATGGGTCCTTCTCTGCAACCATGTGAATAATACTTTGTACCCAACTGTCCCGGACTTGCTGAGATCTTGGCTATGGGTCCTCCTCTGCAACCATGTGAGTAATACTTTGTACCCAACTGTCCCGGACTTGCTGAGATCTTGGGTACAGAGTATTACTCACATGGTTGCAGGGGAGGACCCATAGCCAAGATCTCAGCAAGTCCGGGACAGTTGGCTATGGGTCATCCTCTGCAACCATGTGACTAATACTCTGTACCCAACTGTCCCGGACTTGCTGAGATCTTGGGTACAGAGTATTACTCACATGGTTGCAGAGGAGGACCCATAGCCAACTGTCCCTGGACTTGCTGAGATCTTGGCTATGGGTCCTCCTCTGCAACCATGTGAATAATACTTTGTACCCAACTGTCCCGGACTTGCTGAGATCTTGGCTATGGGTCCTCCTCTGCAACCATGTGAGTAATACTTTGTACCCAACTGTCCCGGACTTGCTGAGATCTTGGGTACAGAGTATTACTCACATTGTTTCAGAGGACGACCCATAGCCAACTGTCCCTAGACTTGCTGAGATCTTAGTTATGGGTCCTCCTCTGCAACCATGTGAATAATACTCTGTACCCAACTGTCCCGGACTTGCTGAGATCTTGGCTATGGGTCCTCCTCTGCAACCATGTGAATAATACTTTGTACCCAACTGTCCTGGACTTGCTGAGATCTTGGGTACAGAGTATTACTCACATGGTTGCAGAGGAGGACCCATAGCCAAGATCTCAGCAAGTCCGGGACAGTTGGGTACAGAGTATTATTCACATGGTTGCAGAGGATGACCCATAGCCAAGATCTCAGCAAGTCCGTGACAGTTGGCTATGGGTCATCCTCTGCAACCATGTGAATAATACTCTGTACCCAACTGTCCCGGACTTGCTGAGATCTTGGCTATGGGTCCTCCTCTGCAACCATGTGAGTAATACTCTGTACCCAAGATCTCAGCAAGTCCAGGACAGTTGGGTACAGAGTATTATTCACATGGTTGCAGAGGACGACCCATAGCCAACTGTCACGGACTTGCTGAGATCTTGGGTACAGAGTATTGCTCACATGGTTGCAGAGGAGGTCCCATACCCAAGATCTCAGCAAGTCCGTGACAGTTGGGTACAGAGTATTATTCACATGGTTGCAGAGGTTGCAAAAATATAATTATTTTTTATTTATATATATAAAATATAATTAATCCTATGCTCATAGGAAATGATATCTAGAAATAGCCACACAAGACTTGTATTGCTCTTACTCCTCTTAGATGAGATCACAGAGCTGTTTACCTTATATAAAAAAAAAAAAAAAAAAAAGTGTTAATTAGGTGAAGAAAAAGATGGAATGTGGCTAACAGCGAGCGGAAAGAAGGAGCGCAGCCCACTCAGCTCAACTCTGTCACTGCACTTTGATGTCTCAGGTCCCACAGAGTATAATGTAAAAAGAAAAAGTAAAATTTAAATCGTACCGTTGTGTTTTTTTTTTCCATGTTGCCAGTGGAGGGTCTCCAAACCAAGCCAAGTAAAATGTGCTGTGTTCTTTCTTTATTATATCTAGTGGTGGGTGGTGTTTTGTTTTCTTTTGTGGGGGACGGCAAACAACCGCCCCCGCTCTAGGTAGGTCTGGTGGTTGGTGGTCGGGTCACCCCCCCCCCCCCGGTCAGTGATAAAGCCCGGCATATACCCCATCTAGGTTGCGGGCTCCTACGGGCGGTTTGCAGGCTCTTACGGGCAGCAGATCCTGTGTCCTCTCCTCTTCTGCATCACGGCGGCTTCTGCCGTGCATCTCCTCCTCCCTCCTAGACGTGAAATAGGATCGCCTGTCCTTTTCAGCCAATGAGGTGAAGGGTCTCATGGCCCGCTTCCTGATTGGCCAGGAGGAGGATCAGTGTAAAGGCCCATACACACGATCAGACTTTTTGACAACAAACATGCAAATTAGCTGTTTTGGACCAACATCCGACGGTGTGTACGCTCCATCCGACCAACTTTTTCAGTTTTCATCGGACTTTTGTTGGCTGTGCGAACGGACCAACTTTCTGCCAACAAAAGTCTGATGGAGCAAAGTCCTATTGTGTGTACAGAAAACCATTGGACTTTTGTACAAAGTACAAACACGCATGCTCAGAACCAATGCGAAAGATCAGACAACAATACAGAAGTTGACCAAAGGTGGCGGTAAAGAGCAGAAAAACCATGTGATAGTTGGCTGAAAAAGTCCTGCTGTGTGTATGCAATACAAGTTCAGGGCCGACGCCCTTTGTACAAAGTCCTATCGTGTGTATGAGGCTTTAGAATAGCGAAAATATTAATTCGCTATTCTCACACAACTGGGTGGGCTTGAAGCGCATTTGGGTAAATATAGGTACATGCAACACTGTACCCATATGAGATTTTTTTATCTAAGGTGGCACTGATGAGGCACGAATATGTTGCACTGATGAGGTGGCACTGAAGAAGCTGCACTTATGGGTACTAAGGCTACACTGATGGGCACTGATGAGGCTACACTGGGCACTGGAAAGGTGGCACAAATATGTTGCACTGATGGGCACTGATAGGTGACACTGATGAGGAGGCACGAATACGTGGCACTGATAGGCACTGGTGAAGCTGCACTGATAGGCACTGGTGAAGCTGCACTGATAGGCACTGGTGAAGCTGCACTGATAGGCACTGGTGAAGCTGCACTGATAGGCACTGGTGAAGCTGCACTGATAGGCACTGGTGAAGCTGCACTGATAGGCACTGGTGAAGCTGCACTGAAAGGCACTGGTGAAGCTGCACTGATAGGCACTGAGGAAGCTACAGTGATGGGCACTGATGAGGAGGCACAAATATGTTGCACTGATGGGCACTGATATGTGGCACTGATGGGCACTGATATGTGTCACTGATGGGCACTGATGAGCAGGCACTGATGGGCACTGAAAGGCAGCAGTCATTTCCCTATACGGTGGGTGGGAGGTGGTTAAAGCGCAGTGAACCCATGGTTTTCATAAGAGTTGGCTGCTCTTTCCTGTAGACTTTTATGCCCCGCGGGTTTGGTGCCCTTTCAGAAAGCACACCAGAACTTTTGCATGCACCAAAACTGCAGGACATAATTAAAGTCTATGGAAAAGCGCGGCTAACCTGCACAGAAACCGTTGATTTGCCGCCATTTAACCAAAGCGCAGCGCGGCGGTGTGAAGCCACCCGTATTGTTTACCTTCTTTAACAAAATATTTTCGGCTTAATTGCAGCTCTGAATTTTGTTTGTTGGTGGAAAAAAAAAAGAAGAAGAAAAGGCGAACGGGTTAAGTTGGATGTGACTTCACACCTCGTGAATTCTTTTCTTTTCACATTTACATAATTATTACTTTTCAGCGAAGGTCAAAGTATATATCCCGTGTACCGGCAACCAGCGAAAAATAAAAAAAAATCTCAACAACCATCTGCCTCCTTCCAATGTCATCGCGCTGACATTGATCACTTTGTGATGTTTTCTACAATACTGCGCCGGAGCACACATCCTGTAATTAACGCCAGAATAATCCCGGGCGCCGGAGAGGTAATTACAGCGCAGGCTCTGCTTAGCACGCCGTCCACTCGTCTGAGCGCGCTCATTGTTGTATTGCGGCGTGTATGTGTCAGGCGAGCGACTGACAAGCTGTGGTATGAAGTCTGGAACAGTGTTTACCGCGGGCAAAAATCCCGAGAAGGAGGGAGGGGGGGTGGGGGACATAGAGGCCATGCTTATTTATTTATTTATTTTTTCTCCAGTGATGTACAGTGCCTTGAAAAAAAAAGTATTCATACCCCTTTTAAAATATTCCACATTTTCTCATGTTACAACCAAAAACGCAAATGTATTTTATTGGGATTTTATGCGACTGCACTTCCAAGTGCAATTTCAAGTGTACTTTGCACTTGTAGTGCAAAGTGAATTTGCCTTTGTGTTTGGTCTATCACATAAAAACCCAATAAAATACGTTTCCGTTTTTTGGTTGTAACATGACAAAATGTGGAAAATTTCAAGGGGTATGAATACTTTTGCAAGGCACTGTATATTTGTGCGTAGGTTAAAAATATCAAATTTTTAAAGTGAAACTCTAGTACTCGGAGACCTGAGGTTGGTTGCAAAAAGGTATTGGTGCAAAAGCAACTAGCATAGAGTTCGTCCTTTTTTATTTTTTACTTTTTTTATTTTTTTTAGGATCTGTTTAACCACATGCCGAAAGACGGCTACAGCGTGGTCGGCTTATTCTGGGTGGACGTCCGTGGGACGTCCTCCCTGAATCTTGCTCCCGCGCGCCCCCTGGGTCGCGCACTCGGGAACATCCGTGACTCGGCGGATCACGGTAAACGGCCGCTGATGGCGGCCGTTTACCACGTGATTGCTCTGTCAAATGACGGAGCGATCACATGTAAACAAACCGGCGTCACGTCATGACTAGGGATGGGCCCGGTGCTCGATGCGAACCCACGTTCGCATCGAGCACCGGGCGTTCGCTCGCTCGGCGAGCCCAGAACTATTGTGGACGCTCGCATCACGTTCGTGTGATGCGAGCGGCCCCGCAATGCATTGCGGCCGGCGCGGCCGACGCAGTGCATTGCTGGCTGATGATTGGCCAAGCATGCACTGTGACCCCGCATGCTTGGCCAATCACAGCCCCGGAAACTCGAAGAGCCATAATTGGCTACAGGCAGGACGCCTGTAGCCAATTACAGCTCAGGGGCTGTAGTACACGCCCCCCCCTATAAAACGCCGCCACGCCGTCTGCGCCGGTCACATGCTGTTCCGGCGCAGATTGAGCAGGCAGATTCTGTGACACTCTGCTGCATTTAGATAGTTAGAGAGATTCACTTACAGAGATTGAGTTAGATAGATTCAGTTACAAAGATTGATTGAGAAAGAGGGGCTTGTAGTGTGTTCGTGGCAGGCAGGCAGAGCTCCTATATTTTGTTACCAGAAGCACCTATAGGACTTGTAGTGTGTTCGTGGCAGGCAGGCAGAGCTCCTATATTTTGTTACCAGAGGCACCTATAGGACTTGAAGTGTGTTAGTCCAATCACACACACAGAGCTATATTTTGTTCCCAGAAGAACCTATAGGACTTGAAGTGTGTTAGTCCCATTACACACACAGAGCTATATTTTGTTCCCAGAAGCACCTATAGGACTTGAAGTGTGTTAGTCCCATCACACACACAGAGCTATATTTTGTTCCCAGAAGCACCTATAGGACTTGAAGTGTGTTAGTCCCATTACACACACAGAGCTATATTTTGTTCCCAGAAGCACCTATAGGACTTGAAGTGTGTTAGTCCCATTACACACACAGAGCTATATTTTCTTCCCAGAAGCACCTATAGGACTTGAAGTGTGTTAGTCCCATTACACACACAGAGCTATATTTTGTTCCCAGAAGCACCTATAGGACTTGAAGTGTGTTAGTCCCATCACACACACAGAGCTATATTTTGTTCCCAGAAGCACCTATAGGACTTGAAGTGTGTTAGTCCCATCACACACACAGAGCTATATTTTCTTCCCAGAAGCACCTATAGGACTTGAAGTGTGTTAGTCCCATTACACACACAGAGCTATATTTTTGTTCCCAGAAGCACCTATAGGACTTGAAGTGTGTTAGTCCCATTACACACACAGAGCTATATTTTGTTCCCAGAAGCACCTATAGGACTTGAAGTGTGTTAGTCCCATCACACACACAGAGCTATATTTTGTTCCCAGAAGCACCTATAGGACTTGAAGTGTGTTAGTCCCATCACACACACAGAGCTATATTTTCTTCCCAGAAGCACCTATAGGACTTGAAGTGTGTTAGTCCCATCACACACACAGAGCTATATTTTGTTCCCAGAAGCACCTATAGGACTTGAAGTGTGTTAGTCCCATTACACACACAGAGCTATATTTTGTTCCCAGAAGCACCTATAGGACTTGAAGTGTGTTAGTCCCATTACACACACAGAGCTATATTTTGTTCCCAGAAGCACCTATAGGACTTGAAGTGTGTTAGTCCCATTACACACACAGAGCTATATTTTGTTCCCAGAAGCACCTATAGGACTTGAAGTGTGTTAGTCCCATCACACACACAGAGCTATATTTTGTTCCCAGAAGCACCTATAGGACTTGAAGTGTGTTAGTCCCATCACACACACAGAGCTATATTTTCTTCCCAGAAGCACCTATAGGACTTGAAGTGTGTTAGTCCCATCACACACACAGAGCTATATTTTCTTCCCAGAAGCACCTATAGGACTTGAAGTGTGTTAGTCCATCACACAGAGCTCCTCTATTTTCTTTGCAGAAGCACCCATAGGACTTCTAGTGTGTTAGTGGCATCACACAGAGCTCCTATATATTCTTCTCAGCAGCACCCACAGGACTTCTAGTGTGTTAGTGGCATCACACAGAGCTCCTCTATTTTCTTTGCAGAAGCACCCACAGGACTTCTAGTGTGTTAGTGGCATCACACAGAGCTCCTCTATTTTCTTTGCAGAAGCACCCATAGGACTTCTAGTGTGTTAGTGGCATCACACAGAGCTCCTATATATTCTTCTCAGCAGCACCCACAGGACTTCTAGTGTGTTAGTGGCATCACACAGAGCTCCTCTATTTTCTTTGCAGAAGCACCCACAGGACTTCTAGTGTGTTAGTGGCATCACACAGAGCTCCTATATATTCTTCTCAGCAGCACCCACAGGACTTCTAGTGTGTTAGTGGCATCACACAGAGCTCCTCTATTTTCTTTGCAGAAGCACCCACAGGACTTCTAGTGTGTTAGTGGCATCACACAGAGCTCCTCTATTTTCTTTGCATAAGCACCCACAGGACTTCTAGTGTGTTAGTGGCATCACACAGAGCTCCTCTATTTTCTTTGCAGAAGCACCCATAGGACTTCTAGTGTGTTAGTGGCATCACACAGAGCTCCTATATATTCTTCTCAGCAGCACCCACAGGACTTCTAGTGTGTTAGTGGCATCACACAGAGCTCCTCTATTTTCTTTGCATAAGCACCCACAGGACTTCTAGTGTGTTAGTGGCATCACACAGAGCTCCTCTATTTTCTTTGCATAAGCACCCACAGGACTTCTAGTGTGTTAGTGGCATCACACAGAGCTCCTCTATTTTCTTTGCATAAGCACCCATAGGACTTCTAGTGTGTTAGTGGCATCACACAGAGCTCCTCTATTTTCTTTGCAGAAGCACCCATAGGACTTCTAGTGTGTTAGTGGCATCACACAGAGCTCCTATATATTCTTCTCAGCAGCACCCACAGGACTTCTAGTGTGTTAGTGGCATCACACAGAGCTCCTCTATTTTCTTTGCATAAGCACCCACAGGACTTCTAGTGTGTTAGTGGCATCACACAGAGCTCCTCTATTTTCTTTGCATAAGCACCCACAGGACTTCTAGTGTGTTAGTGCATCACACAGAGCTCCTCTATTTTCTTTGCAGAAGCACCCATAGGACTTCTAGTGTGTTAGTGGCATCACACAGAGCTCCTATATATTCTTCTCAGCAGCACCCACAGGACTTCTAGTGTGTTAGTGGCATCACACAGAGCTCCTCTATTTTCTTTGCAGAAGCACCCACAGGACTTCTAGTGTGTTAGTGGCATCACACAGAGCTCCTCTATTTTCTTTGCATAAGCACCCACAGGACTTCTAGTGTGTTAGTGGCATCACACAGAGCTCCTCTATTTTCTTTGCAGAAGCACCCATAGGACTTCTAGTGTGTTAGTGGCATCACACAGAGCTCCTATATTTTTCTTCTCAGCAGCACCCACAGGACTACCGACTACAATGGCTGGAAGACCGCCAAGGGGAGGCAGAGCGTGCAGAGCCAAGAACACAGGGCAGGCAGGCTCTGTTTCTAGTGGACGTGGCCGTGGACGTGGACGTGGTCGTGCATCGTCATCAGCACGTGGCCATGGGACACGCGCGTCTTTGTTTTCGGCAGCTGGACATGTGGAGCCGCATCATGCTGAAGGCTTGGTAGAATGGATGACCAAGCCCTCCTCATCCTCCTCATCCTCTCTCACCCAGGCTCAGGGTACTGACAGAGCATCATCAGCCACCCCTTCCCTAGACCCACCATGTCCTCCTGAGGAGTCCCCCGAACTCTTTGAGCACAGTGTTGGGTACATGCTCCAGGAGGATGCCCAACGATTCGAAGGCTCGGATGACGATACCCAGCTTGAGGAATCTGGCAGTACAGTTCCACCAGCTGCAGCTTACTGCCAGGTTTGCTCTAGTGGTGAAGAGGGAGGGGATGATGAGGTCACTGACTCCACGTGGGTGCCTCAAGGGAGAGAGGATGAGGAGGAGGACGAGGAGGAGGAGGATGCGGCGTCACATGTCCAACGAGGCAGGATGCCCCCTGGAGGCCAGGTAGAGGCCAGCACAGCAACTGTACAACACCGCAGAGCTCCGCCTGTGCAGGGCGCTGCCTCTGCACGTTATCAGAAAAGTTCTTTGGTGTGGGCCTTTTTTGAGACGAGTGCAGCAGATCGCACCACTGCTATTTGCAATATTTGTCTCAAGCGTATCTCGCGTGGCCAAAACATCAGCCGCTTGGGCACGACAAGCATGACCAGACATATGGCGACCTGCCATGCAGCTCGTTGGCAGGCACACATAAAAGACCCACACCAAAGAACTAAGCGGACCTCTCCTTGCTCCTCCTCAGCTGGGATCTCCATCCCCACTACACCTTCAGTCCTCTCTGAAAGCTGCTCTGAGAGGACTGAAGGTGTAGAATTCGGTGTGTCACAACCAAGTACTTGCAGTACACCGACGTCCGAATGCAGCAGGCAAATTTCCCTGCCCCAGCTGCTGGACCGTAGAAAGAAGTACACTCCCAGCCATCCACATGCCCAGCGGTTGAATGCTAGCCTTGCTAAATTGCTAGCACTTCAACTGCTGCCTTTTCAGTTGGTAGACTCGGCCCCCTTCCGTGAGTTTGTTCAATGTGCGGTTCCTCAGTGGCAGGTTCCCAAACGCCACTTTTTCTCGCGGAAGGCGATTCCGTCTCTCTACCGGCATGTGGAGGGCAATGTCCATGCCTCGCTGGACAGGGCGGTCAGCGGTAAGGTGCATATTACCGCTGACTCATGGTCCAGCAGGCATGGACAGGGACGGTACCTTTCTTTCACGGCCCATTGGGTCACTCTATTGGCAGCTGGGAGGGATGCAGGACAAGGTGCAGTAGTGTTGGAGGTTGTCCCGCCACCACGCCTCCAAAACGCGACTACTGCTACTGGTTGTGACACACCTCTCTCCTCCCACCCCCTCCTCTTCTTCTTCCTCCAGTGCTCTGTCCTTGGAACCAGCGGTGCTCCGTAGGCGTACAAGGGGCTACGCAAGTACGCAGGCAAAAAGATGCCATGCCGTGCTTGCGCTGGTGTGTTTGGGGGACAGGAGCCACACTGGGCCAGAGGTTCTGGCAGCTCTGCAGGGGCAGGCCGAGAGGTGGTTGACGCCACGTCAGCTTAAGCCAGGAATGGTCGTTTCTGACAATGGCACCAACCTCCTCTCCGCCCTGCGACAGGGGCAGCTCACCCATGTGCCCTGCATGGCTCACGTCCTCAACCTGGTGGTGCAGCGGTTCTTGGGCAGGTTCCCAGGCTTACAGGATGTCCTGAGGCAGGCCAGGAAAGTCTGTGTGCATTTCCGCCGATCTTATAATGCCAGTGCTCGGCTGACTGAGCTGCAAAAGGAGCTGAACCTGCCCAAGAACCGCCTAATATCTGACATGCCCACCAGGTGGAACTCAACGTTGGCCATGCTGCAGCGACTGCACACGCAGCAGAGGGCCATCAATGAGTACCTTTGCGACTACGGCACCAGGACAGGGTCAGGGGAGCTTGGTTTTTTTTTTTCCCACGTCAGTGGAGCATGATCAGGGATGCATGCACTGTCCTCTCACCATTTGAGGAGGCCACGAGGATGGTGAGCAGTGACAGTGCATGCATCAGTGACACTGTCCCTCTTGTCCACCTGTTGGAGCATACGCTGCGTGGGATAATGGACAGGGCACTTGAGGCAGAACAGAGGCAGGAAGAGGAGGACTTCCTTGCCTCTCAAGGCCCCTTTATCCGGACAGTGTTCCTTCTGTCCCACCCATCACACAGGAAGAGGATGAGGAGGAGGAGGAGGAGGAGGAGGAGGAGGATTGTGTGAGCATGGAGGTGGAGCCTGGCACTCAGCATCAGCAGCAGCAGTCTTTTAGGGATGATGTACAGTCCCAACAAGCCAGTGGACTTGTACGTGGCTGGGAGGAGGTGGCTGGCGATCATGTCATCCTCAGTGACCCAGAAGACTCCGGACCGAATGCCTCAGCTAACCTACGCTGCATGGCCTCCCTGATCCTGCAAAGCCTGCGGAAGGATCCTCGTGTTCTTCGGATCAAGGAGAGGGACCATTACTGGCTGGCCACTCTCCTTGATCCGCGGTACAAGGGTAAGGTTGCGGACCTTATCTTGCCGTCGCAGAGGGAGCAGAGGATGAGACATCTCAGGGAGGCCTTGCAGAAAGGTCTGTGCAACGCGTTCCCAGAAACTGGGAGGCTACAAACTCCTGGTCCTGGGCGACGAGTTGCTGAGGCTTCGGTCAGTGGCAGAAGGAGCGGTGGGGAAGGTGGACGTCTGACCGATGCGTTCAGACAATTTTTTAGTCCGCAGCCCAAGGTATGATCGGTTCCAGCAACCATCGCCAGCGTCTGATATACATGGTGCAGGAATACCTTGGGGCAAGGTCAGACTTGGACACCTTTCCCACCGAAAATCCTCTGGCTTACTGGGTCCTGAGGATGGATCACTGGCCAGAGCTTGCACAGTATGCAATTGAGCTACTGGCCTGTCCTGCCTCCAGCGTTCTTTCCGAACGCACATTCAGTGCTGCTGGAGGATTTGTGACTGATCATAGGGTGCGCCTGTCCACCGCCTCGGTTGATCGACTGACATTCATCAAAATGAATCAGTCTTGGATCACCACCAGCTACCAGGCACCTGAGGCGGATATAACCGAATAATTTTTAATGTCACATCCCTTCAAGACTGCCTATGCTGATGCTGAGTGACTGTCCTCTTATGTTCACTGACTATCCTCTTCCTCCTCCTCAATGATCCATGCCACCACACCAGTGCCTAAGGCACAATTTTTCAGCCCCTGTTTAACAGGGGCGTGTACTTACAATTTTTTAAAAAAATGCTTCGCAACACGTGTGACTGCTGTGCTCCAAGTACAGTCTCTGTGAGGGCCGTGTTGCAGTGTTGTGGCACCAGCACCAGTGCCTAAGGCACAATTTTTCAGCCCCTGTTTAACAGGGGCGTGTACTTACAATTTTTTTAAAAAAAATGCTTCGCAACACGTGTGACTGCTGTGCTCCAAGTACAGTCTCTGTGAGGGCCGTGTTGCAGTGTTGTGGCACCAGCACCAGTGCCTAAGGCACAATTTTTCAGCCCCTGTTTAACAGGGGCGGGTACTTACAATTTTTTAAAAAAATGCTTCGCAACACGTGTGACTGCTGTGCTCCAAGTACAGTATCTGTGAGGGCCGGGTTGCAGTGTTGTGGCACCAGCACCAGTGCCTAAGGCACAATTTTTCAGCCCCTGTTTAACAGGGGCGTGTACTTACAATTTTTTAAAAAATGCTTCGCAACACGTGTGACTGCTGTGCTCCAAGTACAGTATCTGTGAGGGCCGGGTTGCAGTGTTGTGGCACCAGCACCAGTGCCTAAGGCACAATTTTTCAGCCCCTGTTTAACAGGGGCGTGTACTTACAATTTTTTAAAAAAATGCTTCGCAACACGTGTGACTGCTGTGCTCCAAGTACAGTCTCTGTGAGGGGTTGCAGTGTTGTGGCACCAGCACCAGTGCCTAAGGCACAATTTTTCAGCCCCTGTTTAACAGGGGCGGGTAATTACAAATCTTGATCTAATAGTTCACAGCAGGGCCCATTCCTGCGCCCACCAAGAGTAACTATGAGGGCCTGCAGTCTTGTGGCAACACCGTCCACCACCACCGCCAAAGGCCCAATTTTTCTGCCCTGTTCATCAGGTGCTTGCAATTACAAATCTTGATCTAATAACTCACAGCAGGGCCCATTCCTGCGCCCACCAAGAGTAACTGTGAGAGCTTACAGTCTTGTGGCAAAACCGTCCACCACCACCACCACCACCCCCAATTTTTCTGCCCTGTTCAACAGGTGCATGCAATTACAAATCTTGATCTATTAACTCACAGCAGGGCCCATTCCTGTGCCCACCAGTCTTGTGGCTACACCAACATCTAATAGGGCAAATTTCTGCAGAGTATATACGCCAGGCCCCTACTTTCAAACATCCAACTTACAAACGACTCCTACTTGCAAATGGAAAGAGAAAACAGGAAGTGAGAGGAAATCTACCCCTAGGAAGGGAAATTCTATCCTGTTAGATTTAATTTGGGAAAAAGGTATCTCCTCTCTACTGATACTTTATCACCAATCCTTGTTTCAATTAAAAACCCCACTTTTCCAAAAACATTTGTCATTGGGACGGAAAGTGAGGTGACATGTTCTGAAACAGATGTGCAAAGACAGCAAATGTTACAGGGTGATAACCCCTCCCTATGTTCTCCAAAAAGCTTAAAAATAGATTTTTTTGGGATGGAGCTACACTTCATAATGTACCTGTTCAGATTCTACTTAAGATCAAACCTAAAGCCGCAAGTGGTTTTAAATGGCTTCTTTTTTTCCTTTACAAATGTCATTTTGTGCAAGGACAGTTCTAAACACGGGAAACACATGCCACTTCACAGGCATACTTTAGACACCCCCCAGGTACCATATTTAAAGGAAAATTTCACTTTTTTTTTTTTCACTTTATGCATCATTAAAATGACTGCTCCCGAAAAAACGTTAGTTTTTAAAAGTTCTTTTTGCATTGATATATGTCCCCTGGGGCAGGACCCGGGTCCCCAAACCTGTTTTATGACATTAACATGCATATTGGCCGTTGTAATTAGCACTTTTGATTTCGAACGTTCGCGTCCATTATAACGTATAGGGTTCGAAAATTCGCGCGAACTTTCGGTCCGTTCGAAGGTTCTGGTTCGAACCGAACCCGGGGGTGTTCGGCTCATCCCTAGTCATGACGCCGGTTCCTCACTGTACCTGTACCTCACTGTACCGATCGGTACAGTGAGAGGGGAGAAGCGGAGAGGGGGAGAGATGGCAGCAGTGCTGTGGGCTGAATGTGTAGTGCCCACAGCGCTGCTCAGTGACTGTGCAATACTCTGCCAATACTCGGCCAGTAATCTGCAACACTGCAATACTCTGCCAATACTCTGCCAATACACTGCAATACTCTGCCAATACACTGCAATACTCTGCCAATACACTGCAATACTCTGCCAATACACTGCAATACTCTGCCAATACTCTGCCAATACTCTGCCAATAGGGATGAGCCGAACACCCCCGGGTTCGGTTCGAACCAGAACCTTCGAACGGACCGAAAGTTCGCGCGAATTTTCGAACCCTATACGTTATAATGGACGCGAACGTTCGAAATCAAAAGTGCTAATTACAACGGCCAATATGCATGTTAATGTCATAAAACAGGTTTGGGGACCCGGGTCCTGCCCCAGGGGACATATATCAATGCAAAAAGAACTTTTAAAAACTAACGTTTTTTCGGGAGCAGTCATTTTAATGATGCATAAAGTGAAAAAAAAAAAGTGACATTTTCCTTTAAATATGGTACCTGGGGGGTGTCCAAAGTATGCCTGTGAAGTGGCATGTGTTTCCCGTGTTTAGAACTGTCCTTGCACAAAATGACATTTGTAAAGGAAAAAAAGAAGCCATTTAAAACCACTTGCGGCTTTAGGTTTGATCTTAAGTAGAATCTGAACAGGTACATTATGAAGTGTAGCTCCATCCCAAAAAAATCTATTTTTAAGCTTTTTGGAGAACATAGGGAAGGGGTTATCACCCCTGTAACATTTGCTGTCTTTGCACATCTGTTCAGAACATGTCACCTCACTTTCCGTCCCAATGATAAATGTTTTTGGAAAAGTGGGGTTTTAATTGAAACAAGGATTGGTGATAAAGTATCAGTAGAGAGGAGATACCTTTTTCCCAAATTAAATCTAACAGGATAGAATTTCCCTTCCTAGGGGTAGATTTCCTCTCACTTCCTGTTTTCTCTTTCCATTTGCAAGTAGGAGTCGTTTGTAAGTTGGATGTTTGAAAGTAGGGGCCTGGCGTATATACTCTGCAGAAATTTGCCCTATTAGATGTTGGTGTAGCCACAAGACTGGTGGGCACAGGAATGGGCCCTGCTGTGAGTTAATAGATCAAGATTTGTAATTGCATGCACCTGTTGAACAGGGCAGAAAAATTGGGGTGGTGGTGGTGGTGGTGGTGGTGGACGGTTTTGCCACAAGACTGTAAGCTCTCACAGTTACTCTTGGTGGGCGCAGGAATGGGCCCTGCTGTGAGTTATTAGATCAAGATTTGTAATTGCAAGCACCTGATGAACAGGGCAGAAAAATTGGGCCTTTGGCGGTGGTGGTGGACGGTGTTGCCACAAGACTGTAGGCCCTCATAGTTACTCTTGGTGGGCGCAGGAATGGGCCCTGCTGTGAACTATTAGATCAAGATTTGTAATTACCCGCCCCTGTTAAACAGGGCTGAAAAATTGTGCCTTAGGCACTGGTGCTGGTGCCACAACACTGCAACACGGCCCTCACAGAGACTGTACTTGGAGCACAGCAGTCACACGTGTTGCGAAGCATTTTTTTAAAAAATTGTAAGTACACGCCCCTGTTAAACAGGGGCTGAAAAATTGTGCCTTAGGCACTGGTGCTGGTGCCACAACACTGCAACACGGCCCTCACAGAGACTGTACTTGGAGCACAGCAGTCACACGTGTTGCGAAGCATTTTTTTAAAAAATTGTAAGTACACGCCCCTGTTAAACAGGGGCTGAAAAATTGTGCCTTAGGCACTGGTGCTGGTGCCACAACACTGCAACACGGCCCTCACAGAGACTGTACTTGGAGCACAGCAGTCACACGTGTTGCGAAGCATTTTTTTAAAAAATTGTAAGTACACGCCCCTGTTAAACAGGGGCTGAAAAATTGTGCCTTAGGCACTGGTGCTGGTGCCACAACACTGCAACACGGCCCTCACAGAGACTGTACTTGGAGCACAGCAGTCACACGTGTTGCGAAGCATTTTTTTTAAAAATTGTAAGTACACGCCCCTGTTAAACAGGGGCTGAAAAATTGTGCCTTAGGCACTGGTGCTGTGGCATGGATCATTGAGGAGGAGGAAGAGGATAGTCAGTGAACATAAGAGGACAGTCACTCAGCATCAGCATAGGCAGTCTTGAAGGGATGTGACATTAAAAATTATTCGGTTATATCCGCCTCAGGTGCCTGGTAGCTGGTGGTGATCCAAGACTGATTCATTTTGATGAATGTCAGTCGATCAACCGAGGCGGTGGACAGGCGCACCCTATGATCAGTCACAAATCCTCCAGCAGCACTGAATGTGCGTTCGGAAAGAACGCTGGAGGCAGGACAGGCCAGTAGCTCAATTGCATACTGTGCAAGCTCTGGCCAGTGATCCATCCTCAGGACCCAGTAAGCCACAAGATCACAACAAAATGTGAATAACGACACTATCAATGTGGACCACTATGAACCTGCCACAATTACACACCTACCCACCGATTGCTCAACCCCTATCCAGAATGGAAATAACCGAGGAAGAGGTTATCCACCAAGAGGAGGGAGAGGTTGGAACTCACAGAGACCTTCTGTGCAAAACTATTACCACAAAGTTCCCACACATAACAGATATGAGGCATTAGGTCAGTATGACCACCAAGGAAGGCAACAATCCCCACGTCCTTTTTTAGGGAGGGGACGAGGATGGCAGAAACGGGGCAGAGGATACCCACCCCGAAGAGGGAGACCCCCAATGCCCATGCCCATGCAACAACCTCAGTGGAGGGAACAACCACATTGGGAGGACAACTACAACCAACAACACACACAAAGGAGAGAAGAGCACGTGGCTGCAGAGCCGGACGAAAGCTCCAGAAAAAGAAGGAGAGAAAGGGATTAGGAGGAATTTTTAATTTAACAGAAACAGTTTTAACACATAAAGAAACCAATATATTGCATCTGGGCCTTAAATGCGGTCTCAAGAGACCGATAAACAAATTCAATGTTTTTATTGACGTCCACAAATATATGCGTAAGATCAACATGAAAAAATATTTTTTAAACAAGAATTCTCAACCAAGCACAAGTGTTGCCTCAGTCCAAATAGACAGTGGTCTACGAAACAAATCATTGTTTAATCCTTTAAATTGTGCTAATCAGCAAATCGACGTTTTCAAAGGACTAGTTTTAAGAGATCTGGAAAACATTACCTCAAGGAGAGACATAAATCCAAGACATATTCAAGAAGGTATCAAGCTTTTAGAAGAACGTAAAGATATCGTCATCCGACCAGCGGACAAAGGAGGTGGAGTTGTAGTTTTAACTAAGGATTTTTATCACCACCAACTAATGGAGATGCTGTCCGATGGAGATACCTATAGAAGATTGGAAAAAGATCCCACCGGACAATATGAAAAAGATCTGGATGTACTAGTCCAAATAGGGGGATCCATGGGAGTATTATCTACGAAAGAGATGAAATATCTCAACCCCAGCACTAGTCGGATCCCCACTATTTACACATTACCTAAAATACACAAAGACATAAATTGTCCTCCAGGCAGACCAATCGTTAACAGTATTGGCTCGGTGGCTTCAAGAATAGGACAATACCTCGATTTGTTTTTACAAAAAAGCGTTACTCAAACAAAGGCATATTTAAGGGACACTAAAAGCCTATTACAACAGCTGGAAAATATTGTTTTTAATGACGAACAAGAAGTGTTTTTAGTAACTGCTGACGTATCTTCTCTTTATACTATTATACAGCATGACGATGCCCTATTGGCCCTTAATTGGGCACTATGCCAAAGAGAAGATCTCAAACACAACCAGAAATTGTTTTTAAGACACGCACTTGATTTTAGCCTAAGCCATAATTATTTTTGGTACAGCGGGAACTTTTATTCACAGAAACGAGGCGTTGCTATGGGTGCCAAGTTTGCCCCAAGCATCGCCAATCTTTTTATGGGGGAATGGGAAGATAAGAAGATCTTTTCTTTTAAACGTGACAATCTCATCTTTTATAAAAGATATATAGATGACCTGTTCCTGATTTGGTCGGGCTCCCGCATCTCCTTGCAGCAATTTTTAGACGAATTAAATTGCAACAATAATAATATTACATTAACAAGTGAGATAAGTGCACAAAGTATTAATTTTCTGGACGTCAATATATTTAGAGAAAAAAACAAACTATACACTAAAGTGTTCTTCAAACCAACTGACTCTAATAGCTATCTGCCAACTCAAAGTGGACATCACCCGATGTGGCTAAAGAATATTCCGAAGGGTCAAATTACTAGGATTAGACGAAATTGCTCCAAAGAGAGCGATTTTAACATTCAATCACTAGTTATTAAGAAGAAATTTGAAGAAAAGGGCTATAAAGGCACACATTTGGACAAAATCATTGAGGATGTCGCTAAGTTCCCACGAGAAACCTTCCTGGAAGACAGACCTGTTACTACAACAACAAAGAACACCCAGGAATGGAGTTTTATCTCGGGCTTTCATGAACAATATAAGGATGTAGAAACTATTTTTTCAACACATTGGCACATTTTACTGATGGACAAGGTGCTAAAAACAGCCCTACCAGAAAAACCAGGCTTTATTTATAGAAGAGCACCCAGCTATGCGGATAAAGTGGTGAAAAAGATTTTAGATCCACCCTCCAAACACCCATCATTCTGGGATAAAGATGGGTTTTACTCATGTAGGAGATGTAAAGCTTGCAGGGAGGTTAAACAACCATTAAGAGCTCTGGAAATGTTTACCTCCACCTCAAATAATAGAGAATTTAAAATCAGGGAGTTTATCACGTGCAATACTGCCTATGTAGTGTATGCCATTCAATGCCCATGCGATCTTATCTATATAGGCCGCACCAAGAGGCTACTGAGGATTAGGATCGCTGAACACATTGCCAATATCAAACTGGGCTTTAAAGACCACAACGTATCATTACACTTTAAAATCCATCATAACCAGGACCCCTCTGGTCTAAAGTTTTGGGGCATATATCATCTCAGACCTGCATGGAGGGGTTCAAATCAGGTGCGAGAATTGTCCAAAAAAGAGACGGAATGGATATACTCGGTTGACACTCTCTCTCCTAAGGGTTTGAACGTGGACTTAGACATCAATTGTTTTATCAGCGACTATTAATAGCATACGACTATATGGCTCTTAAACCTAACCCAGGCCTTATGCTCTTTCACCTTATGACACACAGACCGATATGGAATGGCATATTCTCTCTATTGGTGAATATCACTACATACTGCCCTTTAAACATATTCATATGGAAACAACCATAGCTCTAACACATAGGCTGACTGTGGTCCATATGTATAAATATACATATATGTTTTAATAATAATGTTTTATACTACGGACCCTTCTAATATATGTCCATGCATATATTCTTTTATGCGTGCCGTATAAACTCGCTCAATTTTACATGCAATATTGGTTTTTAATATGTATGTGTATGTATGTATGTATATATATATATATATACATATGTATATGTGTTTTTTAATTAATAATAATTCTTTTATTATTATTTTTAACATATACATTCCTTAATGTTTTTTAATGTTTTTTAATATACATACTATATATATATATATATATATTTTTTACATATATACTTTTTACATACATTCATTTTTATTTATTTTTCTGGTTTTTTATGTATATATATATATATATATATATATGTACATTTTTATAATGAGTCGCACTCTTTTCCACATTTTATAAGATATATGTTTATATATTTTTATATATATCTTTTATGTATATATATATGGATATGCAGTATATTATTTTATTCGCTATATTATTTTATTAATGTGTTGCATTATATGTATATATATATGACTAATGGTTTTTATATTTTTATTAATATGGAAGCTATTACCTATATTTATGATGCACACAATTTTAGAGTGATATTTTAGTGCGACCATGTACGGATCACATACATGCGACTTTAGACTAACATGACATACGCATGCATATGAAAATTATCTATCTGTGCTATGCATTTATTTACATAGGATTAGCCTCCTCCGAACCATTAGACAACTCTCCAAACACATTTTTCCCTGTTATGGTAGTAGAATATAAAAATATAAAAACATAAAAATAAGTACTCGAATTAATGACTTATATTTATTTTATTTTTTATGTTACAATGTGTTCCACATTAATTAAGAAAGTATTGCATTAATTTATGCTTGAATTACTGCGGTAAATTGCAAAACGTTGGACCGACTCACATCTGCTGTGATCGCTCCGTGTTACTATGTGCAGATGTTCACCAATCTAGCGATCTTAATCTATTACAATAATTCCTCAGGTATATTGAGTAACTGTACTATTAAACAATTGCTATATTGGGGTATACTGTGCATTATCTCCTTTCCGCTGGCCGGGCTACATAGAACTATTGTATGCCATTACTATGACTACAGTGCCCGCCCACTGTGCGCTTCGATTGGCTATACCGTTATTGAATAGGATTATTTAAATCCCCTTGAGCGCCGTGTAGCCACGCCCTCTGTTGAAGTCAGGAAGTGACGAAACGCGTAAGGGCGTGGCCTACACGACGCTCGACCGGAAGTGACGACTGCGCTCCACCGCCGCTGACCACCGACCCGGAAGTGACGCTAGTGTCAGCAAAGACACGCAGCCGAACCGAAGGAAGTGCAGCGGCTGATGTGATACAGCCACTGGATGCTGACAACACAAAACGCAAGTCTAAGAACTTCATAATGCTGTTTATAAAGAATAACTGATGTACGTAGATGACTTAAGGGGGATGTATAGGGATGTCTACTTTTAACCTTTGAAATAAAAAATGGAATTACACTATATGTGCCACTCTCTCCATTTTTTCTGGTGATGATATTGTGAACCCCTGAACCCCTGATGTTATACTGATACCCTGGTGGTGTATATTGCTGAGGAAGTGACCTGGTCGGCTCAGATTATTGGATCTTATGACGAGACTTATACAGTGTGTACCCTGGTGATAACAATATCTTAAGGCGGTCTTATCTTTTATCTCTGGTGAGTTTAACCCCCTGAGGGGAGCGTGCCTCACGTGGTGGAAAATTCTAAGGGATTAAACGGTGCTTGGATAGACACCTGAAGTACAACCACACGAAAAGTCACTGAATTTGAACTGTTCACAGGCTCACTCAAATACACCTAAAGGACTATTATTGACTATTTATTACTATATCATCTACTCACCAACTTTTACAGTCTCAGGACTGGTCACGGAAAGATTTTATTATCTTATACGTCTTTACAGCGCTGTTATAGTATTTTATTTTACAGGTTCATCTGTTTTTATTTTTTACTATCATCCTCTATATTTGTGTATTTTTAAACAGCTGCTTAGTGTAAATTGTTTGCATATTTATGTAAACTATTTGCTTATTTATATAAATATTTATTTATTTATATAATTATTTATATTGATGCAATAGGTCTGCTGTTGTTATTATTGTGTGGACGCACCCAGCGCTGAGTAGTGTATACACCTAGGCCTTCACTATACACTTACTTGTTCAGATTTGCTACCCCTTTTTCTCAGCAGCTATGGATGCACTACAGTTTTTAACAAACAGACACATTGACGTCAATAATATTTTCTGTATTAATGAACAGACTGCGGTCCAAGCTAACTATAATGGAGCATTAAATGCCCTAGGTAATGTACTAGAAAAACAAGTTAGAACTTGGTGGGACATCTGCACATTGGAACACTACATAAAAGAAAAGATTATTGTTAGAAGCCTGAGATGGGAAGTGGTACCCCAAGATGGATTAGATGACCCAGAATCCATGAAAGAATGGCTTGATTTTTTTAATAATATGGGTTTTAAACTACAAGAATTGATTTTAAATAGAAAACGTAAGAAAATGGCCAAGTTAGTAAATAGAATTAATGAACTAAAATCACAACTTGAACCCATTCAAGACTCCCAACAGGTGATAGATTTTAATAATCGCATAAAAAAGAAATTAGAAAAGGTCGATAAAGACACACAAAAGAAAAAAATAAAAAAGTTTCATAGGGATATGGGTGACTTCCAAACTGGGTCGATTTATTTATGGCAACAAACGAAAGGACAACCTCCAACAGGTAGAACTGGTGAACAAGTACCTAGAGATGATGTTCCCACAAGATCACAACAAAATGTGAATAACGACACTATCAATGTGGACCACTATGAACCTGCCACAATTACACACCTACCCACCGATTGCTCAACCCCTATCCAGAATGGAAATAACCGAGGAAGAGGTTATCCACCAAGAGGAGGGAGAGGTTGGAACTCACAGAGACCTTCTGTGCAAAACTATTACCACAAAGTTCCCACACATAACAGATATGAGGCATTAGGTCAGTATGACCACCAAGGAAGGCAACAATCCCCACGTCCTTTTTTAGGGAGGGGACGAGGATGGCAGAAACGGGGCAGAGGATACCCACCCCGAAGAGGGAGACCCCCAATGCCCATGCCCATGCAACAACCTCAGTGGAGGGAACAACCACATTGGGAGGACAACTACAACCAACAACACACACAAAGGAGAGAAGAGCACGTGGCTGCAGAGCCGGACGAAAGCTCCAGAAAAAGAAGGAGAGAAAGGGATTAGGAGGAATTTTCAATTTAACAGAAACAGTTTTAACACATAAAGAAACCAATATATTGCATCTGGGCCTTAAATGCGGTCTCAAGAGACCGATAAACAAATTCAATGTTTTTATTGACGTCCACAAATATATGCGTAAGATCAACATGAAAAAATATTTTTTAAACAAGAATTCTCAACCAAGCACAAGTGTTGCCTCAGTCCAAATAGACAGTGGTCTACGAAACAAATCATTGTTTAATCCTTTAAATTGTGCTAATCAGCAAATCGACGTTTTCAAAGGACTAGTTTTAAGAGATCTGGAAAACATTACCTCAAGGAGAGACATAAATCCAAGACATATTCAAGAAGGTATCAAGCTTTTAGAAGAACGTAAAGATATCGTCATCCGACCAGCGGACAAAGGAGGTGGAGTTGTAGTTTTAACTAAGGATTTTTATCACCACCAACTAATGGAGATGCTGTCCGATGGAGATACCTATAGAAGATTGGAAAAAGATCCCACCGGACAATATGAAAAAGATCTGGATGTACTAGTCCAAATAGGGGGATCCATGGGAGTATTATCTACGAAAGAGATGAAATATCTCAACCCCAGTACTAGTCGGATCCCCACTATTTACACATTACCTAAAATACACAAAGACATAAATTGTCCTCCAGGCAGACCAATCGTTAACAGTATTGGCTCGGTGGCTTCAAGAATAGGACAATATCTCGATTTGTTTTTACAAAAAAGCGTTACTCAAACAAAGGCATATTTAAGGGACACTAAAAGCCTATTACAACAGCTGGAAAATATTGTTTTTAATGACGAACAAGAAGTGTTTTTAGTAACTGCTGACGTATCTTCTCTTTATACTATTATACAGCATGACGATGCCCTATTGGCCCTTAATTGGGCACTATGCCAAAGAGAAGATCTCAAACACAACCAGAAATTGTTTTTAAGACACGCACTTGATTTTAGCCTAAGCCATAATTATTTTTGGTACAGCGGGAACTTTTATTCACAGAAACGAGGCGTTGCTATGGGTGCCAAGTTTGCCCCAAGCATCGCCAATCTTTTTATGGGGGAATGGGAAGATAAGAAGATCTTTTCTTTTAAACGTGACAATCTCATCTTTTATAAAAGATATATAGATGACCTGTTCCTGATTTGGTCGGGCTCCCGCATCTCCTTGCAGCAATTTTTAGACGAATTAAATTGCAACAATAATAATATTACATTAACAAGTGAGATAAGTGCACAAAGTATTAATTTTCTGGACGTCAATATATTTAGAGAAAAAAACAAACTATACACTAAAGTGTTCTTCAAACCAACTGACTCTAATAGCTATCTGCCAACTCAAAGTGGACATCACCCGATGTGGCTAAAGAATATTCCGAAGGGTCAAATTACTAGGATTAGACGAAATTGCTCCAAAGAGAGCGATTTTAACATTCAATCACTAGTTATTAAGAAGAAATTTGAAGAAAAGGGCTATAAAGGCACACATTTGGACAAAATCATTGAGGATGTCGCTAAGTTCCCACGAGAAACCTTCCTGGAAGACAGACCTGTTACTACAACAACAAAGAACACCCAGGAATGGAGTTTTATCTCGGGCTTTCATGAACAATATAAGGATGTAGAAACTATTTTTTCAACACATTGGCACATTTTACTGATGGACAAGGTGCTAAAAACAGCCCTACCAGAAAAACCAGGCTTTATTTATAGAAGAGCACCCAGCTATGCGGATAAAGTGGTGAAAAAGATTTTAGATCCACCCTCCAAACACCCATCATTCTGGGATAAAGATGGGTTTTACTCATGTAGGAGATGTAAAGCTTGCAGGGAGGTTAAACAACCATTAAGAGCTCTGGAAATGTTTACCTCCACCTCAAATAATAGAGAATTTAAAATCAGGGAGTTTATCACGTGCAATACTGCCTATGTAGTGTATGCCATTCAATGCCCATGCGATCTTATCTATATAGGCCGCACCAAGAGGCTACTGAGGATTAGGATCGCTGAACACATTGCCAATATCAAACTGGGCTTTAAAGACCACAACGTATCATTACACTTTAAAATCCATCATAACCAGGACCCCTCTGGTCTAAAGTTTTGGGGCATATATCATCTCAGACCTGCATGGAGGGGTTCAAATCAGGTGCGAGAATTGTCCAAAAAAGAGACGGAATGGATATACTCGGTTGACACTCTCTCTCCTAAGGGTTTGAACGTGGACTTAGACATCAATTGTTTTATCAGCGACTATTAATAGCATACGACTATATGGCTCTTAAACCTAACCCAGGCCTTATGCTCTTTCACCTTATGACACACAGACCGATATGGAATGGCATATTCTCTCTATTGGTGAATATCACTACATACTGCCCTTTAAACATATTCATATGGAAACAACCATAGCTCTAACACATAGGCTGACTGTGGTCCATATGTATAAATATACATATATGTTTTAATAATAATGTTTTATACTACGGACCCTTCTAATATATGTCCATGCATATATTCTTTTATGCGTGCCGTATAAACTCGCTCAATTTTACATGCAATATTGGTTTTTAATATGTATGTGTATGTATGTATGTATATATATATATATATACATATGTATATGTGTTTTTTAATTAATAATAATTCTTTTATTATTATTTTTAACATATACATTCCTTAATGTTTTTTAATGTTTTTTAATATACATACTATATATATATATATATATTTTTTACATATATACTTTTTACATACATTCATTTTTATTTATTTTTCTGGTTTTTTATGTATATATATATATATATATATATGTACATTTTTATAATGAGTCGCACTCTTTTCCACATTTTATAAGATATATGTTTATATATTTTTATATATATCTTTTATGTATATATATATGGATATGCAGTATATTATTTTATTCGCTATATTATTTTATTAATGTGTTGCATTATATGTATATATATATGACTAATGGTTTTTATATTTTTATTAATATGGAAGCTATTACCTATATTTATGATGCACACAATTTTAGAGTGATATTTTAGTGCGACCATGTACGGATCACATACATGCGACTTTAGACTAACATGACATACGCATGCATATGAAAATTATCTATCTGTGCTATGCATTTATTTACATAGGATTAGCCTCCTCCGAACCATTAGACAACTCTCCAAACACATTTTTCCCTGTTATGGTAGTAGAATATAAAAATATAAAAACATAAAAATAAGTACTCGAATTAATGACTTATATTTATTTTATTTTTTATGTTACAATGTGTTCCACATTAATTAAGAAAGTATTGCATTAATTTATGCTTGAATTACTGCGGTAAATTGCAAAACGTTGGACCGACTCACATCTGCTGTGATCGCTCCGTGTTACTATGTGCAGATGTTCACCAATCTAGCGATCTTAATCTATTACAATAATTCCTCAGGTATATTGAGTAACTGTACTATTAAACAATTGCTATATTGGGGTATACTGTGCATTATCTCCTTTCCGCTGGCCGGGCTACATAGAACTATTGTATGCCATTACTATGACTACAGTGCCCGCCCACTGTGCGCTCCGATTGGCTATACCGTTATTGAATAGGATTATTTAAATCCCCTTGAGCGCCGTGTAGCCACGCCCTCTGTTGAAGTCAGGAAGTGACGAAACGCGTAAGGGCGTGGCCTACACGACGCTCGACCGGAAGTGACGACTGCGCTCCACCGCCGCTGACCACCGACCCGGAAGTGACGCTAGTGTCAGCAAAGACACGCAGCCGAACCGAAGGAAGTGCAGCGGCTGATGTGATACAGCCACTGGATGCTGACAACACAAAACGCAAGTCTAAGAACTTCATAATGCTGTTTATAAAGAATAACTGATGTACGTAGATGACTTAAGGGGGATGTATAGGGATGTCTACTTTTAACCTTTGAAATAAAAAATGGAATTACACTATATGTGCCACTCTCTCCATTTTTTCTGGTGATGATATTGTGAACCCCTGAACCCCTGATGTTATACTGATACCCTGGTGGTGTATATTGCTGAGGAAGTGACCTGGTCGGCTCAGATTATTGGATCTTATGACGAGACTTATACAGTGTGTACCCTGGTGATAACAATATCTTAAGGCGGTCTTATCTTTTATCTCTGGTGAGTTTAACCCCCTGAGGGGAGCGTGCCTCACGTGGTGGAAAATTCTAAGGGATTAAACGGTGCTTGGATAGACACCTGAAGTACAACCACACGAAAAGTCACTGAATTTGAACTGTTCACAGGATCACTCGAATACACCTAAAGGACTATTATTGACTATTTATTACTATATCATCTACTCACCAACTTTTACAGTCTCAGGACTGGTCACGGAAAGATTTTATTATCTTATACGTCTTTACAGCGCTGTTATAGTATTTTATTTTACAGGTTCATCTGTTTTTATTTTTTACTATCATCCTCTATATTTGTGTATTTTTAAACAGCTGCTTAGTGTAAATTGTTTGCATATTTATGTAAACTATTTGCTTATTTATATAAATATTTATTTATTTTATATAATTATTTATATTGATGCAATAGGTCTGCTGTTGTTATTATTGTGTGGACGCACCCAGCGCTGAGTAGTGTATACACCTAGGCCTTCACTATACACTTACTTGTTCAGCACTGAATGTGCGTTCGGAAAGAACGCTGGAGGCAGGACAGGCCAGTAGCTCAATTGCATACTGTGCAAGCTCTGGCCAGTGATCCATCCTCAGGACCCAGTAAGCCAGAGGATTTTCGGTGGGAAAGGTGTCCAAGTCTGACCTTGCCCCAAGGTATTCCTGCACCATGTATATCAGACGCTGGCGATGGTTGCTGGAACCGATCATACCTTGGGGCTGCGGACTAAAAAATTGTCTGAACGCATCGGTCAGACGTCCACCTTCCCCACCGCTCCTTCTGCCACTGACCGAAGCCTCAGCAACTCGTCGCCCAGGACCAGGAGTTTGTAGCCTCCCAGTTTCTGGGAACGCGTTGCACAGACCTTTCTGCAAGGCCTCCCTGAGATGTCTCATCCTCTGCTCCCTCTGCGACGGCAAGATAAGGTCCGCAACCTTACCCTTGTACCGCGGATCAAGGAGAGTGGCCAGCCAGTAATGGTCCCTCTCCTTGATCCGAAGAACACGAGGATCCTTCCGCAGGCTTTGCAGGATCAGGGAGGCCATGCAGCGTAGGTTAGCTGAGGCATTCGGTCCGGAGTCTTCTGGGTCACTGAGGATGACATGATCGCCAGCCACCTCCTCCCAGCCACGTACAAGTCCACTGGCTTGTTGGGACTGTACATCATCCCTAAAAGACTGCTGCTGCTGATGCTGAGTGCCAGGCTCCACCTCCATGCTCACACAATCCTCCTCCTCCTCCTCCTCCTCCTCCTCCTCCTCATCCTCTTCCTGTGTGATGGGTGGGACAGAAGGAACACTGTCCGGATAAAGGGGGCCTTGAGAGGCAAGGAAGTCCTCCTCTTCCTGCCTCTGTTCTGCCTCAAGTGCCCTGTCCATTATCCCACGCAGCGTATGCTCCAACAGGTGGACAAGAGGGACAGTGTCACTGATGCATGCACTGTCACTGCTCACCATCCTCGTGGCCTCCTCAAATGGTGAGAGGACAGTGCATGCATCCCTGATCATGCTCCACTGACGTGGGGAAAAAAACCCAAGCTCCCCTGACCCTGTCCTGGTGCCGTAGTCGCAAAGGTACTCATTGATGGCCCTCTGCTGCGTGTGCAGTCGCTGCAGCATGGCCAACGTTGAGTTCCACCTGGTGGGCATGTCAGATATTAGGCGGTTCTTGGGCAGGTTCAGCTCCTTTTGCAGCTCAGTCAGCCGAGCACTGGCATTATAAGATCGGCGGAAATGCACACAGACTTTTCCTGGCCTGCCTCAGGACATCCTGTAAGCCTGGGAACCTGCCCAAGAACCGCTGCACCACCAGGTTGAGGACGTGAGCCATGCAGGGCACATGGGTGAGCTGCCCCTGTCGCAGGGCGGAGAGGAGGTTGGTGCCATTGTCAGAAACGACCATTCCTGGCTTAAGCTGACGTGGCGTCAACCACCTCTCGGCCTGCCCCTGCAGAGCTGCCAGAACCTCTGGCCCAGTGTGGCTCCTGTCCCCCAAACACACCAGCGCAAGCACGGCATGGCATCTTTTTGCCTGCGTACTTGCGTAGCCCCTTGTACGCCTACGGAGCACCGCTGGTTCCAAGGACAGAGCACTGGAGGAAGAAGAAGAGGAGGGGGTGGAGGAGAGAGGTGTGTCACAACCAGTAGCAGTAGTCGCGTTTTGGAGGCGTGGTGGCGGAACAACCTCCAACACTACTGCACCTTGTCCTGCATCCCTCCCAGCTGCCAATAGAGTGACCCAATGGGCCGTGAAAGAAAGGTACCGTCCCTGTCCATGCCTGCTGGACCATGAGTCAGCGGTAATATGCACCTTACCGCTGACCGCCCTGTCCAGCGAGGCATGGACATTGCCCTCCACATGCCGGTAGAGAGACGGAATCGCCTTCCGCGAGAAAAAGTGGCGTTTGGGAACCTGCCACTGAGGAACCGCACATTGAACAAACTCACGGAAGGGGGCCGAGTCTACCAACTGAAAAGGCAGCAGTTGAAGTGCTAGCAATTTAGCAAGGCTAGCATTCAACCGCTGGGCATGTGGATGGCTGGGAGTGTACTTCTTTCTACGGTCCAGCAGCTGGGCAGGGAAATTTGCCTGCTGCATTCGGACGTCGGTGTACTGCAAGTACTTGGTTGTGACACACCGAATTCTACACCTTCAGTCCTCTCAGAGCAGCTTTCAGAGAGGACTGAAGGTGTAGTGGGGATGGAGATCCCAGCTGAGGAGGAGCAAGGAGAGGTCCGCTTAGTTCTTTGGTGTGGGTCTTTTATGTGTGCCTGCCAACGAGCTGCATGGCAGGTCGCCATATGTCTGGTCATGCTTGTCGTGCCCAAGCGGCTGATGTTTTGGCCACGCGAGATACGCTTGAGACAAATATTGCAAATAGCAGTGGTGCGATCTGCTGCACTCGTCTCAAAAAAGGCCCACACCAAAGAACTTTTCTGATAACGTGCAGAGGCAGCGCCCTGCACAGGCGGAGCTCTGCGGTGTTGTACAGTTGCTGTGCTGGCCTCTACCTGGCCTCCAGGGGGCATCCTGCCTCGTTGGACATGTGACGCCGCATCCTCCTCCTCCTCGTCCTCCTCCTCATCCTCTCTCCCTTGAGGCACCCACGTGGAGTCAGTGACCTCATCATCCCCTCCCTCTTCACCACTAGAGCAAACCTGGCAGTAAGCTGCAGCTGGTGGAACTGTACTGCCAGATTCCTCAAGCTGGGTATCGTCATCCGAGCCTTCGAATCGTTGGGCATCCTCCTGGAGCATGTACCCAACACTGTGCTCAAAGAGTTCGGGGGACTCCTCAGGAGGACATGGTGGGTCTAGGGAAGGGGTGGCTGATGATGCTCTGTCAGTACCCTGAGCCTGGGTGAGAGAGGATGAGGAGGATGAGGAGGGCTTGGTCATCCATTCTACCAAGCCTTCAGCATGATGCGGCTCCACATGTCCAGCTGCCGAAAACAAAGACGCGCGTGTCCCATGGCCACGTGCTGATGACGATGCACGACCACGTCCACGTCCACGGCCACGTCCACTAGAAACAGAGCCTGCCTGCCCTGTGTTCTTGGCTCTGCACGCTCTGCCTCCCCTTGGCGGTCTTCCAGCCATTGTAGTCGGTAGTCCTGTGGGTGCTGCTGAGAAGAAAATATAGGAGCTCTGTGTGATGCCACTAACACACTAGAAGTCCTATGGGTGCTTCTGCAAAGAAAATAGAGGAGCTCTGTGTGATGCCACTAACACACTAGAAGTCCTGTGGGTGCTTCTGCAAAGAAAATAGAGGAGCTCTGTGTGATGCCACTAACACACTAGAAGTCCTATAGGTGCTTCTGCAAAGAAAATATAGGAGCTCTGTGTGATGCCACTAACACACTAGAAGTCCTGTGGGTGCTGCTGAGAAGAATATATAGGAGCTCTGTGTGATGCCACTAACACACTAGAAGTCCTATGGGTGCTTCTGCAAAGAAAATAGAGGAGCTCTGTGTGATGCCACTAACACACTAGAAGTCCTGTGGGTGCTTCTGCAAAGAAAATAGAGGAGCTCTGTGTGATGCCACTAACACACTAGAAGTCCTGTGGGTGCTGCTGAGAAGAATATATAGGAGCTCTGTGTGATGCCACTAACACACTAGAAGTCCTATGGGTGCTTCTGCAAAGAAAATAGAGGAGCTCTGTGTGATGCCACTAACACACTAGAAGTCCTGTGGGTGCTTCTGCAAAGAAAATAGAGGAGCTCTGTGTGATGCCACTAACACACTAGAAGTCCTGTGGGTGCTGCTGAGAAGAATATATAGGAGCTCTGTGTGATGCCACTAACACACTAGAAGTCCTATGGGTGCTTCTGCAAAGAAAATAGAGGAGCTCTGTGTGATGCCACTAACACACTAGAAGTCCTATGGGTGCTTCTGCAAAGAAAATAGAGGAGCTCTGTGTGATGCCACTAACACACTAGAAGTCCTATAGGTGCTTCTGCAAAGAAAATATAGGAGCTCTGTGTGATGCCACTAACACACTAGAAGTCCTGTGGGTGCTGCTGAGAAGAATATATAGGAGCTCTGTGTGATGCCACTAACACACTAGAAGTCCTATGGGTGCTTCTGCAAAGAAAATAGAGGAGCTCTGTGTGATGCCACTAACACACTAGAAGTCCTGTGGGTGCTTCTGCAAAGAAAATAGAGGAGCTCTGTGTGATGCCACTAACACACTAGAAGTCCTGTGGGTGCTGCTGAGAAGAATATATAGGAGCTCTGTGTGATGCCACTAACACACTAGAAGTCCTATGGGTGCTTCTGCAAAGAAAATAGAGGAGCTCTGTGTGATGCCACTAACACACTAGAAGTCCTGTGGGTGCTTCTGCAAAGAAAATAGAGGAGCTCTGTGTGATGCCACTAACACACTAGAAGTCCTGTGGGTGCTTCTGCAAAGAAAATAGAGGAGCTCTGTGTGATGCCACTAACACACTAGAAGTCCTATGGGTGCTTCTGCAAAGAAAATAGAGGAGCTCTGTGTGATGCCACTAACACACTAGAAGTCCTGTGGGTGCTTCTGCAAAGAAAAAATAGAGGAGCTCTGTGTGATGCCACTAACACACTAGAAGTCCTTTGGGTGCTTCTGCAAAGAAAATAGAGGAGCTCTGTGTGATGCCACTAACACACTAGAAGTCCTGTGGGTGCTTCTGCAAAGAAAATAGAGGAGCTCTGTGTGATGCCACTAACACACTAGAAGTCCTGTGGGTGCTGCTGAGAAGAATATATAGGAGCTCTGTGTGATGCCACTAACACACTAGAAGTCCTGTGGGTGCTTATGCAAAGAAAATAGAGGAGCTCTGTGTGATGGGACTAACACACTTCAAGTCCTATAGGTGCTTCTGGGAAGAAAATATTGCTCTGTGTGTGTAATGGGACTAACACACTTCAAGTCCTATAGGTGCTTCTGGGAAGAAAATATAGCTCTGTGTGTGTAATGGGACTAACACACTTCAAGTCCTATAGGTGCCTCTGGGAACAAAATATAGGAGCTCTGCCTGCCTGCCACGAACACACTACAAGTCCTATAGGTGCTTCTGGTAACAAAATATAGGAGCTCTGCCTGCCTGCCACTAACACACTACAAGTCCTATAGGTGCTTCTGGGAAGAAAATATAGCTCTGTGTGTGTAATGGGACTAACACACTTCAAGTCCTATAAGTGCTTCTGGGAACAAAATATAGGAGCTCTGCCTGCCTGCCACGAACACACTACAAGTCCTATAGGTGCTTCTGGGAAGAAAATATAGCTCTGTGTGTGTAATGGGACTAACACACTTCAAGTCCTATAGGTGCTTCTGGGAACAAAGTATAGCTCTTTGTGTGTAATGGGACTAACACACTTCAAGTCCTATAGGGTGCTTCTGGGAAGAAAATATAGCTCTGTGTGTGTGATGGGACTAACACACTTCAAGTCCTATAGGTGCTTCTGGGAACAAAATATAGCTCTGTGTGTAATGGGACTAACACACTTCAAGTCCTATAGGTGCTTCTGGGAACAAAATATAGCTCTGTGTGTGTGATGGGACTAACACACTTCAAGTCCTATAGGTGCTTCTGGGAAGAAAATATAGCTCTGTGTGTGTAATGGGACTAACACACTTCAAGTCCTATAGGTGCTTCTGGGAAGAAAAATATAGCTCTGTGTGTGTAATGGGACTAACACACTTCAAGTCCTATAGGTGCTTCTGGGAAGAAAATATAGCTCTGTGTGTGTAATGGGACTAACACACTTCAAGTCCTATAGGTGCTTTCTGGGAAGAAAATATAGCTCTGTGTGTGTGATGGGACTAACACACTTCAAGTCCTATAGGTGCTTCTGGGAACAAAATATAGCTCTGTGTGTGTAATGGGACTAACACACTTCAAGTCCTATAGGTGCTTCTGGGAAGAAAATATAGCTCTGTGTGTGTAATGGGACTAACACACTTCAAGTCCTATAGGTGCTTTCTGGGAAGAAAATATAGCTCTGTGTGTGTAATGGGACTAACACACTTCAAGTCCTATAGGTGCTTCTGGGAACAAAATATAGGAGCTCTGCCTGCCTGCCACGAACACACTACAAGTCCTATAGGTGCTTCTGGGAAGAAAATATAGCTCTGTGTGTGTAATGGGACTAACACACTTCAAGTCCTATAGGTGCTTCTGGGAACAAAGTATAGCTCTTTGTGTGTAATGGGACTAACACACTTCAAGTCCTATAGGTGCTTCTGGGAAGAAAATATAGCTCTGTGTGTGTGATGGGACTAACACACTTCAAGTCCTATAGGTGCTTCTGGGAAGAAAATATAGCTCTGTGTGTGTAATGGGACTAACACACTTCAAGTCCTATAGGTGCTTCTGGGAAGAAAATATAGCTCTGTGTGTGTGATGGACTAACACACTTCAAGTCCTATAGGTGCTTCTGGGAACAAAGTATAGCTCTTTGTGTGTAATGGGACTAACACACTTCAAGTCCTATAGGTGCTTCTGGGAAGAAAATATAGCTCTGTGTGTGTGATGGGACTAACACACTTCAAGTCCTATAGGTGCTTCTGGGAACAAAATATAGCTCTGTGTGTGTGATGGGACTAACACACTTCAAGTCCTATAGGTGCTTCTGGGAACAAAATATAGCTCTGTGTGTGTAATGGGACTAACACACTTCAAGTCCTATAGGTGCTTCTGGGAACAAAATATAGCTCTGTGTGTGTGATGGGACTAACACACTTCAAGTCCTATAGGTGCTTCTGGGAAGAAAATATAGCTCTGTGTGTGTAATGGGACTAACACACTTCAAGTCCTATAGGTGCTTCTGGGAAGAAAATATAGCTCTGTGTGTGTAATGGGACTAACACACTTCAAGTCCTATAGGTGCTTCTGGGGAACAAAATATAGCTCTGTGTGTGTAATGGGACTAACACACTTCAAGTCCTATAGGTGCTTCTGGGAAGAAAATATAGCTCTGTGTGTGTAATGGGACTAACACACTTCAAGTCCTATAGGTGCTTCTGGGAACAAAGTATAGCTCTTTGTGTGTAATGGGACTAACACACTTCAAGTCCTATAGGTGCTTCTGGTAACAAAATATAGGAGCTCTGCCTGCCTGTCACTAACACACTACAAGTCCTATAGGTGCTTCTGGTAACAAAATATAGGAGCTCTGCCTGCCTGCCACTAACACACTACAAGTCCTATAGGTGCTTCTGGTAACAAAATATAGGAGCTCTGCCTGCCTGTCACTAACACACTACAAGTCCTATAGGTGCTTCTGGTAACAAAATATAGGAGCTCTGCCTGCCTGTCACTAACACACTACAAGTCCTATAGGTGCTTCTGGTAACAAAATATAGGAGCTCTGCCTGCCTGCCACTAACACACTACAAGTCCTATAGGTGCTTCTGGTAACAAATATAGGAGCTCTGCCTGCCTGTCACTAACACACTACAAGTCCTATAGGTGCTTCTGGTAACAAAATATAGGAGCTCTGCCTGCCTGCCACGAACACACTACAAGTCCTATAGGTGCTTCTGGTAACAAAATATAGGAGCTCTGCCTGCCTGCCACGAGCACACTACAAGCCCCTCTTTGTCAATCAATCTTTGTAACTGAATCTATCTAACTCAATCTCTGCAAGTGAATCTCTCTCTCTATCTATCTAAATGCAGCAGAGTGTCACAGGAACAGCCTGCTCAATCTGCGCCGGAACAGCATGTGACCGGCGCAGACGGCGTGGCGGCGTTTTATAGGGGGGGGGGGCGTGTACTACAGCCCCTGAGCTGTAATTGGCTACAGGCGTCCTGCCTGTAGCCAATTATGGCTCTTCGAGTTTCCGGGGCTGTGATTGGCCAAGCATGCGGGGGTCACAGTGCATGCTTGGCCAATCATCAGCCAGCAATGCACTGCGTCGGCCGCGCCGGCCGCAATGCATTGCGGGGCCGCGCGCAAAACACCAACCTGATGCGAGCGGCCAAAATAGTTCTGGGCTCGCCGAGCGAGCGAACGCCCGGTGCTCGATGCGAACGTGGGTTCGCATCGAGCACCGGGCCCATCCTTATCTGCCAATACTCTGCCAATACTCGGCCTATAATCTGCAACTCGGCCAATACTCTGCCAATACTCTGCCAATACTCTGCCAATACTCTGCCAATAATTTGCAACGCTGCAATACTCTGCCAATACTCGGCCAATATTCTGCAACACTGCCAATACTCTGCCAATAATCTGCAACGCTGCAATACTCTGTCACACTGCAATACTCTGCCAATACTCAATACTCAGCCAATAATCTGCAACACTGCCAATAAGCTGCAACGCTGCAATACTCTGCCAATACTCTGCCAATACTCGGCCACACTGCAATACTCTGCCAGTACACTGAAATACTCTGCCAATACTCTGCCAATACTCGGCCTATAATCTGCAACTCGGCCAATACTCTGCCAATACTCTGCCAATAATCTGCAACGCTGCAATACTCTGCAACACTGCAATACTCTGCCAATACTCTGCCACACTGCAATACTCGGCCAATACTCGGCCAATACTCGGCCAATACTCTGCAATACTCGGCCAACACTCGGCCAACACTCGGCCAACACTCGGCCAAAAAATACACCAAAAGGTCACCGAGATTCCAGAAGAAGACACATGGTCTTCTTCTGGAATCTCGGTGACCTTTGGTGTATTTTTTCCAGATCTGTGCAATAATCCAGTATGAGACTTCCTGTAATAAAGACCACTCACTGCTGCTACCCCCAGTTAGAAAAAAAATACCTCATTATGGTCACTAGGTGGAGCCAACGATCATAACGCCCTATGTGGACCTCCTCATGAAGGACCAAATGGGGCTGAAACGCATAAAGCGTGGGACCACATTTGTAACTTTTTTTTAAATTTTGTGTCAAAGTATTTCTGCGACTCCAAGTGCGCGTGCCGGTTTGCAACATAGAATTGCTAATTATAAGAACTACTAACTTTTTTTTGTTTCTTCTGCTAATGAACATTCCTCGGTCCTGTCCTGCTTCCCTCACCCACCACATGCCCCTCCCGGGCCTGAAACCTTCTCCGGGGCTCCATGCGGTTCACAGTAGTCCTTCCGCCTGAAATGACAGCCGACTGACTGAGCACTCTCCAGATGTAAATTGAATGCAATCACTAGACAAACAGCTCGCGGTGCCGAGCAATAAAGTACTCATAAATTACTCATGTTAATGATATTTGCTGGGAGCGGAGGATAATTACACGTGGACAGACCGCAACGGAGCCTGATTACTGGACAGAGAATCTGACCCAAGTGGGTGCGAGGGGGGGAGGGGGGGGGGGTTGTGTATTCATTGTATGACCCGGATTATTTTTATCGTCAATAGTTGGTGAAAGTTTAGGGGGGCAATCTGTAATTTTAATGTTTTAATTATCTGCAGTGTGATCATTATTGTAAACACTATGTAGCGGTTACCCCGAAGGAGTCGCTGTTTCTTGGGTCCCGGGTTCCCTGTGCGGACAACGCCCTGAGCAGCACTACATTCACTGACCACATGAGGCTGAGGAGTGAATATTTGTTGTACTAACACCCAACAGAGATGGAACAGTAAATAACACTAAAACATGTTAAACCATAAAAAGTAACCAAAACCGTTTCAAATAACACACCCAACGGACCAGTGGCAGGTCACGACTAAGGCAATGCTAGGATAGTGGCAATTCCTCTCCTACTTGACAGTGTGTTGGGGCCCAAATGTGGCGTTGGAGCACACAAACTAAAATCCCTCTAAACCTGGGTATAGGTGCCTAAACGGTGGGCAATACTTCTATTAAATAGGGTGCCGGTGGCTTCTCACTGACTCCTAGAGGGGACAACTTGTCTCTATCTGCTCTCCATCTGGGGCTCAGTGATGCCAGCTGCAGGGATGTCCTCCCCACAACCAGATGGTGACGCCAAACTTGGCAGTGGCGTTCCCACAGACCAGGCTTTGTCAGTGACTTGGCCTCTCTGCGTCCCCCACACTGAGGTTAATCATCCCATTAACAGCCTGCTACACGGTGTGCTCTACTATGTCCTCCCAACAACTGCTTCCAGCTCAGGAACAGTCCTTCTTTTCTCTTCTCTGTAAGCTTTGGTGTTGCTGGGATCTGTAGTTCCAGGGCCAATCTCCTCCTCCTCCTCCTCCTTCTCTCTTTGCTTCCTTCTCTTCCTCCTCTTCTCTTCCTCCTCTTCTCTTCCTCCTCATCTCTTCCTCGTCTTCTCTTCCTCTAGTCTCCCCATTCTTCTCTTGCCCTCGTCGTCCCATTCTTCTTTTCCTTTCTTACTCTAGTCCAATGGTCTCCAAACTGTGGTCCTGGGGCCAAATGAGGCCCTTTGCTTGCTTTTATCCAGCCCTCAGGGCACTATTTCATCCACTGATACCAACAATAGGGCATAATCCCCCCCACACACTGACCCCAATGAAGGGGCACAATTCCTTCCAATAATGGGGCCCAATTCCTCCCACTGACACCAAAGATGGGGCATTGTTTTTTCAACTGAAATAGGCGGCTTTTCTACCCCCAATGGCGGTAGTCTGGCCCTCCAAAAGTCTTAAGGTTAGTAAACTGGCCCTTTGTTTTGAAAAGTTTGTAGACCCCTGCTCTAGTCTCTTCTTCTTCATTCTTCCTTCTATCTTCTTTCTTCTTATTTTCTCCTTTTTCTAGTCTCCTTCTTCTCTCTTTCTTTTTTCTCCTCCCCTCTTCTTCTCTTCCTCTCCTATGCCTCTTTCTCACTTCTTCTCTCTTCCTCTCCACTTCCTGTCTTTGCTCTTCCTTTCCTTTTTTGCTCCTCCTCTTCCTATCTGCTCTTTTTCTCTGCCCGAAAGGTATTTGTGTGTGTGTATGTGTATATATGTGTATGTGTATGTATGTGTGTATATATATATTAGTGTAGGGGTTAGGCTTGTGTAATGTGCAGGGGTCAGGAGTATTTCATTTACAGGGGTCAGGAATATGTAATGTGCAGGGGTGTGTAATGTGCAGGGGACAGGAGTATGTCATTTTCAGGGGTGTGTAATGTACAGGGTGTAGGGGTCAGGAGTGAGTAATGTATGGAGTGCAGGGGTCAGGAGTATGTAATGTACATGGTGCAGGGGCCAGGAGTATGTAATGTACAGGGTTCAGGTGTCAGGTCTATGTCATGTGCAGGGGTCAGGAGTGTGTAATGGTCAGGGGTGTGTAATGTTCAGGTGTCAGGTCTATGTCATGTACAGGCTGCAGGGGTCAGGAGTGTGTAATGTACAGGGGTCAGGGGTGTGTAATGTACAGGGTTCATGTGTCAGGAGTATGTCATGTGCAGGGGTCAGGAGTGTGTAATGTACAGGGGTGAGAGTCATGGCACAAGGAGGGGGTCCCGTGAGTTAGAAAGAGGTCCCCTCCAGGTCCCATTATACTCTTTTGTAGTCTCTAATGGGGCCTGGAGAGGCCAGTTTTCTAACCGACTCTCTGCTGTACTTTGTGTGAAATGTGGGGACATGGCAAGGGGCAGGTCATGGGTGGGGTCTGACGGGGGCCCTTGCTTTTTTTTGGTCCGGGGGCCCTGAATGTTGTCAGTCCGCCCCTGGTATATAGTATACATGGCTACATTGGTCCACATTCCTTTAATGGTCACTAAGGATAAGAATCCACTTCATGTATGCTAAATGTCTTTGCACACCCAGATATTACCTTGTAAAGAAGTGCTGCATGCTCCTGGCTGAAGCTCGGTGCACAGGACCCCAGCGGACGCACGGTGGCGATTACAATTGCGAGCTTTTCTGAACTTCTTTTGCAACAACCATTTGTCCGCTGCTCAGGCGTCCTGCACCGCCGGAGTATTTATGGCACAAAATGCGAGACTTTAGTTCCGCTTTAAGAGGCGAACTTGAAGCTGGTTTCAAACTTTGCTGAAACAAAGAAAATTCACCCAGGAACATTTGAAGATATGCTGCGCTTTACCGCGTCCGCCTCGAGACGATCGGAAAGGATAAGTTGCGCTTAACTCTTCGGGGGAAGATGTGCTTTATAACGCATGGCGGTAATACCTACCGGTGCTGGATTAATGGTCCCTTTCCCCTTTGTGTAAATTGATCTCTCCTTTCCCGTATTTGTGATGCCTGAGAGCGGTGCTCCTTTGCCGCGGAAAATAAAACGGGCAAATCCTCGGCAGTCTCCCTCCTCTTTGATGGATGACATTGCCAGGAGCCGCTGCAGGGGCCGATCATTCTGTTTCTTGGTCCGTAATGGCGCACCTGACAAAGCTCATGATGTGATTTGGACACGCATCAGATTCTGTATACACGCCATGCTGGGCAATACATCCAACGCTCTGCCGCCGTGTTTAAGATTAAAAGGGCCGGCAAACCCAACGAGTTCTAACAGAAGTATTAAGAGGCCAGTTGTGTCCTCGATTCCCATAGGCTATAGCAGGGACCGCACACTGGAGCCATAGTAGCACCGAGTGACCCCCCCATGCTATTTTTGTCATATTCTACATCGCAGGTCTCATTATGAGGGCAACATCAGATATTTTACAATTGTATGGGCCAAAAAATCTGTTTCATAAACCGTCTCTTCTCTTGCCCCTCTTGCACCCATGTGTGGCCAGCAGAGTTGCCACCCTTGCATTCAGGTGTGGCCAGCGGAGATGCCACCCTTGCATCCACGTGCGGCAAGCGCTGTCTGCCCCCCCCCCCCCCCTCTCCCCTTGCATCCATGTGTGGTCAGCAGAGTCAGTTTTATAAATAATTGTGGCCAGCAGGGTTGCCCCCCCTTGCATCCAGGTGTAGCCAGCAAAGTTGCCCCTCCTGCACCCATGTGGGGCCAACAGTGCTGCCCCACTTGCACCCATGTGGGGCCAGTGGCGTTGTCCCGCTTGCACCCATGTGGGGCCAGTGGCGTTGTCCCGCTTGCACCCATGTGGGGCCAGTGGCGTTGTCCCGCTTGCACCCATGTGGGGCCAGTGGCGTTGTCCCGCTTGCACCCATGTGGGGCCAGTGGCGTTGTCCCGCTTGCACCCATGTGGGGCCAGTGGCGTTGTCCCGCTTGCACCCATGTGGGGCCAGTGGCGTTGTCCCGCTTGCACCCATGTGGGGCCAGTGGCGTTGTCCCGCTTGCACCCATGTGTGGCCGGCGGAGTTGTCCAGCTTGCACCCATGTGTGGCCGGCGGAGTTGTCCAGCTTGCACCCATGTGTGGCCAGCGGCGTTGAACCCCTTGCATCCATGTGTAGCCTACAGTGTTGCCCCTTCTGCACCCATGTGTGCCTACAGTGTTGCCCCTTCTGCACCCATGTGTGTCTACAGTGTTGCCCCTTCTGCACCCATCCATGTGTGCCTACAGTGTTGCCCCTTCTGCACCCATCCATGTGTGCCTACAGTGTTGCCCCTCCTGCACCCATGTGTGCCTACAGTGTTGCCCCTCCTGCACCCATGTGTGCCTACAGTGTTGCCCCTCCTGCACCCATGTGTGCCTACAGTGTTGCCCCTCCTGCACCCATGTGTGCCTACAGTGTTGCCCCTCCTGCACCCATGTGTGCCTACAGTGTTGCCCCTCCTGCACCCATGTGTGCCTACAGTGTTGCCCCTCCTGCACCCATGTGTGGCCAACAGTGTTCCCCCGATTGCACCCATGTGGGGCAAGTGGCATTGTCCCGCTTGCACCCATGTGTGGCCGGCGGCATTGTCCCGCTTGCCCCCATGTGTGGCCGGCAGCGTTGAACCCCTTGCATCCATGTGTGGCCTACAGTGTTGCCCCTCCTGCACCCATGTGTGCCTACAGTGTTGCCCCTCCTGCACCCATGTGTGCCTACAGTGTTGCCCCTCCTGCACCCATGTGTGCCTACAGTGTTGCCCCTCCTGCACCCATGTGTGCCTACAGCGTTGCCCCTCCTGCACCCATGTGTGGCCAACAGTGTTCCCCCGATTGCACCCATGTGAGGCAAGTGGCATTGTCCCGCTTGCACCCATGTGTGGCCGGCGGCATTGTCCCGCTTGCACCCATGTGTGGCCGGCGGCGTTGTCCCGCTTGCACCCATGTGTGGCAGGCGGCGTTGTCCCGCTTGCACCCATGTGTGGCCGGCGGCGTTGTCCCGTTTGCACCCATGTGTGGCCGGCGGCGTTGTCCCGTTTGCACCCATGTGTGGCCGGCGGCGTTGCCCCTCCTGCACCCATGTGTGGCCGGCGGCGTTGTCCCGCTTGCACCCATGTGTGGCCGGCGGCGTTGTCCCGCTTGCCCCCATGTGTGGCCGGCGGCGTTGTCCCGCTTGCCCCCATGTGTGGCCGGCGGCGTTGTCCCGCTTGCCCCCATGTGTGGCCGGCGGCATTGTCCCGCTTGCACCCATGTGTGGCCGGCGGCGTTGTCCCGCTTGCCCCCATGTGTGGCCGGCGGCGTTGTCCCGCTTGCACCCATGTGTGGCCGGCGGCGTTGTCCCGCTTGCCCCCATGTGTGGCCGGCGGCATTGTCCCGCTTGCACCCATGTGTGGCAGGCGGCGTTGTCCCGCTTGCACCCATGTGTGGCCGGCGGCGTTGTCCCGCTTGCCCCCATGTGTGGCCGGCGGCGTTGTCCCGCTTGCCCCCATGTGTGGCCGGCAGCGTTGAACCCCTTGCATCCATGTGTGGCCGGCAGCGTTGAACCCCTTGCATCCATGTGTGGCCTACAGTGTTGCCCCTCCGGCACCCATGTGTGGCCTACAGTGTTGACCCTCCGGCACCCATGTGTGGCCAAAAGTGTTGCCCCGCTTGCACCCATGTGGGGCCAGCGGCATTGTCCCGCTTGCACCCATGAGTGGCTAGTGGAGTTGAACCCCCTTGCATCCAGGTGTGACCAGCGGAGTTGCCCCTCTTGCGTGACTGGCAGAGTTGCCCCCCTTGCATCCAGGTGTGGCCAGCGGAGTTGTCCCCTTTGCATCCACGTGCAGCCAGCAGACCCCCCCCCCCCCCTTCTTGCATCCATGTGAGGAGGCCTGCAGAGTTCCTCATCCATGTGTGGCCAGCAGAGTCATGCCCCCCCCCCCCCCCTTCTTCCATCCACACGTGGCCAGCAGAGCTGGATACCAGCATTCCCAGCAAACAACCACAGCAGAGGAGTGGGGAATCTGCATTGGGGACTTAGGGAGGGTCACGGCTTGCTGGCTGGCATTAGACGTGTTGGTCTCCATATTACAATACAGACTGGAGCATCCAATGCCAGCTGAGGCATTTTCATGGACAGTTGCTGTAAGCTGCATATAACCTTAGCGGGTTGGATGTGGCTCTTGGTGGGCCATAGTTTGAACCCCCCCCCCCGTCTACATAATTATGGCACTTTTTAATCATCACCGATCACAGTGGGTGATACATTGCTTCCAATATTAACCTCTTGCCAATGATGGGAGCCAGCCCTTTAAGTGGGTCATGATGCCCAAGGTTGGTTGGTTGGGGAGTTTTGGCTCATGGGGCACTGTGATTGGTTGCCCCATGATCACACCTTTCTGTTCCGTTCTGTGAATGCATGCAAAAGTGTACATTTTCAGGCATGTTTATGGAACGTGCAAAAAAAAAAAAACGCGACTCGCATTTGCGGTGCCACTACAGGTTGGCTGGCAGACACGCGTTTTTGTGTGCGGCAAAGTACGTGACGAATACTCCAAAATGAGTGCAAAACTCGACTCGGAAAATCTTTGGTGCCGCTAGGAGAGCCCGTTCAAATGAATTTGCTGCCCTATGCGTGTCACGTGAAAACGCGTGAACAAAAAAACGCGCGTTTACGTGACCCAAGGATGTGAATGGGACCTTCTAAGCTTTAGATCTACCTTTTTTTTAACGTGCAGAGACCCAGCATGGCACATACACTGATCTATGCGATCTAATTGCGCCTGATGCAGACCTGTTGCGTGTGATCTTGCGATATTGCGTGTTCTCCTAGTCTGATGTTTTTAATGTGATCCACCAACTTCGTTATTTATTGTGATTTTATAAATTTTTTTTTCCTTCTAGTTTAGTTTTCCGTTTCCGCAAGCGTTTTCTCGTTCGCTGAAGAAATCGCGGGAGGTGGGCAGCTTTGGGGTCTTGCAGCTGCCATCGAGCGTCTCGCATCAGCGCACAATTCCCTGTCACCTCCTCTGCACACAAACGTGACCCCCTCTTGCTCTTAAGCCCTCAATTTCGGTGTTAACACATTTCCGTACGTACGCACATCCCCCTGGCCGCGTCGCTCTGGAGGAAAGGTTAAAGTTTATTTGCATGCCGGAAGGGCTTGTGGCAGAAACGCCAGCGCGCTTTATAAAGAGGCCGCGCGTGCGCTGCTTCATTTGTAACATTTTTCTGTACATTTTCACCCCCTTAACATCTATTTATCAAATCGGGAAACTCTCTAAGGATGTTTAGAGAACTTTTATTCTTGACTTTTTGAGTTTTTTGCTTTTTCATGTGTTGTATTAACCGGTTCCCGACCGGCGCACGACGATGTACGCCGACAGAATGGCACGGACAGGCAAAAGGCGTACAGGTACGTCCCCTTTAAGATTGCCGCCGTAACACCCCCCCCCCCCCCCCCCCCATAAATGTAATGTCCAGCTTGTGTGATTGGCTCACTGATTTTTTCCAGAAGTCTACACTAAGACACAAATCCAGATTTTGGGCATCCCCTGTACCAAAAATTGCATTTTTGGTGAGATCCCTGCAGGTGCCGCACCCAGTGTCGGGGCAAGGTCATCTAGAGCCTAAGGCAAAGAGGCCAAATTGCGTCACCCCCCCCCCCCCTCAAGATGTATGAGAATTATGTGACAGTGAAAATCCCCCCCCCCCCCACAAATAAAATTGAGCACTATTATGCATGCTCACTCCCCCCCCCCCTCTTTACATCCCCATCTTATATCAAGATCTCCATTAGAGTCCCCCTTAGGATTTTCCACTTACTTTAGCGTCCCCCTTTACATCAGGGTCCCCATCAGAGTTCCCCCGCCTTTACATCAGGGTCCCCATCAGAGTCCCCCCCCCCTTTACATCAGGGTCCTCATCAGAGTTCCCCCCCCTTTACATCAGGGTCCTCATCAGAGTTCCCCCCCCCTTTACATCAGGGTCCTCATCAGAGTTCCCCCCCCCTTTACATCAGGGTCCTCATCAGAGTTCCCCCCCCTTTACATCAGGGTCCTCATCAGAGTTCCCCCCCCCTTTACATCAGGGTCCTCATCAGAGTCCCCCCCCCCCCCTTTACATCAGGGTCCTCATCAGAGTTCCCCCCCCTTTACATCAGGGTCCTCATCAGAGTTCCCCCCCCTTTACATCAGGGTCCTCATCAGAGTTCCCCCCCTTTTACATCAGGGTCCCCATCAGAGTCCCCCCCCCCCTTTACATCAGGGTCCTCATCAGAGTTCCCCCCCCTTTACATCAGGGTCCTCATCAGAGTTCCCCCCCCTTTACATCAGGGTCCTCATCAGAGTCCCCCCCCCCCCCCCACCCCACACACCCCCCCCCCCCCCCCCCCCCCCCCCCTTTACATCAGGGTCCTCATCAGAGTTCCCCCTCCCTTTACATCAGGGTCCTCATCAGAGTTCCCCCTCCCTTTACATCAGGGTCCTCATCAGAGTTCCCCCCCCCTTTACATCAGGGTCCTCATCAGAGTCCCCCCCCTTTACATCAGGGTCCTCATCAGAGTTCCCCCTCCCTTTACATCAGGGTCCTCATCAGAGTTCCCCCTCCCTTTACATCAGGGTCCTCATCAGAGTTCCCCCCCCCCTTTACATCAGGGTCCTCATCAGAGTTCCCCCCCTTTACATCAGGGTCCTCATCAGAGTTCCCCCCCCTTTACATCAGGGTCCTCATCAGAGTTCCCCCCCCTTTACATCAGGGTCCTCATCAGAGTTCCCCCCCCTTTACATCAGGGTCCTCATCAGAGTTCCCCCCCCCCTTTACATCAGGGTCCTCATCAGAGTTCCCCCCCTTTTACATCAGGGTCCTCATCAGAGTTCCCCCCTTTTAGTTCCCCCCCTTTTACATCAGGGTCCTCATCAGAGTTCCCCCCCCCCCCCTTTACATCAGGGTCCTCAGTCCCCCCCCCTTTACATCAGGGTCCTCATCACAGTTCCCCCCCCCCCTTTACATCAGGGTCCTCATCACAGTTCCCCCCCCCCTTTACATCAGGGTCCTCATCATTGTTCCCCCCCCCCTTTACATCAGGGTCCTCATCACAGTTCCCCCCCCCCTTTACATCAGGGTCCTCATCACAGTCCCCCCCCCCCCTTTACATCTTTACATCAGGGTTCTCCCCCCCTTTACATCAGTGTCCTCATCAGAGTTGAATTTTTTATATCTTTTTTTTTATAAAATCCTACCTAGCGTATTATGATTTATTTTATTTTTTACAAAATAGTTTTCCCTTTTTTTTATGTTCTTCCATTAAAAAAAATCCTATATCCAATTTCTGTCCTATTTTCATTTCCGCACTTCTTCCTCCTTGCCCTACTACTTTGGAAAGTCAAATGTATATTGTACACTGTTGTCAGTCCCACTGGGAGTTGCGGTGAGTGAACTCCATTATTTCCCGCGGTTCCATCGGAATGATTAACCGTTTCCTGGAGTATTGCAATAAAAAGCGAGGCCACCTCCACACGCTGTTCTCTGTACTCGTCTCCGCTCCCCCGTACTCGTCCCGCAGGAGGCAGGGGAGAAGACCTTGTAGGGCTGTATTGTGTATTGGAAAATAACTATCTGTATGACTTGGAGCAACCAATCAGATTCTTCTATTCATTTAAGCGATATGAAGCTCTCTGCCAACTTGAACAAATTGTAATCCTTATGCTGCTACTATTAGTATATTTTTTTTATTTTTTTTATTTTTGCTTCGTTCCTGGTTTGTGGCCTAGGCCAAAATGATGTCATACATCCCAGGAGTCTTCATGGGAGGACGGGTTTTCCCAGCTAGGCATCTAAGAACACCCTTATGGCTGAGCTAAGGGCAGGAAGTTAATGCTACATGAATCATCTGCCCTTACTCAAGATGGCGGTGGTTAGAAATGCTAGGGGTTTCTCAACAAAATAAAGCATGGAGACGCGGGTAGATGGGGAGTTTGCTTTGAATGTTAAAAAGGAATCAGAGGCGGCTCTCTAATTAGGCAAATTAGGCGGTCGCCTAAGGCCTCGCACTCACAGGGGCCTCACGGCCTCCTAATTTGCCTGTGCTCAAACACTGATTCTCTCTCTCTCTCCCCCCTCTTTATCTCACCCTCTTTTCTGTGCTTGTATTTTTTTTCCTATTATGGGTGTGAGTGGGGCCTCATGTGTAAGTTTCGCCTAAGGCCTCACAAAGCCTAGAGCCGCCTCTGAAAGGAATTAAGTGGCATTTTCAGTTGTGGTGCTCCCAACTGTTAATGGGGGTTGGTGTGAACAAAGCATAAGAATTACTGTATATACTCGAGTATAAGCCGACCCGAATATAAGCCGAGGCACCTAATTTTACCACAAAAAATGGGAAATGGGGAAAAAAAAAATGGGAAAACTTATTGACTCGAGTATAAGCCTAGGGTGAGAAATGCGCAGCTACTGTAAGTGGAAAAGAGGGTCAACAATGCCCATTTGCAGCCTCACTGTGCCCATTTGCATGCCTCACTGTGCCCATTTGCAGCCATAGGCCCCCCGAACTTCAAACTCAGTAGTTAAGGGTTCCTAGAGCCCCCCTAGCTGCAGCCAAAATTTGGGGTCTCTGGACCCAAAGGGTCCCGAAATGACATTGCTGCAGATGGACACAGTTGACCGACTTTGGGGCCCTGTATCCCGGTGCTAGGAACCCCAAATTTGATATGTTGTAGTGTTGGTTCCACTGGGTTTGCACAGCATCAAGTGGCCCAGAGATACGGGGCCCCAAATTCGGGTCGGAAAATTTCATTCTCTGCTGCAGAAAAGTGCTTGACTCGAGTATAAGCCGAGGGGGCCACTTTCAGCACAAAAAAATGTGCTGAAAAACTCGGCTTATACTCGAGTATATACGGTAATGGCACCGCCACCTGTCTGCAAAAGGGCAGCACATTTGAATGTCAGGAAAGTGCACAAATTTGTGCACGTTCCTGACCCTGGCACACACAAATGTGAAAATTAGCCTTACATCACACCGTACATGTATAGTCATCAGGGGGCGGACTACTAGGACCCCGGAAGAGACCTCTGGCACACTGATGATGTCAGGAAGCAAGATGGTGGTGCTGCTGGAGAAATTCTGGATGGAGATGACCCCATTGACCAGAGCAGTTTCTTGTCTTTGACTATGGCCAGTGGTGTCATCTCTGTAAACTTTCTGTGGATGTTGGACAGCCTGCACCACTCCTTCGTCAAGAACTCAATGACCGCATGTTGCTTCAGCTTGGAATCCTTTTTTTACCTGCAATGAGAAAGAAGAAGAGGTCCTGTAGTGGAAGAGGTCCTGTAGTGGAAGAGGTCCTGTAGTGGAAGAGGTCCTGTATTGGAAGAGGTCCTGTAGTGGAAGAGGTCCTGTATAAGGTAATTTTAAAGAGTTCCTATAGAGGAAGAGATCCTACACCGTAAGAGTTTCCATAGAGGAAGAGATCCTACGCTGAAAGAGTTTCCATAGAGAAAGAGAAACTCATCCATAGAGGAAGAGATCCTACGCTAGAAGAGTTTCCATAGAGGAAGAGATCCTACGCTGGAAGAGATCCTACGCTGGAAGAGATCCTACGCTGGAAGAGATCCTACGCTGGAAGAGATCCTACGCTGGAAGAGATCCTACGCTGGAAGAGATCCTACGCTGGAAGAGATCCTACGCTGGAAGAGATCCTCCTCTGGAAGAGATCCTCCTCTGGAAGAGATCCTACGCTGGAAGAGATCCTCCGCTGGAAGAGTTTCCATAGAGGAAGAGATCGTAGGCCGGAAGAGTTTCCATAGAGGAAGAGATCCTACACCCGAGGGGAGTTTCCAGAGAGGAAGAGATTCTATGCCACAAGAGTTTCCATAGAGGAAGAGATCGTAGGCCGCAAGAGTTTCCATAGAGGAAGAGATCGTAGGCCGCAAGAGTTTCCATAGAGGAAGAGATCGTAGGCCGGAAGAGTTTCCATAGAGGAAGAGATCCTAGGCTGGAAGAGATTCCGTGGAGGAAGAGATCCTAGGCCGGAAGAGTTTCCGTGGAGGAAGAGATCCTAGGCCGGAAGAGTTTCCATAGAGGAAGAGATCGTAGGCCGGAAGAGTTTCCATAGCGGAAGAGATCCTAGGCCGGAAGAGTTTGCATAGAGCAAGGGATCGTACACGGCAAGTTTCCATGGAGGAAGAGATCCTAGGCCGGAAGAGTTTCCATAGAGCAGGGGTCTCAAACTGGCGGCCCTCCAGCTGTTGCAAAACTACAAGTCCCAGCATGCCTCTGCCTGTGGGAGTCATGCTTGTAATGTCTCATGGGCTGTCAGCCTTGCAATGCCTCATGGGACTGTTAGTTTTGCAACAGCTGGAGGGCCACCAGTTTAAGACCCCTGCCATAGAGGAAGAGATCCTAGGCTGGAAGAGTTTCCATAGAGGAAGAGATCGTAGGCTGGAAGAGTTTCCATAGAGGAAGAGATCCTAGGCCGGAAGAGTTTCCATAGAGGAAGAGATCGTAGGCCGGAAGAGTTTCCATAGAGGAAGAGATCGTAGGCCGGAAGAGTTTCCATAGAGGAAGAGATCGTAGGCCGGAAGAGTTTCCATAGAGGAAGAGATCCTAGGCCGGAAGAGTTTCCATAGAGGAAGAGATCGTAGGCCGAAGAGTTTCCATAGAGGAAGAGATCCTCTACCAACATGTGGAATTTGAACAACTTTTGATTAAAAAAGTTATGCCTACTTTTGCATTACTTTTGGTACAGCCCTTGTGTAAGGAAAGGGGAGAAAGGAAAACCTAGAGCTATTCAGCCATACATTGGCTTTCATGTTCTAACCTGCACTAGGGAAATGCCGGCAGGAGTCCGGTTGCAGTGGGCGCCATGTACTCTTCTCTTTAGGCCAGTTTTATCAATAAGCAGTGATTTGGCCCCTTCTGATTGCTGCACTTGTTTTCTTTCCTTCAAAGTCAATGAGCAATGAGCCAGCAGCTTGAACAATACATGACGAATGCTCAGAGCTCCTCCCACCTCCGAAGTCTATTGACTCTCTCGCTCTCTCTACATTGTTCTCATCCGGCCCCCGGCTATTAACCACCATTGAGCTGTGAGGCCCGTTCAAAGTCAAAAGACGTCAGGAGCGCCGCGGACAACGTGACAACTGCTTATTAGCAGCGTACTGGAACGCCAAGTATTTAGGGGTCCAACCTTTGCTAGTGCACCACTATGGTCTAATACGCCTTTTTTTTTTTGTTTCTTCTGGAAGTGCTGCATGATAAAGATCGAGATTGACACACATTGTGTTCCTAAGCCATAAGGAATGCATTTTTACCCGCTTTCATATCAGAATTTTAAATAACTCTTCAGCTTGAAAGGGCAAAGAATAACATGACCACCTCCAAACCGCCAAATTTTGAAGCCTGTATATGGTAAGAAGTATATACATGGGAACGCTTTATAAATCGGTCGTGCACTGAGGCCAGATTCATGTAGCTATTAGAAATGGAAGTGCACTGAGGCCAGACCATATGGATACTCCTCCTCAGTGCAGCTGACCTTCCTCCCCACCGCTGCAGCTGCCACACGAACCTCCCTCCCCACCAATGCGGCGGCCACACGGACCTCCCTCCCCACCACTGCGGCGGCCACGCGGACCTCCCTCCCCACCACTGCGGCGGCCACACGGACCTCCCTCCCCACCACTGCGGCGGCCACACGGACCTCCCTCCCCACCACTGCGGCGGCCACACGGCTCTCCCTCCCCACCACTGCGGCGGCCACGCGGACCTCCCTCCCCACCACTGCGGCGGCCACTCGGACCTCCCTCCCCCACCACTCCCTCCCCACCACTGCGGTGGCCATCTCGGACCTCCCTCCCCACCACTGCGGCGGCCACACGGACCTCCCTCCCCACCACTGCGGCTGCCACACGGACCTCCCTCCCCACCACTGCGGCGGCCACACGGACCTCCCTCCCCACCACTGCGGCGGCCACACGGACCTTCCTCCCCACCACTGCGGCTGCCACATGGACCTCCCTCCTTATTTATTTTGTTTCATTAAAAAATGCATTCGTCCGAAAAGCCGAAATAATTAAGATTGAATCTGTCATTGAAGGCTTATGGTGTCTGTCGAATGTTCTAAGAAGATTCGACGGAGCAGCTAAACTGTACGACGCCGCAATCGTACATTTCCGGTCGAATGTTCCGCCTACCAGCTATAGTAGAATTCTAATGTTGTATGACACTAGTAATAATTATATTTATTATTATTACTAGTCAACCAACATTAGAATTCTTCTATAGCCTATGGGCAGAGCATTTGACCATAAATGTCCGCTCGCGGCGACTGCTTCGTCGAATCTTCATGTCGAATCTTTTCTCTCCATGTCTAATCTTGGACTAATAGAGTTAGGTTAGACACATTCGACCTTTTTTGCTATTGTCTCTATAATGTCGAATCTTTTCTCTCCAAGTCGAATCTTTTCTCTCTCTGTCGAATCTTTTCTCTCTCTGTCGAATCTTTTCTCTCTCTGTCGAATATCTTGGACTAATAGAGTTAGGTTAGGCACATTCGACCTTTTTTGCTATTGTCTCTATAATGTCGAATCTTTTCTCTCTATGTCGAATAATCTTGGACTAAGAGAGACTAAGTGTTGTATGACACTAGAAATAATTATATTTATTAATTATTATTACTAGTCAACAAACATTAGAATTCTTCTATAGCCTATGGGCGGAGCATTTGATCATAAATGTCCGCTCGCGGCAACTGCTTCGTCTAATCTTCATGTCAAATCTTTTCTCTTTCTATGTCGAATAATCTTGGACTAATAGTTAGGTTAGGCACATTCGACCTTTTTTGCTATTGTCTCTATAATGTCGAATCTTTTCTCTCTATGTCGAATAATCTTGGACTAAGAGAGACTAAGTGTTGTATGACACTAGAAATAATTATATTTATTAATTATTATTACTAGTCAACAAACATTAGAATTCTTCTATAGCCTATGGGCGGAGCATTTGATCATAAATGTCCGCTCGCGGCAACTGCTTCGTCTAATCTTCATGTCAAATCTTTTCTCTTTCTATGTCGAATAATCTTGGACTAATAGTTAGGTTAGGCACATTCAACCTTTTTTGCTATTGTCTCTATAATGTCGAATCTTTTCTCTCTCTCTCGCTCTCTCTCTCTCTCTCCTCTCCCTCCACTCTCTCTCTCTGCTCTCTCTCTCTCTCCACTCTCTCTCTCTCTCCTCTCTCTCTCTCTCTCTCTCTCTCTCCTCTCTCTCTCTCTTCTCTCTCTCTCTCTCGAATATTTTCTCTCTCTCTGTCAAATCTTTTCTCTCTCTCTCTCTCTCTCTCTCTCTCTCTCTCTCTCTCTCTACTCGCTCTCTCTCTCTCTCCTCTCTCTGTCGAATCTTTTCTCTCTCTCTCTCTCTCTCTCTCTCTCTCTGTCGAATCTTTTCTCTCTCTCTCTGTCGAATATCTTGGACTAATAGAGTTAGGTTAGGCACATTCGACCTTTTTTGCTATTGTCTCTATAATGTCGAATCTTTTCTCTCTCTCTCTCTCTCTCTTCTCTCTCTCTCTCTCTTCTCTCTCTCTCTCTCTCTCTCTCTCTCGATCGAATCTTTTCTCTCTCTCTCTCTCTCTCTCTCTCTCTCTCTCTCTCTCTCTCGAATCTTTTCTCTCTCTCTCTCTCTCTCTGTCGAATCTTTTCTCTCTCTCTCTCTCTCTCTCTCTCAACTCTCTTCTCTCTCTCTCTCTCCTCTCTCTCCTCTCTCTCTCTCTCTCTCTCTCTCTCTCGAATCTTTTCTCTCTCTCTCTCTCTCTCTCGAATCTTTTCTCTCTCTCTCTCTCTCTCTCTGTCGAATCTTTTCTCTCGCTGTCGAATCTTTTCTCTCTCTGTCGAATCTTTTCTCTCTCTCTGTCGAATCTTTTCTCTCTCTGTCGAATCTTTCCTCTCTATGTCGAATAATCTTGGACTAAGAGAGAAAAGATTCGACATTATAGAGACAATAGCAAAAAAGGTCGAATGTGCCTAACCTAACTCTATATGTCGAATCTTTTCTCTCTATGTAGAATAATCTTGAACTAATAGAGCTAAGGTTAGGCACATTCGACCACAGGTTCGATGGACACAGATCGCTATTGTCAGCGTCACGTCGAATCTCCTATTTTATATCGAACTGTTGCAACGAAAATAAAGCATTTGTTTGTCGATGTTTTCGGATTCTGCACGTTCGTTATCGTTTGTTAAAACGATAACCAAAATACCCCAAATTTGGACAAAAATGCATTCGGACGAAAACGAATGCACATGTCTAGTGTTTTGTGCTGTGGGGTGCAAACACAAATGCCAAGCTTGATCAATGTTTGGTCTAACAGACCCCTGATGTCTTCATGAAGAGTACCTGTCATCTGCTCAAAGCTATTACAAGGGGCGTGTTCGCCCCCTTGTGATCGCAATAAAGTTAAATGGAAAAAAAAAATATACAAAAATAATAATAAAAAAACGAAAAGCCCCTCCTAACCCCGCACTCACATACATGCAAATGCGGCGTCGGTCCGTCGCGGGGTCTCAGATCTCAGACTGATGAATGTCGGTTGGCAGCTTTGTTCCCTTTTGTGTGATTTTCTGCATCATCATCTTTTTTTTTTTTTTCGGTGATTGTAGCATTGTTTTCCAGAAAGGAAAGAAATAATAATAATAATAATAAAAAAAAAAAGTGAGCTGCACATTCCAACCCTATTTATTCCATCCTTCAAATCTAAAAATACAATCACTTGAATCAGCGGCAGTGTCATTGCTGCGGCCCATCTTGTTCTCCATCCTGTAATTAAGCATTCCTTCTGGGGGCTGGGATCCTTCGCAAAGCCATTGGAGCCAAGCCAAGCATGTGCGTCTTTTTTTTTTCCAAAGCCATCACAAGAGGACGCGATCTCGCCTCCACCACCCCCCCCCCCCCCCCCCCCCACCATCACCTTCTTGCCCCCTGCCGCTCGCCAGGCATCCACATCCACAAATAACGCTAATTATGTTAGTCTGTCTGGGCTTCTGTCCTCCTGATAAAATCATTCATTAATTCTGATCTCTCCCTCTCCAAGACACTGAGAGTTGACATTTTTTTTTTTTTAGCACTTTCAACACTCTGTACCCGGCGTCTGACATTTCCGTCATTACTTTGGTAATGATGCTCTACAAGTGAAGGACATTTCATTAACAATAAGCAACAAAAACATCAACCTGTGTCCCAGCCATAAAAATCTGGAGAGATAAGCAGCGCTGACAATTTGTTAGGTGTATAGTGATGGCGAGCAGAAAGAGGATTTATTTATTGGCCACTCCGATGTCTCCCGAGAATTAAAGGCGGACTCAAGTCCAAACCTGAACACTTGGCATAAAGCCGACTCAGCGGACAGGGCCCACCTGCTTTTGAAGGTTCTCCTATTCATTCTGGTTGTCCTTCTTACTAAATCACTATTGTTGCTGGTGTGCGTCTAGAAGAATATAAGGTGTGGATATTTTTACTGAGTTCCAGTGGCGGCTGGAGGATTTTTTTGGGGGGGGGGCCCCCTCCAGGTCCGCACTCCTACAGGTTCGCAATCACCCTACAGCGGCGCTCCCCTGGAATGTCCAAGACCGCAGCTTCCTGGTCTTCTTTCAGGGTTCTTATTGGTCGGGAAGCCAATGCCGATTCGCTGGCATCCAAGGGTGGGAGAGCTAGGGGGCAGAGCAGGAAGTTAAAACTGGCCAATTGGGGCCTCGGGATGTGGACACATGCCTGTGAGAGGGTGACGGAACTGGTAGAAACCTATTGGTCCGACGCTCCGTGCAGTGCACGGCCACACAGTGCGAGCTAGGGGGAGGTGGGAGCAGCGCCCCTTTGTGGAACAACTGGCACTGCCGAGTTCCATTGGTCCAGCTTGGACTAAGGTAACTATACATATTCCATACCTGGCTGATCCCCCCCCCCCCCTGGAACAACCTTTCTCAACCCCTTTATCCCAGAGCACATGTGTCAAACACAAGGCCAGCAGGCCAAATCTGGCTGGCCTGGCCATTTCATATCTAAGCTCCCAAGGGGCAGGGACGAAACGCGTTGGGAACATGGCCTGGCTGCAGTCTAGGTTGCCACTCTTGCACCGATTCTAGGGACTACACAGACGTGCGGTTTCAGGGATTTCCCCTCTCATTTCATGTGGCCCCCGCACCTCTCCAGAAGCAAGTTCTGAGATCCGAACTGATTAAGTCAAACAAATGGAACTTCTTTTTTTAGGTTACGGGGTTTAAGTATTGCAACATCTAATTGGGAGTTGCATAACGCTACTGGTTCATCCTGCGTGCTAGTTATTTTCAGCAAATGCATGGTGGAAGATGAAATGTATAAGAAAGATGTAAAAAGATTTGTAGCATTGTACCCAAGTCCAGTCCAGCAATAGGAGACCCCCTGTGCAGAGCCTCTGTCCCCCGGTGCAGGATCCTAAAGGAAGCTTTTAGAAAGACCCTGAGGCCCCAAGCTAGGCATAGCTGGGGGCCTATTCACAGATTTGTGTCTAGGGGATAAAGTCAGGAGGAAGCTCACTGGAGACAACCTGGAGGAAGTTGGTGGGAAAGAGTCCAACTTTCCCATGGTGGTGCGAGTCTCCATCTCCCTCACTAGGAAGAGCCTGGTGGATATTGGCAGGAGGCATGGGCGTCCGCAGAACTTTTTTCAGGGGGAGGGGCATCATTTTAGGGTAACCCATTCACCGCCCCTTTTCGACAATGTCATTATCACATTATCATGGTCAGATTGCAGACGTAGTACAGTCCCTAGGATAAGTAATGGATAATGGCCAACAGGCCCTCTTACCAGACCCAGCGAAACTACGGTAGTGATCCCTCCGGCTGGACGATCGATCACTCTGGGTTCCCCGTGGGGCAACTCTGGTCAGTAGTGTAGCATGTCTGTACCCTGGCAATGGCTCAGTCTTTCTCTCTCTCTGCAGGCGCTGGGCAGCGTGGCCCTCTCTGGTGGCACTGGGCAGCATTGCTCTCTCTCTGGCTTCCGCCCAGCACACTCCTCGTTCTTTGCCCTGTCGCTCTCTCTCCCTCAGCTTTTTTTCATGGCTGCTCTCTCTCAATCTCTCTCTTGATCGAGCTGTAGCCTCCTCCCTGTGGTCCCCAATCTTTGGGACTACGTGTCCCATGATGCTATCCTCCCCTAGTCTTTTTTGATTGGCCCTCAGTTATGGCCAATGGGAAAGGAACGAAACAGGCAGGAAGCTGGGCGGGGAACTTGGTGAGAGCTGCCGTCTCTTCTCCCTGACAGGAGAAATGGGGGGGAGGGGGTGAGCGGGGGAAACCTCTGATAGCCCGCAACTCACCTTTCTCCTGTCACAGCGCCGCCGAGTTCTCTGCTGGACTGAGCAGGGAAAAGAGTCCGAAGTCGCACTACACTGATGGGGGGGGGGGGGGCTTGACAGCACCTTGATGGTGTCACCCCACTGGCATGTAGCACCCGGGTGCAGGCTGCCCGCACCCCGATAGCTACGCAACTGTACTGAATTGATTCCAGGGGGGGGGGGGCACTTGACCCCCCTTGCCCCTACCTGCGGACGCTCATGGCAGGAGGCGATTGGTGAGCATGTGGCCAAGTGAGTAAATGATCCCCAATGCTGAAGGGAAATGACTGTGTAGCTTTTGACTCTGTAGGGAGTGCAGGTCATCCGCTGCATAGAAATCCTGTGGAGCATTTTGTGAAGTGCAGACAGAAATTGCAGAGTCTTCAAATTGTTCAATTTGCAGTTTATCGGGGTATCCCATGCTCCCTCTCCCTATCCCATATTCATCATTCCAATAAAGATAACAAACCCTAAAAAGAATCCCTAGACTGTTTCTGAACCAGTGGAAGAATTAAGAAAATTCTTTGTGTGCCCTAAAGGGGGACATAGTACCAATGTCACCAGTGGCTCCATAGGGAGTGCGCTTCATACACTTTATGGTGCCAGATGGAAAGTGTCCAGTGTCCATTGTGCAGGAGCAGTCTCAAAAGTTAGACATCGGCTGTAACTTTGTATGTATGCTGGTAGCCAAGGAAGAAGGAATGCAGGAACCAAAGTATTGTATGTGTTGGTGGTCAAGTTGGGGAGAAGATGGTGCCTTCGAAGAACTAGACATGGGAACCGTCAAAAAATTAGTTTCGTTCCGTTTCGTAAAAAAAAAAAGATCGTAATTCGTGTACGAAATTTCGTTCGACTTTTGTACCCTCTTACCATTTCACACAGGGGGGAGCCGGGATCTGGGGGTCCCCTTGTTAAAGGGGGCTTCCAGATTCCGATAAGCCCCCCGCCGGCAGACCCCCACAACCAATGGCCAGGGTTGTGGGGACGAGGCCCTTGTCCTCAACATGGGGACAAGGTGCTTTGGGGGGACCCCAAAGCACCCTCCTGATGTTGAGGGCATGTGGCCTGGTACGGTTCAGGAGGGGGGGGCGCTCTCGTCCCCCTCTCTTTTCCTGCGGCCTGCCAGGTTGCGTGCTCGGATAAAGGGTCTGGTATGGATTTTGAGGGGGACCCCATGCCATTTTTTTTTTTGGCCGGGGTTCCCCTTAAAATCCATCCCAGACCTGAAGGGTCTGGTATGGCTATTTAGGGGGGAACCCACGTCCTTTTTTTTTTTTTTAATTTGAAGTGGGGTTCCCCTTAATATCCATAGCAGGGCCTGGTTATTGAATTTGGGGGGACCCCACGCTTTTTTTTTTTTTTTTGTTTATCAATGACTTTCAATGAATGACTGTTCTCTGTGTTACGGAGCCGACAATTCATTAGCCGTGAGTGATTTTAAATAGCTTTTTGTCCTGCAAAAATGACACTTTGTCATTCGAATCATTCGTTATATCCGCTATAATAATTTCTTTCGTATTAGTTGAAATTCGATATTTGGTAGTTGGATTCGAATAATTTGGAGCTGAAATTCGTAAACGGAATTTCGTATTCCGTACAGAATTCGTATTCGAAAAAATTTGTACTACGGATTCGTACGAATTTCGAAAAATTCGTACGAATTTCGAACTCGTACGAAACTAATCGCACATGTCTACGAAGAACACAGACGGTCAGGTATTCTTTCTTCTCTATCCTTCAGTCTTTGGATCTGGACCCCGAAGCCTTCTGGGGAATACCGGCAGATTGGGGTATTTTGGCACACTCACTGGGTTTGTAGTCCACGGTCAGCTGTATATCATGAATCTAAGCGATGGGTTTTAATATAAACAGCTGCATTGATTTTTATCATTACTGGCCCAGTTGCCTCGGTGTTTTGTACAAATTAGTCTGTAGAAAGCACTGTGTCAGCATGTCAGCAACCGTCCTGTGATATCTTCATTAAAACCTCACCATAGTGATCCCAATTTTACAAATGTCAGACAGCCGTGCATACAATAATCCCTGGAAGGGAAGGAGAGAACATGAAAATGACCCTTTTGTCCGCCTCTCACGACCGCCAAACGTGACTCCTTCTTCTGTGTTTGATTAGAGCGATGGCGAGGACTGTCACTGTGGCCTGGCTTTAGAAACTTATGGGGGCATTTCATAGGAAGGGGGGGGGGGGGGGGTGGTTTTGTGGTTGGGTGCAGTGCAGTGGTGCAGGCTTTTTGGGACATGATGCCTTCTCACCACCTGTCAAAATCCCTCTGAATAGCTATGCATCACCATGCTAAATAATGCATTTGGGTGGCAAAAATATGCATGCAATCTATAGACTGGGGGGAGAACCTCTGGGGGGATCTAGGATGGAAAAGGACCTGGGGGTCCTAGTAGATAATAGGCTCAGCAGTGGCATGCTAACAAAGCAAACAGAATATTGGCATTAAAAAGGGATTAACTCCAGAGATAAAATGATAGTTCTCCCTCTCCACAAGACTCTGGTCCAGCCGCACCTGGAGTATGCAGTCCAGTTCAGGGCACCAGTCCATTTTGCTCCATCATAGGTTACTAGTGTGGGAGGAGGGGTTTAATCAGTGGCAGTGCTGGGTGGCGGGATGAGATCAATGGCAGTGCTGGGTGGCGGGATGAGATCAATGGCAGTGCTGGGTAGGGGTGGTATCAATGGCAGTTCTGAGGAGTTGATGGGATCAGTGTCAGTGGTGGGGGGGGTCAGTGGCAGTGCTGAGAGAGGGGGAGAGAGGAGGTGAGAGAGAGAGAGAGAGAGGGAGGGGGGAGTGAGAGAGAAATGGGTGCCAGAGAGAAGGGGGGTGAGAGCAAGAGAGGGAGAGAGAGAGGGGAGGTGAAAAAGATGGGGGTGAGAGAAAGGGTGGGTGGGAGAGAGAGAGGGAATGAGAGAGAGGGGAGAGAAGGAGGGGAAAAGAGAGAGAGAGAGAGAGAGAGAGAGAGAGAGAGGGGGGTGAGAGTGAGAGAGTATGAGAGAGGGAGAGAGAGAAGGAAAGGAAAAGAGAGAGGGTGAGAGAGGGGGGTAAGAGAGAGAGGGGGGTGAGAGGGGCTGAGAGAAAGGGGGTGAGAGAAAGATCCCCTAGCCCTGCCCCTGTCCCAGTCTCTGTCTGTGGGTAGGTGTGTGCGAAGCCTTGTACCTAACTCCCGCCCATCCTCATCCTCTTGGCCCCCAGTCAGCCTATCCTCCTGTTGAAGACAGAGCTGGGAATGGAGAAGAGGTTGAAGAAGGAGTCCAGGATCTGGGAGGCGCCAAGGATGCTGCGCCTGCGGCTGCTCACCTCTTCAGGGGTTGTCTTCCCTGAGGCATCCGTCTCAGAGGCCGCCTACTCACCGCGTGGAGATGATATGTGGAGCAAGGCGATATCATCCTGCCCTCACCCCGCGGTTGCCACTGCCGGCACTGAATTTAGCTCTCTGCTCCATGATGCCACCGGACTGGGGATTTCTATGGCAAGGAGCAGCTGCTTTGGGCTGCATATTAATGACTGGGCGGGGGGCAGCTGCACCTTTTTCCCTGCGTTAAAGATAACCCTGGTGGGAAGAATGCTCCTTACTTTGGTGATCAATGGGAAGAATGTATTTTTTATTGATGGTCAATGGCAGTATAAAGAAGTACAAGGAGCGAGTACAAAGGGCAACAATGCTAATAAAGGGTCTGGAGGATATTAGTTATGAGGAAAGGTTGAGAGCACTGAACTTATTCTCTCTGGAGAAGAGACGCTTGAGAGGGGATATGATTTCAATTTACAAATACCGGACTGGTGACCCCACAATGGGGAGAAAACTTTTTCGCGGAAGGAAGTTTAATGAGACACGTGGCCACACTTTAAAATGAGAAGAAAAGAGGTTTAACCTTAAACTACGTAGAGGGTTCTTTACTGTAAGAGCGGCAAGGATGTTTAATTACCTTCCACAGGTGGTGGTCTCAGCGGGGGGGCATCAATAGTTTCAAGAAACGAATAGATAAGCACCCGAATGACCGCAACATACAGGGATACACAATGTAATACTGACATATAATCACACACATAGGTTGGACTTGATGGACTTGTGTCTTTTTTTGACCTCACCTACTATGTAATGCTAAGATATGCCTAAAGGAGATGAGGTCAACTGGTATTGGCAGCAGTAAACCATGCATGAGACAAGGACACCCAGGAAGGGTCTAGACAGGTTCCGCCCTGCACTTTTTTTCAGCAAAGCAGAAAACAAACCATTTCAATGCAGGGAGTCCATAGCATAAAACAAACACAAAATCTGCTCATCCTAATCACTAATTTAATTTAGGGTGCCTCCTAATTGGTCCCCCCAAAGAACAAACCCCCCCCCCCCCCAAAAAAAAACAGGCAAAACTTGTACTTTTTAGTATTCTGTCAGCACTCGGTCTTTTCACCCAGCAGCAGGCTCCCTGTCAGGAATCCAAAGCCATTATGGCCAGATCTGCATGACTACACTTAGGGGACTGGGACCAGACTTTGTATGCTTTAAGTGAGATTTAATTGCAGTAAAACAAAATCCATCCAATCACTAGCAAATAGAATATCGAACAAATTCACCTAACAAACAGAAATCCTAAGAACTAACTGTATGCGATATGTACACAAAATGGGAAACACAGATCAGCTGGGTAAACTGGAGATGCAGGGAACAGGTGGGAACCCGGAACAAGATGAGCAGATAGGAGGCAATAAGGCACAGGGTGCAGGGCAGGAGCAGAATAAGTAACTGGCAGTCTCTGGCAACGAGCAAAGCACTAGAGCGAGAGGCACTAGTAGGGGTGCTTCACACCCGGACGCCTTGAATCCTCCCTCAGTTACTGCGCCTCGGACCAGCCGGTTCCGATACTCGGGAACAGATGGATCCTTTGCCCCAGACCAAGCGGGTCTGTGGGGTTAGTCAAACTGACCATGTTGTGGGACGGCAAATGCTCCAGAGCCCGGTACCCCTCACGGGGCTACTCTGGTCCAGAATCAGGAACAGGCAGCTACGGCTGAACCCCCGAACACGTGACTTCCGCACCTTAAGTACCCTTCCCCAGACTACACAGCAGGGCCAGGCTCTGGGGAATGCTGATACTCAAACCGTCAAACCAGGTCTGGTTCTGGGCCTGTCATGTGCACCTGACTGTACCCGTGACCAGGCAGAACCCTAGTACAGCCCAGCCAAACTGATGCCAAAGTTAACCTGCACAATTAACCCTCAGAACCTCACTACTGTTCTGAGAGAAAAAAAAACAAATTTCCACATAGTGGACACTTTGTAAAAGTGTCGCCGCCAGGGTCGTCTTAAGAGCATCATGGGCCCCTGGGCAAAGTAATGCACTGGGGCCCAGGGGCCCCAATTTACGCACCTACTCTCTAAAATTAGTTGATAGAATTAAACATATATTTATTACTATTTCTATAAAAATCGATTTTAAACAATCTAAAAAATAATTTGATAAATCAAAGACTAATCAACACAAAGGGCACAGTACAGGGGTGGAGGCAGGAGGGCACAATACAGGGGGTCAGGCATGGGCGTCCGCAGGTAGGGCTAAGGGGGGGCAAGTGCCCCCCCCCCTGGAATCAGAGATCGGACCAGGAGTGGTCACCCCCTCTCTCTCTCACCCTCTCTTTTTCACCCCCCTCTCTCTCTGTCACCCCCCTCTGTCTCTCTCTGTCACACTCCTCTCTGTCACCCTCGTATCTCTCTGTCACCCCCTCTGTCTCTTTCTGTCACCCCCCCACATGTATGCAGTTTCTGACAGTCTCTTGTGCTATGTCCACAGTCTCTTGAGCCCTGTATGCAGTTTCTGACAGTCTCTTGGGCCATGTATGCAGTCTCTGACAGTCTCTTGTGCCATGTCCGCAGTCTCTGACAGTCTCTTGGGCCATGTCCGCAGTCTCTGACAGTCTCTTGGGCCATGTCCGCAGTCTCTGACCATCTCCTGTACTATGTCTGGAGTCTATGACCATGATAATGTGATAATGACATTGTAGAAAAGGGTCAGAGCATGGGTGACCTTAAAATGATGCCCCCCCCTGAAAAAAATTGTGCGGACGCCCATGGGATCAGGAGGGCACAATACTGGGATCAGGAAGGCACAGCACAGGTTCCAGGATGCTGCTCAGGAAATGGCCATCCTGGGACAGTTTAGTAAAAAGCTTGACTGGTCTGGCAAATCCGGGACAGTTGGTATGTATGACGTAATGCAAGACTATCATGGGGCCCCCTATGCACCTGGGGCCCCTGGGCAGTGCCCAGGGGTGCCCATGCATTAAGACAGACCTGTCGCCGCTACACTACCAACATTACTTTTGGTACAGCCCTCGTATACCAATAAGGAGCCTTGTGCTCCTTGGACTTGGAGGCTTTATCCCACCAAAGGTTCTACGAAGCCTCCAGGACCCAGAACAGAACCTACGAATATTCTGACAAAACAAAGGGTTTGTTTTTCTTTACATCAGTTACAGACCCCCCCCCATAGCCCCTCACCATGTGTATGAGGAACCCAAGTGCCAGATATACAGTGCCCACCACATTCCTTCAAGACAGTGGTGTAACTAGAACCTTCAGGGCCCCGGTGCAAGAAACCATGAAGGGCCCCCCTGAACCCCAGCCGAGGCCCTTCCCTCCGAGTCCGGTGGTGGAACTCCAGGGCTCGGTCACAGGTACGACTTTTGTAAGCCCTGTAGTTCCACCACTGGTATCAGCAGTTTTTTTTTTTTTTTTTTTTAATTTAGGAGTCCCGTTGGGGGACTTTGGTGAGATATCAGAGGTCTAAACAGACCTAGGATGTTACACCTTTGAGACAAAGAGGAAGAAGGGAAAGGGAAATTGGGACCAGCCATATGTAGAGGGGGCGGCTCTCATAGGGCTGCACTGCATCTGTGTGCTTAAAGTTTGTTTGCCCGGGAGAAGCATGCAGTGCAGTGCGAGCCGGACTCAGGGGGCGGGACTCTGGCTGGGGAGGACAGACACCGGACTGAGCAGCACTGCATGGAGCAGGAGAGGGGGACCAGGAGGAGCGGCAGAGGACACGGGTTGTGTGGGGAATGCACAACTAAAGAGCAGCCAGTGCGGTAGTCGAGCGTGGAGCTCTGCTAGTCACCCCCCACCTCCAGCCACCCGTGCGCCCGGTGCCTAACCGCCTATGCTGCCACCGGCCATATGTAGAGGGGGCGGCATGGGCCCCTTTCAGCACAGGGCCGGTTGCGCTTGCGACTCCAGCACCCCCTATAGTTACGCCCCTGCTTCAAGACGGTGCCTCTCAGAACATATAAAAGATCAAACATGCAAAATTATGAAAGCTGCATTTAAAAAACGACAGTCGGGTAGACTTTACTGTAACAACACAGAGAATCCTTTTATTAAATATACAATGCAGACTCAATTTACATAAGTACAATTGTGTATGGCGTCTATTGATATTCTATCATCTCATTTAGGTGTAGATATGGCAATCAGAAATGTCTTTCACTCTCCCAGGAAAGTTCGTACATCTCTGTTTAGCGTGCTTCCTGCGCTGAATTCACGGCTCGCCGCCTTTTTTTTTTTGGATAAGAAAAGAACCAATATTGAATGTGAGTGATCGACTTTGTCCTGCCACAATGACCACCACCGGAGTTACGATGTACACAGACCAGTAATCAGCCTTAAGTGATAAAATCTAAAGGATTAAAAAGGGATAAGGAAGTTTTTATCACATCTTCAGCTTTTCAAAACAGATTATCATAAGCAGAGGGATGTGCACACAGAGCAGAGGGGGAGATTAAATAATTCTCTTGAAGGGCTGTTGCTTGATTGTGTGGAAATTACCATTTTTTGTTACATGTCCTTTAGAGATGTTCTCGTCGTGCTGAGAACTTCAGTCCGGGCACAACCACAGTGGTGGGAGGAAATATTTGATCTTTTCTACTGCAAGAAAAGAGCACTGTGATGGCACTACTTAGTTCAGCCAGTGTGCTTGTTTTGCATCACTCTTATGCCGCGTACACACGAAGGGACTATCCCGCGGGATTGTCCGCTGGACTCAAGTCCAGCGGACAATCCCCTCGTGTGTGGGCGCCGGCGGACTTTTTGGCACCGAAAGTCCGGCGGACTAGCTTTTAAGTTTTGTTTTAAAATTGTCCGCTGGACTTGGCAGTCCGGCGGACAATCCCGCCGTTAGTAGGCTAGTCCGCCGGACTTTTGAAATGAACGGACTTGCCGCTCATCAGAAAGTCCGTTCATTCCCGCTGACTTTTTCCAGCGGATTGTCCACCGGAGAAGTCCGGGCGTGTGTGGGCAAGTCACACGCTCGGAAGTCCGGGCGTGTGTGGGGAAGTCCCGCCGGACTAGGACAAAGTCCGAACGTGTGTACGCGGCATAACTGTGACTTGTCTATTGTCATTGAAAGAAACCACACCACCCATCACTTGTCTATGGGCATCGAAGGACGCTACAGAACTCATCACACTTGCCATGGCTTGTATGTAGGCATGGAAAGAAGTCACCCCACTCATCACTCTTACCATGACTTGTCTATAGGCAGCAAAGGAAGCCACCCCTTTCATCATTATTACCATGGCTTGTCTATAGGTATCGAAGGAAGTCATCATACTCATCACTATTACCATAACTTGTCTATAGGCATTGAGGGAAGCCACTGCACTCATCACTCTTACCATGACTTGTCTATAGGCAGCAAAGGAAGCCATCCCAATCATCGGTATTACCATGACTTGTCTATAGGTATTGTATCGAAGAATGCAACCCCACTCCTCTCTCTTACCATGAATTGTCCATAGGCAGTCGAAGGAAGCCACACCACTCATCACTATTACCATGAATTGTCTATATGTATCGAAGAATGCCATCTCACTCATCACTCTTACCATGACTCATCTATGGACATCATAGGAAGCCACACCACGCATCCTTTATTGCTATGTTTACCTGTAGGTATCGACGGAAACCATGCCACTAACTCCTCACTCCTTACCATGACTTGTCTATAGGCATCAAAGTAAGCCATCCCGCTCATCACTATTACCATGGCTTGTCTATAGGAAGCGAAGGAAGCCACCCCACTCATCTTTGTTACTATGACTTGTCTATAGGCAGCAGCGAAGGAAGCCACCTCACTCATCACTCTTACCATGACTTGTCCATAGGAAGCCACACCACCCATCACTCTTATGACTCATCTATGGACATCAAAGGAAGCCACGCCACTCATCCTTATTGCTATGTTTATCTGAACATCATGCCACTAACACCTTACTATTACCATCACTTCTCTACAGACATTGAAGGAAGCCACCCCACTCATCACTATTACTATGACTTGTCTATAGGTATCGAAGAAGGCAACCCCACTCCTCTCTCTTACCATGAATTGTCCATAGGCAGCTGAAGGAAGCCACACCACTCATCACTATTTTCGTGACATGTCTATAGGCAGTAAAGGAAGCCACCCCACTCATCACTATTACCATGAATTGTATATATGTATCAAAGAAGGCCCCCTCACTCATCACTCTTACCATGACTCATCTATGGACATCATAGGAAGCCACACCACTCAACCTTATTGCTATGTTTACCTGTAGGTATCAACGGAAACCATGCCACTAACTCCTCACTGTTACCATGACTTGTCTATAGACATTGAAGGAAGCCACACCACTCATCACTATTACCATGGCTTGTCTATAGGCATCAAAGGAAGCCACACCACTCATCTTTGTTACTATGACTTGTCTATAGGCAGCAGCGAAGGAAGCCACCTCACTCGTCACTCTTACCATGACTTGTCCATAGGCATTGAAGGAAGCCACCTCACTCGTCACTCTTACCATGACTTGTCCATAGGCATTGAAGGAAGCCACCTCACTCGTCACTCTTACCATGACTTGTCTATAGGCAGAAAAGAAAGCCACACCACTCATCACTATTACCATGACTTGTCTATAGGTATCAAAGAAGGCCATCTCACTCATCACTCTTACCATGACTCATCTATGGACATCATAGGAAGCCACACCACTCATCCTTATTGCTATATTTACCTGTAGGTATCGACGGAAACCATGCCACTAACTCACTGTTACCATGACTTGTCTATAGACATTGAAGGAAGCCACCCCACTCATCACTATTACCATGGCTTGTCTATAGGTATCGAAGAAGGCAACCCCACTCTTCTCTCTTACCATGAATTGTCCATAGGCAGCTGAAGGAAGCCACATCACTCATCACTATTTTCGTGACATGTCTATAGGCAGTAAAGGAAGCCACCCCACTCGTCATTCTTACCATGACTTGTCTATAGGCAGCGAAGGAAGCCACACCACTCATCACTATTACCATGACTTGTCTATAGGTATCGAAGAAGGCCCCCTCACTCATTTGCCTTACCATGAATTGTCCATAGGCAGCAAAGGAAGCCATCCCACTCATCTTTGTTACCATGGCTTGTCTATAGGCATCGAAGGAAGCCACCCCACTTATCACTATTACCATGACTTGTCTATAGGTATCGAAGGAAGCCACACCACCCATCACTCTTATGACTCCTCTATGGACATCAAAGGAAGCCACACTACTCATCCTTATTGCTATGTTTATCTGTAGGTATCGAAGGAAACCATGCCACTGACTCCTCACTATTACCATGACTTGTCTATAGGTATCGAAGTAAGCCATCCCGCTCATCACTATTACCATGGCTTGTCTATAGGAAGCGAAGGAAGCCACCCCACTCATCTTTGTTACTATGACTTGTCTATAGGCAGCAGCGAAAGGAAGCCACCTCACTCATCACTCTTACCATGACTTGTCCATAGGAAGCCACACCACCCATCACTCTTATGACTCATCTATGGACATCAAAGGAAGCCACGCCACTCATCCTTATTGCTATGTTTATCTGAACATCATGCCACTAACACCTTACTATTACCATCACTTCTCTACAGACATTGAAGGAAGCCACCCCACTCATCACTATTACTATGACTTGTCTATAGGTATCGAAGAAGGCAACCCCACTCCTCTCTCTTACCATGACTTGTCCATAGGCAGCCGAAGGAAGCCACCCCACTCGTCACTCTTACCATGACTTGTCTATAGGCATCGAAGGAAGCCACACCAGAGATCACTCTTTGCCTTGCATTTTGTCATTAAACCATTTATCCAGAATTACGTTTATAACCCTAATGGCCACAAAGGATAGAAATCCATGTTGTGTGCACCAAATGTCCTTGCAAACCCAGATATTAACTTTGTAAATGTAGCAGTGACATCATCCTTGCGCTGTATATAGGCTGTACAGTGATTTAGAGCCGCGGAAGAGACACAGCAGGTCCCACCCACTACAGACTTCCTGCAGAAAACGTCAGGAAGGGGGTGGAGACGAGACCAATCGCCCTGCACAAGAAGAGCGAGCAGCAGTGAGCGGTCTTTATTACAGGAAGTCTCACACCGGATTACTGCCCAGATCTCAGAGTAATACACAAAGCATACCAAGATTCCAGAACCCATATGACCAATGGATTTAGACATTTGATTTTCCCGGAGTTCATCTTTAACCGCTTCCCGACCGCCTCACGCAGATATACTGCGGCAGAATGGCACGGGCAGGCAAAATCACGTACCTGTACGTGGCCCTTTAATTGCCTGCCCGTGGGTCGCGCGCGCCGCCAGCGGCGCGCTCGCGACCCGGTCGGGAGCTCCGTGCCCCGTCCGCGGGACCAGCGGACCCAATCGCCACTGGTGTTCCGCGATCGGGTCACGGAGCTGAAGAACGGGGAGAGGTTTGTGTAAACAAACCTCTCCCCGCGCTTCCTACACTGACTGTCATTGATCGGCTGTTCCCTGTCATCGGGAAAGCCGATCAATGACGTCAGACGTCAGCCCCGCCCCATAATGTAAAAAAAACACACACACACACACACGTCACAGCCCATAACCCTCCCCTCCCCCTAGTGATTAACTCTTTCACTGCAACTGTCATTTATACAGGAATCAATGCATTTAAATAGCACTGATTGCTGTATAAATGACAATGGTCCCAAAAATGTGTCAAAAATGTCCGATGTGTCCGCCATAATGTCGCAGCCACAATAAAAATCGCTGATCGCCGCCATTACTAGTAAAAAAAAAAATATTAATAAAAATGCTATAAAACTATCCCCTATTTTGTAAACGCTATAACTTTTGCGCAAACCAATCAATAATCGCTAATTGTGTTTTTTTTTTTTACCAAAAATATGTAGAAGAATACGTATCGGCCTAAACTGAGGAAAAAAAATGTTTTTTTATATATTTTTTGGGGGATATTTATTATAGCAAAAAGCAAAAAATATTGAATTTTTTTTTTTCAAAATTGTCGCTCTATTTTTGTTTATAGCGCAAAAAATAAAAACCGCAGGGGCGATCAAATACCACCAAAAGAAAGCTCTATTTGTGGGAAAAAAAGGACGCCAATTTTTTGGGAGCCACGTCGCACGGCCGCGCAATTGTCAGTTAAAGCGACGCAGTGCCCGAATCGCAAAAAGGGGCCTGGTCCTTTGGCTGCCAATTGGTCCGGGGCTGAAGTGGTTAGGATAACGCGTTGCGGTGGGTCACTAATGTAGTCGGGTGTGCAAAAAAAAAAAAGCTTGGTCACCCGGCAAATGTCTAGGAAGTCGCCCATCGCTCTTACCCTTCCATTGCTAAAACTATGACCTTTTCTAGCCGCTTCCATTATTGAAGATGTTTCTTTGTCCTCTAGCTAATTCTAAATGCCGCCGAGCGCACGTTTTTTTCTCTTCCCTAATTGCTCTTCCTGTGTTGCTATTAATTTCTGATAAGCAGAACAAGGTGGAAAAAAAAAAAAAAGGCAAGCAAAAAAAAAAAAAAAAAAAAACGAGGAAGGAGGGATGTATTGTGATAAAATGCATGTCGCCAAATAATTAAAACTGTGTATAACTAGCCGAGCATATATTAAAACAAACACAGGCGGCAGCAGGGAAAAAAAAAAATGTGTTGTGACGCAGCGTTTTCCGCTGTGAGCCCGAACGCCATCTGTAAATCCAAACCTATAAATGCAAACCTGCGAAGCTGCACCAACCTGCTTAGAATAAACCTCATTTTCTGGTGTCTAATTATCAGAATGCAGAATGAGCCGATAAGGATTCTCGCGGCCTTCCCGTCGGAAACCAGCAGATGGCAGAACTGCGTCCCGGAATGAAAAGGACGCAACGCTCCCGGGTGAGCGTGCAAACAAAATACCATTTATATAGGATGCAGAAATCGGGAAAACCAGGGGGCACCGTTCCGGAATTCTACAGCCTTTGACGTGTTCCATTTCCATGGATATTCATACATGGGGGGGGTAGGAAAAGGGATGAGGCAACTGACAGATACGGTTTAACTGCAGCATGACGTGTGCGACATGCAGGGGGCTTTCTAAGCATGGGGCCAGCTTACTGTTCTTCAAACTGCAGGAGAGCCGGATTGTGGCCAATGGGAGAAGAAAACAACCTGGAAATGTTAGTGGAAATAAACAATGTATCATCATTGGTGTCAGTGGGAGGAATAGTGCCCCATTGTTGGTGTCATTGGAGGAATAGTGCCCCATTGTTGGTGTCAGTGGGAGGAATAGTGACCCATCATTGGTGTCACTGGGAGGAATAGTGCCCCATCATTTCTGACAGTAGGGGGAATAGTGCCCCATTGTTGGTGACAGTGGGAGGAATAGTGCCCATCATTGGTATCAGTGGGAGGAATAGTGTACCCATCATTGGTATCAGTGGGAGGAATAGTGTCCCATCATTGGTGTCAGTGGGAGGAATAGTGCCCCATCATTGACATCAGTGGGAGGAATAGTGCCCCATTGTTGGTGTCAGTGGGAGGAATAGTGCCCCAATTTGTTGGTGTCAGTGGGAGGAATAGTGCCCCATCATTGGTGTCAGTGGGAGGAATAGTGCCCCATTGTTGGTGTCAGTGGGAGGAATAGTGCCCCATCATTGGTGTCAGTGGGAGGAATAGTGCCCCATCGTTGGTTTCATTTGGAAGAGTATTGTGAGGGGGGGGATATGTGTTAGGAGGGTGAATTTCGGGGCAGCAGGGGGTAAGAATTGTTCTAGGAGGGGAAATTTGGGGTGTGTGCTAGGAGTGGTGATTTAGGGGGGGTTGTGCTAGGAGTAGTGGGGGGGGGGGGCTGCCACATCATCCTGCTGCATGCCCGCCAGGCGCTATGCACGTCAGTCTATGTATGTGCAATGCACACGTTGTGTTGTGAATGGATCCTAAAACATTCTTTATTCATAACTAGAGTACAATATGTGGAGACTTTACAAATGGCTTCCATTAGTTTATCAAAATGGAGAGAGACTTTGAGGAAACGGAATGAGAAGAAGAATTGGTAACGTCTTGCTGTTTATGTGTGACGGGGCTGAATCCTCCAGCTATGTCTTCCTCTATGTTGGGTGTATTTATAATAAAAAAACGTTTTTTTATACACATTTTAATCATAATGAACAATTTATTCCAAATGCCGAATGGGACCTTCAGGCCCATATCTCTCTGGGGCCTCTAAGCCTGACACAGGGCAGCTGATCATCTTCAGAGGTTCCCATAACCCTCCGAGGCTCCTGAGCCTTTCTTCAGAGGTTCCCAAATCCATCTGAGGGTCCTGAGCCTTTCTTCAGAGGTTCCCAAATCCATCTGAGGCTCCTGAGACTTTCTTCAGAGGTTCCCAAATCCATCTGAGGCTCCTGAGCCTTTCTTCAGAGGTTCCCAAATCCATCTGAGGCTCCTGAGACTTTCTTCAGAGGTTCCCAAATCCATCTGAGGCTCCTGAGACTTTCTTCAGAAGTTCCCAAATCCCTCTGAGGCTCCTGAGCCTTTCTTCAGAAGTTCCCAAATCCCTCTGAGGCTCCTGAGCCTTTCTTCAGAAGTTCCCAAATCCCTCTGAGGCTCCTGAGCCTTTCTTCAGAGGTTCCCATAACCCTCTGAGGCTCCTGAGCCTTTCTTCAGAGGTTCCCATAACCCTCTGAGGCTCCTGAGACTTTCTTCAGAGGTTCCCAAATCCATCTGAGGCTCCTGAGACTTTCTTCAGAAGTTCCCAAATCCCTCTGAGGCTCCTGAGCCTTTCTTCAGAAGCTCCCAAATCCCTCTGAGGCTCCTGAGCCTTTCTTCAGAAGTTCCCAAATCCCTCTGAGGCTCCTGAGCCTTTCTTCAGAGGTTCCCATAACCCTCTGAGGCTCCTGAGCCTTTCTTCAGAGGTTCCCATAACCCTCTGAGGCTCCTGAGCCTTTCTTCAGAGGTTCCCATAACCCTCTGAGGCTCCTGAGCCTTTCTTCAGAGGTTCCCATAACCCTCTGAGGCTCCTGAGCCTTTCTTCAGAGGTCCCCATAACCCTCTGAGGCTCCCGAGCCTTTCTTCAGAGGTCCCCATAACCCTCTGAGGCTCCTGAGCCTTTCTTCAGAGGTTCCCATAACCCTCTGAGGCTCCTGAGCCTTTCTTCAGAGGTTCCCATAACCCTCTGAGGCTCCTGAGCCTTTCTTCAGAGGTTCCCATAACCCTCTGAGGCTCCTGAGCCTTTCTTCAGAGGTTCCCATAACCCTCTGAGGCTCCTGAGCCTTTCTTCAAAGGTTTCCATAACCCTCTGAGGCTCCTGAGCCTTTCTTCAGAGGTTCCCATAACCCTCTGAGGCTCCTGAGCCCTTCTTCAGAGGTTCCCAAATCCCTCTGAGGCTCCTGAGCTTTTCTTCAGAGGTTCTCAAATCCCTCTGGGGCTTCTGTACCTGACACAGGGCAGGTGAACAACTTCAGAGGTTCCCATGACCCTCTGAGGCCCCTGAGTCTGACATAGGGTAGGTGAATGTCTTCAGAGGTTTCTATGACTCTCTGGGGCCCCTGGACCTGTCGCAGAGCAGGTGAACATCTTCAGAGGTTCCCAAAGCCCTCTATGGCTCCTGGCCCTGACACGGGCCATGTGAAATGACTGAAGTTTTCATGATCCTTTAGGGGCCCCTGGTCCTGACACAGGGCAGGTGAATGTCTTCAGGGGTCCCCACAGCCCTTTGGGACCCCTGGGTCCGACAAGGAAAGTGAACATCTTCAGATGTTTCCATAACCCTATGGGGCCCCTGGCCCTGACAAAGAAGGTAAACGTCTTTAAAGGTTCCCACAACCCTCTGAGGCCCCTGGGCTTGATACAGGGCAGGTGGACATCTTCAGAGGTCCCCATAACTCTCTGAGGCCCCTGGGCTTGATACAGGGCAGGTGGACATCTTCAGAGGTCCCCATAACCCTCTGAGGCCCCTGGGCTTGATGCAGAGCAGGTGGACATCTTCAGAGGTTCCCATAACCCTTTGGGGACCCTGGGCTTGATGCAGAGCAGGTGGACATCTTCAGATGTCCCCGTAACCCTTTGGGGACCCTGGGCTTGATGCAGAGCAGGGGGACATCTTCAGAGGTCCCCATAACCCTCTGAGGCCCCTGGGCTTGATGCAGGGCAAGTGGACATCTTCAGAGGTCCCTGAGGCCACTGGGCTTGATACAGGGCAGGTGGACATCTTCAGAGGTCCCCATAACCCTTTGGGGACCCTGGGCTTGATGCAGGGCAGGTGGACATCTTCAGAGGTCCCCATAACCCTCTGAGGCCCCTGGGCTTGATACAGGGCAGGTGGACATCTTCAGAGATCCCCATAACCCTCTGAGGCCCCTGGGCTTGATGCAGGGCAGGTGGACATCTTCAGAGGTTCCCATAACCCTTTGGGGACCCTGGGCTTGATACAGGGCAGGTGGACATCTTCAGAGGTTCCTATAACCCTCTGAGGCCCCTGGGCTTGATGCAGGGTAGGTGGACATCTTCAGGGGTTCCCATAACCCTTTGGGGAACCTGGCTCTTACACAGGGCAGGTCAGGGGAGGGCTGGCAGCCTTAGGCCTGGGGGGGAAGTCCAGTCAAGTGGCCCATTGAACCACTGAATCAGCTCACCATCCATGCCCAGCTGGTTTTTCAATGCAGCCTCACCAGTGCCCCTTAATGCAGCCTGATCAGTGCCCATGAATGACGCCTCATCAGTGCCACCTCATCAGTGCCCATCATGCAGCCTCACCAGTGTCCATAAATGCAGTCTCACCAGTGCCCATCCAATGCAGCCTGATCACTGGGCAGGGTAAATGGGGTGTATGGGGGGGTGGGATGTGGGGGTCAGCTGGGGGTGTCAGGGTCTCTTACCTGGCAGCTCAGGTTGCACGCCATGGCCAGCTCAAGCCAGCACCCTGCCTCACAGCCCGAGCCAGTCACGGGCACCCTGCCTACAAGGCTCTGGTCTCTGGGGATTGTAGTTTCCTCTGCACTGCTTGGGAGCTTGAGTGTGGACTACAACTCCCGGAATGCCACAGTGGTTGACCGATGCAGGCATAAAAATAGCAGCGCCGGCCATATTCAATGTAAGTTAGGGTGGCCTGGGGGGCAATTGCCACTCTGCCCCCCAGCCCAGCCCTCCCCTGGGGCAGGTAATTGTCCAGAAGTTTCCCATACACTGAAGTCTGCTTTCTCTCCATACCACACTCGGATTTCATTCCACTGGTACTCGTGGCTTCTGTGTGTTTTTTATGAGATTCGGAATGCAGGAATTGGAAAGAAACGAAGTTGGCGTGTAAAAAAAAAAAATGCATAACGGCGAAGCTTTTCAAACCCTCTAAAATATATCAAATGCAGCTCATGGAAGTGTACATAAAATATTAGATTGCCTTGGACTGAATGTGACCTTAGGCGGCTCGCAGGATGAAGGGATATTTGTTCTGTACTCCTCTAATAAAGAACTCTTTCCACCTACACATGATGGGAAAACGTTCAACCATTTACATCTCACTTCGTTAAAGTACATCTGAACTCGAGAGCAAAAATGTAATATATTGCAGCCGAGCTGTCCTTGGGTATGGGGATCCTGCCGGGAAGGAACACGTTTCCTGTCCCAGGGTGACTACACGGACTCGGTGTCTTGGCTCACCGATTGTCCCGGGGACCAGGACTCCCTTCCCTGAGGGCATGTACTAGGCGCCCATACTGACATGTGACATGGGCGTGCAATTGCTGCAAGTGTTTTATATATACTATATTACCAAAAGTATTGGGACACCTGCCTTTACACACACGTGAACTTTAATGGCATCCCAGTCTTAGTCTCAAGGGTTCAATATTGAGTTGGCCCACCCTTTGCAGCTATAACAGCTTCAACTCTTCTGGGAAGGCCATCCACAAGGTTTAGGAGTGTCTATGGGAAGGTTTGACCATTCTTCCAGAAGTGCATTTGTGAGGTCAGCAGTGGCGGGACAAGGTAATTTAGAGCCCAGGGCGAACATGCCAAATTGCTCCCCCCCCCCCCCCCCAAGATGTATGGGCATTATGTGTCCCATCCCCACTCCCAACACAATCCCCCCCCCCCCCCCAAATCACAACTCCTAGCTCACCCTCCCTAAAATTTTCCCTCTTAAAACAATTCTTACCCTCTGAAGCCCCCCAAATTCCCCTGCCCCCTAATCTCCTTGTGGTGCCCCCACCCACCTCACATGATACCACAGTGCCCAGGGCAACCGCCCCTCCTGCCCACCCCTTGTCCCGGCCCTGGAGGTCAGGCTCTGATGTTGGAATGAGAAGGCCTGGCTCACACACTCCTCTCTAATTCATCCCAAAGGTGTTCTTTCTGGTTGAGGCCAGTCAAGTTCCTCCACCCCAAAATCACTCAACCATGGGCGTCCACAGGTAGGGGTAAGGGGGGGCAAGTGCCCCCCCCTGGAATCAGGGATCGTATCAGGAGTGATGACCCCCATTACCCCTCTCTGTCACCCTCTCTCTCTCACACCCCTCTGTCTCTCTCTCTCTCACCCACTCTGTCTCTTTCTGTCACCAGCCCTGTCTCTCTCTGTCACACCCCCCTGTCTCTCTCTGTCACCACCCCCCTGTCTCTCTCTGTCACCCCCCTGTCTCTCTCTGTCACCCCCCTGTCTCTCTCTGTCACCCCCCTGTCTCTCTCTGTCACCCCCTGTCTCTCTCTGTCACCCCCCTGTCTCTCTCTGTTACCCCCCTGTTTCTCTCTGTCACCCCCCCTGTCTCTCTCTGACACCCCCCCAGTCTCTTTGTCACCCCCCCTGTCTCTCTCTGTCACCCCCCCCCCCACATGTATGCAGTTTCTGACAGTCTCTTGTGCCATGTATGCAGTCTCTTGTCATCTCTTGTGCCATGTCCGCAGTCTCTTGGGCCATGTATGCAGTCTCTGGTCATCTCTTGTGCCATGTCCGCAGTCTCTTACAGTCTCTTGAGCCATGTATGCAGTCACTGACAGTCTCTTGGGCCATGTATGCCGTCTCTCACAGTCTCTTGTGCCATGTCCACAGTCTCTGACCATCACCTGTACTATGTCTACAGTCTATGACCATGATAATGTGATAATGACATTGTCGAAAAGGGTCAGAGCATGGGTGACCTTAAAATTATGCCCCCCCTGAAAAAGTTCTGCGGACGCCCATGCACTCAACCATTTCTTTATGGACCTTGCTTTGGGCACTGGTGGGCAGTTATGTTGGAACAGGAAGGGGCTGTCCCCAAACTGTTCCCACAAAGTTGGGAGGAGAAAATTGTCCAAAATGTCTTGGTATGCTGACGCCTCAAGAGTTCCCTTCACTGGAACTAAGGGGCCAAGCCCAACCCCTGAAAAGCAACCCCACGCCATAATCCCCCCCCCCCCTCCACAAAATGATTTGGACCAGTGCACAAAGCAAGATCCATAAAGACATGTATGATTGAGTTGGGGTTGGAGGAACTTGACTGGCCTGTACAGAGTCCTGACCTCAACCCGATAGAACACCTTTGGGATGAATTACAGTGGAGACTGCGAGCCAGGTCTTCTCCTCCAAAATCAGTGCCTGACCTCACAAATGCTCTTTTGGAAGAATGGTCAAACATTCCCATAGACACACTCCTAAACCTTGTGGATGACCTTCCCAGAAGAGTGGAAGCTGTTATAAAAGTGAAATTAAAGTGAATGGGTTCACCTGGAAACTGCTGTAAATCGTGTTTTCTAGTATGTGAGATATGAATGGGGCCTTGGGATGCCGGGGCAAAAAGCGGATTTTACACCCTTTTCCCCCTTCAATGGAAATCAACCTTCTTCTACCCTTCATTTGGGAGTCTTCTCCTCTTCTACCCTCTTCCTTAGAGGTTTTCCCCTCTTGTACCCTTTTCATTGGAAGTCTACCCCCATCTACCCTTTTCCTTGGGAGTCTTCCCCCCCGTCTACCCTCTTCCTTAGGAGTCTACTCTACTTCTACCCTCTTCCTTAGAAGTCTACCCCTTTCTACCCTCTTAATTGGAAGTCTACCCCCCTTTCATAGTCTGCCCCCTTCTACCCTCTTCTACTCTCTCTTTCCTAGCTAGCTACCTCCCTTCTACCCTCTTTCTTAGGAGTCTCCCCTCCTTATACCCTCTTAATTGGGGAGTCTACCCCCTTCTTCCCCCTTCATTGGGAGTCTACCCCCTTCTACCTTCTTTCTTAGGAGTCTATTCCCTTTTATCCTCTTAATTGGGAGTTTACCTTCTTCTACCCTCTTCATTTAAAGTCCTACTCTTTTACCCTCTTCATTGGAAATGTATACCCCCTTCTCCTCCCCCTTCAATGGAACTCTACTTTCTTCTACCTTGATCATTGGGAGTCTACCCCCTTCCCCCTCCTTCATTGAGAGGCTTCCCCCCTTCTACCTTTTTCATTGGGAATTTACCCCCTTCTACCCTCTTCCTTAGGAGTCTACCCCTTTTTACCCTCTTAATTGGAAGTCTACCCCCCCCTTTCATTGGGAGTATGCCCCCTTCTACCCTCATCCTTAGGAGTTACCCCTCTTCTACCCTCTTCCTTAGAATTTACCCCCTTCTTCCCTCTTTCTTAGGAGTCCACCCCTCTTCTACCCTCTTCCTTAGGAGTTACCCCTCTTCTACCCTCTTCCTTAGGAGTTACCCCCTTCTACCATCTTCCTTAGGATTTACCCCTCTTCTATCCTCTTCCTTAGGAGTTACCCCTCTTCTATCCTCTTCCTTAGGAGTCCACCCCGGTTCTACCCTCTTCCTTAGGATTTACCCCTCTTCTATCCTCTTCCTTAGGAGTTACCCCTCTTCTATCCTCTTCCTTAGGAGTCCACCCCGGTTCTACCCTCTTCCTTAGGATTTACCCCTCTTCTATCCTCTTCCTTAGGAGTCCACCCCGGTTCTACCCTCTTCCTTAGGATTTACCCCTCTTCTATCCTTTTCCTTAGGAGTCCACCCCGGTTCTACCCTCTTCCTTAGGAGTCTACCACTCTTCTACTCTCTCTTCCTTAGCAGTGTACCACCTTTCTACCCTCTTCACTAGGTGTCTACCTCTTCGTTGAGTGTCTAGCTCCTTTTCCCCCCTTCATTAAAAGTCCAATCCCCTTTACCCTGTTCATTGGGAGTCCTACCTCTTCTCCCCCCTTTAATTGGGCCAGAGAGATACATTTTCCTTTCTACTTGTTGTCTTGAATTGTATTGTAACTGATCTTCTTTTATTCAGTAAAGAGCTAAGAGCGCTCCCCAGGTGCCGCGACGTGCCGCGTGCGCGCTCGTTTCCTACCCGTGTGCGGTCCCTTTAAGTTTCCTAAATCCTTATCATTGAAACAGAAGGGAGCCAATATTTATGTCCATAACAAAGTAAACAGATAAGGAACACGACTCTGTCCGTGTATATTTGTTATATGGACATTGCGCAAACATTTGACATTGCTCGCCGGTTTTCCTTTTTTTTACGCCAGTAAAATACCGGCGCTCTCCTTGCTGCTTTAAAAAAAATAAAATAAAAATTCTGGTCCAGTTTTATTTGTGCGCCTTGCTAAGCCGCGTATCCCCTGGTAGCAATCTCAGGCTGGGATGTAATAATCTGACACAAGATGTGACATTAATCATGGAGTGTTCAGGACACAAGCCGCCTCGCTCAGTCTTTTTTTTTCTTTGACCAAGACACTCAGGACGGCTCCTATTAAATGAACTGCTCTCGGCTGCTCGCTCACTTTATACGCCTCCCTTTCTCCGGTGACGAAGCTGGGTGCGCCTGCGCCGAACTGGCATGATGTCTCTTTATAAATCAAATACTATGTTGCCGTTTTTTTATTATTCAAGGAAATTAGCTGAATTTCGCAAGTAGACGTGCGCACTGCCGAAAAAAATTTGTTCGTTTTTAATTTTTATTTCGTTTTTGGGGTCATTTTGTTATGATCGCAATTTGTAAATTCGTAATTTTGTAGATTTGTAAATACCGTATATACTCGAATATAAGCCGAGGCACCTAATTTTACCAAAAAAAAACTGGGAAAACGTATTGACTCGAGTAAAAGCCTAGGGCGAGAAATGCGCAGCTACTGTAAGCCCCCGTACACACGGTCGGAAATTCCGACCACAAAATCCGTCTGGTGTTGCATACACACGGTCGGACAAAGTTGTCGGAAAATCCGATCATTCTGAACGTGGTGACGTTCGTCGCGTACGACGGAACTACGTAGAGGCTATTAGCCAATAGGTTTGGTCTCATAATTTGCATGCGTGGCACTTTGTCCGTCGGAATTCTCTACACACGATCGGAAAAAGTCCGTATTTTGTTGTCGGAAAATTTGAGAGACGGAAAAAGTCCGATGGAGCCCACACACGGCCGGATTTTCCGACAACATGGTCCGATCGGACATTTTCTGTCTAATTTCCGACCGTGTGTACGGGGCATAAGTGGAAAAGAGGGTCAACAATGCCCATTTGCAGCCTCACTGTGCCCATTTGCATGCCTCACTGTGCCCATTTGCATGCCTCACTGTGCCCATTTGCAGCCATAGGTTCCCTGAACTTCAAACTTGGTAGTTAAAGGTTCCTAGATGCCCCCCTAGCTGCAGCCAAAATTTGGGCTCTCTGGACCCAAAGGGTCCCGAAATGACATAGCTGCAGATGGACACAGTTGACTGACTTTGGGGCCCTGTACCCCGGTGCTAGGAACCCCAAATTTGGATATGTTGAAATGAGAAATGCGCAGCTACTGTAACCCCCCCCCCCGTACACACGGTCGGAAATTCCGACCACAAAATCCGTAGATTTTTTTCCGTCGGATTTTGTCCGACACTGGTGTTGCATACACACGGTCGGACAAAGTTGCCGGAAAATCCGATCATTCTGAACGTGGTGACGTTTGTCGCGTACGACGGAACTACGTAGAGGCTATTAGCCAATAGGTTTGGTCTCATAATTTGCATGCGTGGCACTTTGTCCGTCGGAATTCTCTACACACGATCGGAAAAAGTCCGGATTTTGTTGTGGGAAAATTTAAGAGCAGGATCAATTTCCGACGGAAAAAGTCCGATGGAGCCCACACACGGCTGGATTTTCCGACAACATGGTCCGATCGGACATTTTCCGTCGTAATTTCCGACCGTGTGTACGGGGCATAAGTGTAAAAGAGGGTCAACAATGCCCATTTGCAGCCATAGATCCCCCAAACTTCAAGCTTCGTAGTTAAGGGTTCCTAGATGCCACCTAGATGCAGCCACAATTTGGGGTCTCTGGACCCAAAGGGTCCTAAAATGACATTGCTGCAGATGGACACAGTTGACCGACTTTGGGGCCACGTATCTCGGGGGCCACGTATCTCGGGGTCACTTGGTGCTAGGAATATGTTGTAGTGTTGGTTCCACTGGGTTTTCACACATAGTGTGATTTAACTGTACTTCTGTCTCGGTCTGAATTCATCGTTTCCGACAGGTTGGAGTTTTGGTGCGCTTTCAGAAAGGGCACCAAATCCGCAAAAATAAAATGGAAGCCTATGGCTAAGCACAGCAAACCCGCAGGAAAGCTGAAGGTACATTTCACTGCCCTCGGGGTGCGGGTAAACCGCAGCACATCAGTGTTAAAGCAGCCTTATACTATTACGCCCAGTGTATTGCTTCACACTGACCTGAAGATCTCTTCTTCTTTCCTGCTGTTGGCACCACTCTGGGGTCCACTAGATGGGATAAGAGGTGGAGGGCAGTTGGTATCACTCGGCATGGGACAGGAGCCGGCACTACAGAGGAGACATTGGCTTATTTGGGTCTTGCCCCCTACTACAGCTCCAACTTTACAAGTGGTCCCTCTGCATTGCACTCTGATGCTCTGGAATGGTGGACCAGCAAGCCCAGACCACGATCTACCAGTCACCTGTCTATGATCTACTGGTGGATCGTGATCTACTGGTGGATCGCGATCTACTGGTGGATCGCGATCTACCAGTCACCTGTCTATGATCTACTGGTAGATCGCGATCTACACATTTCTGACCCCCAATCTACGCCCCTGCTGGTTTCTAGCCACTGATCTGGGATCTTGTGTGTGTGTGGGGGGGGGGGGGGACGCCCTTCCTACCACTGCGCCCTTCCTACCACTGCGCCCTGGGCGGCTGTCCCTCCTGCCAGGGGAGGGCTGGCAGCCTTAGGCCTGGGGGGGGGGAAGTCCAGTCAAGTGGCCCATTGAACCACAGAATCAGCTCACCATCCATGCCCAGCTGGTTTTTCAATGCAGCCTCACCAGTGCCCCTCAATGCAGCCTGATCAGTGCCCATCAGTGCCACCTCATCAGTGCCCATCAATGCAGCCTCACCAGTGTCTATAAATGCAGTCTCACCAGTGCCCATCCAATGCAGCCTGATCACTGGGGCAAAGTAAATGGGGTGTATGGGGGGGATGGGATGTGGGGGTCAGCTGGGAGTGTCAGGGTCTCTTACCTGGCAGCTCAGGTTGCACGCCACGGCCAGCGCAAGCCAGCACCCAGCCCCACAGCCCGAGGCTGTCACGGGCACCCTGCCTACAAGACTCTGGTCTCTGGGTGTTGTAGTTTCCTCTGCGCTGTTTGGGAGCTTGAATGTGGACTACAACTCCCGGAATGCAACAGTGGCCGACTGCTGCAGCCATAAAAATAGCAGCGGGCAGCAGGGGCCGGACGTTTTCAGCGCAAGTTAGGGCAGCCTGGGGGGCAATTGCCACTCTGCCCCCCAGCCCAGCCCTCCCCTGCCTCCTGCCCACCCCTGGGCCCAAAGATCAGCTTTAACTACCTCTCAGCTTTTTTCTATTTTCCCTCCAAAGTAAAAGGTCGCGTTCCCCATGTAGCATTTTTGTTTCCGAGCCAATCGAAATCCTTAATCGCGCAAGAAGCATAAAGTGCGGCTCTTACTTGTGATAGTTTGCCGTTTTTTTTTTTTTTTTTTCGCTTTCATTATTAATATTCCACTTTGATTCAACAATACCTTCGACATAAGCACATTATCCCTGTAAATGCCAATCATGTATACAACCTTTATCTCTCTCTATGCTGGCGGCAAATCGGCACAGACACCGGAATCAATGTTTTCAGGTCTTGCTCTCTTTTGTATTTCCTTCATCACAATGAGCTCCTCTAATTTCCTTTTCTTCACCAGATCTATATTCGCGTGGAGACGTCGGCCGGCATTTCTCCGCTCCCATACCGGGCTTCATGTTGTCTTTTATTTTGTTACAACTTACATTTATTCTTTGTTTTTTTTGTTTTTTTTCTTTTAGTTTTTATTTTTTTTCTGTTTTTGCCGTCTTTCGAGCCGAATCTGGAGAAAAAAAGCAGGTTTGTCCTCCCCGCCAGGTGACGCGCGGCCTCACGGATTTCATTATGCGTGATGAAAAGCAGTTTTTTTAGCCCCAGCGGAAAGTTTTTATGCTTATTATGAAATAAAAATTCCGCCATCATAAGTGCTTGACAAATAGAAAATTATGCTCTGCTGAGCAGAAGACATTTGTGTCAGCAAGAAAGGAGGCGTGAGCAAAAGTCTGCAGATTAACAGGCTCATCTCACACAAAGAAAATGACGAGGACTATTGCCAGCTATAGCTTTTCAGGAACGTCTATGCCGGGTGCGCAAAGTTTTCTCGGTGCTTGATAAGCAATTTAGAGCGAAGTTTTGGTTTAGTTTATCTATTTTTTTCAAATTTTTATTTTATTTTATTATGCTAGTTGTGAAAGTTTTTATTTCTGTGCTTTACTTTTATTATTTCCTCCTATCGGGTATTGTCGCTGAGCAGAACTTGGTTTCTGATGTTGCTTCTCACCTCACCCGCTTTTATAGCAGCCTTTCTCAACCATTTTACAGCCGAGGAACCCTTCCATTATTATTCAGGTCCTATGATTTTATATACAAATTGTGGTAGGTAATCCACACCACATTTGTGGTTAATGGGAGGTAGTCTCTTTACACTGGAGGGCAGAGAAAAGAATACCCCTTACATTGGTGATCAGTGGGAAGAATGTCCCTTACATTGGTGATCAGTGGGTGGAATGTCCCTTACATTGGTGATCAGTGAGAAGAATGTTCCTTACATTGGTGATCAGTGAGAAGAATGCCCCTTACATTGGTGATCAGTGAGAAGAATGTTCCTTACATTGGTGATCAGTGAGAAGAATGTTCCTTACATTGGTGATCAGAGGGAAGAATGTTCCTTACATTGGTGATCAGTGAGAAGAATGTTTCTTACATTGGTGATCAGTGAGAAGAATGCTCCTTACATTGGTGATCAGTGAGAAGAATGTTCCTTACATTGGTGATCAGTGAGAAGAATGCCCCTTACATTGGTGGTCAGTGAGAAGAATGTTCCATACATTGGTGGTCAGTGAGAAGAATGTTCCTTACATTGGTGATCAGTGGGAAGAATGTTCCTTACATTGGTGATCAGTGAGAAGAATGTTCCTTACATTGGTGATCAGTGAGAAGAATGTCCCTTACATTGGTGATCAGTGAGAAGAATGTTCCTTACATTGGTGATCAGTGGGTGGAATGTTCCTTACATTGGTGATCAGTGAGAAGAATGTTCCCTTACATTGGTGATCAGTGGGAAGAATGTTCCTTACATTGGTGATCAGTGAGAAGAATGTTCCTTACATTGGTGATCAGTGAGAAGAATGTCCCTTACATTGGTGATCAGTGAGAAGAATGTTCCTTACATTGGTGATCAGTGAGAAGAATGTTCCTTACATTGGTGATCAGTGAGAAGAATGGTCCTTACATTGGTGATCAGTGGGAAGAATGGTCCTTACATTGGTGATCAGTGGGAAGAATGTTCCTTACATTGGTGATCAGTGAGAAGAATGTTCCTTACATTGGTGATCAGTGAGAAGAAAGCCCCTTACATTGGAGGTCAGTGAGAAGAATGTTCCTTACATTGGTGATCAGTAAGAAGAATGTTCCTTACATTGGTGATCAGTGAGACGAATGTTTCTTACATTGGTGATCAGTGAGAAGAATGTTCCTTACATTGGTGATCGGTGGGAAGAATGTTCCTTACATTGGTGATCAGTGAGAAGAATGTTCCTTACATTGGTGATCAGTGGGAAGAATGTTCCTTACATTGGTGATCAGTAAGAGTCCCTTACTGACATCCTTTTGGTCTAAAAATCCCAAGATTATAAATGCCCCACCTCTCCAGTACCTTCTCAGTCAATAGAAACATGTCTGTGTATACTGTGTGTACATGTCTGTGTATACTGTGTGTGTGTATACTGTGTCTGTGTATACTGTGTGATTGTATACTGTGTGGCCCCATAATCTCTGATTGCCTGGGAACCCCATAGTCTCCTATTGCCCGGGGGCCCCATGAGTTGTCAGTCCACCCCTGAGTACATAAAAAAATGGTCAAACACAGAACAATGAATTCCTTCCAGACCACCAAACCGTATGGAGGGGGTTAGCCTTAAGAGAGGGCGGAAGACCCACCACTATGTAATAGAATCAAAGGAGAAATACTTCAGTATTCCAAGGTTCATCTCTTCAGAGTCCCTTTTTACATCGGGGTCCCCCTGGGCTAGACATGAAACATTCTCTCCTAGTTGGGGAATGATAAAAGGGAGTGGGTACCTGTCAAAAAAGGTACCTGCTCCCGAAAAAAAAAAAAAAAAAAAGCGTGTGGTATGTGTAATGCCCCGTACACACGGTCGGATATTCTGATGGAAAAGGTCCGATCGGATTATGTTGTCGGAAAATCCGATCGTGTGTGGGCTCTAGCGGACTTTTTCTGTCTGTATTTCCGACAGAAAAAATTTTGAGAGCAGGATCTCAAATTTTCAGTCAACAAAATCCAGTCTGACTTTTTCCGATCGTGTGCAGGGAATTCCGACGGACAAAGTGCCACGCATGCTCAGATCAAATTACGAGACCAAAGCTATTGGCTACTAGCGTCTACGTAGTTCCGTAGTACGCAACGAACGTCACCACGTTCGGAACGATCAGATTTTCCGTCAACTTTGTCCGACTGTGTGTATGCAACACCAGTTTCGGACAAAATCCGTCGGGAAAAAATCCGACGGATTTTGTGGTCGCAATTTCCGACCGTGTGTACAGGGGGCTTAGAGGCTGGGAGGATAAACAGAATAGAAACTGAACTTTCCCTTTTGGGTGAAGGTCTGCTTTAAAGGCTGGTGGATAAAGTGGTTTTGCACTGAACTTCTGACTTCCCTACCTCCAAGGAGAATAGAATTCTATTTATTTTGTTGTGTTATTTTAAAAGCTTCACAACATTTTTAATCTATGTTCCCGATATGCAATCCTCATAGACCTTGTGACTAATCACCTCTTTTCATAAGGTATAACCCCATATAGAGTTGCGCTAAGTACCAATAATAGAAATGTGACAATAAATGTCAATAGAATGAAAAGTCCAAGTTGTGATGAAACAAAGTCCTTCAAATGGGATACACACCATCCATCCCCAAAAAAGTGCATAATGCCCCGTACACACGATCGGAACTTCCACCAGCAAAAGTCCGATGAGAGCTTTTTTCCGACCGTGTGTACGCTCCATCGGACTTTTGCTGGTGGAATTTCTGCCAGCAAAAGATTGAGAGCAGGTTTTCAATTTTCCGGTCGGAAAAAGTTCCGATCGTCTGTACCAATTCCGACGCGCAAAATTCCTACGCATGCTCGGAAACAATTCGACGCATGCTCGGAAGCATTGAACTTAATTTTCTCGACTCTTCGTAGTGTTGTACGTCACCGCGTTCTCGACGGTCGAAAGTTCAGAGAACTTTTGTGTGACCGTGTGTATGCAAGCCGAGCTTGAGCGGAATTCCGTTGGAAAAACCATCCAAGTTTTTTCCGAGGGGGAAAATGCGCTCGTGTGTACGGGGCATTGGCCTTCGTTTAACCCCTCCACCTTAAAGAGTGCTTGCTTACCAGCTTGCAAGGACCTCCTATGACGGAAGGTCAGTATCGGTGTCACGTACCTGACGGTAGAGCCTGATATGCAGTAGACGGCCTCTCTTACACCTCTGACTCGAGGCCCACCGGTAGAGCAGACAGGGAGCGCAGAGTCGCACGAGTGCCTGATCGGTTGCAGACCTTGGAATCCGAAGCAGCTGTAGGAGGAGCCGTAGCTCAGTAGGATTCTCCAGGCAGAGGAGAGGAGTGGTGCAGGCAGGCCGGGTCATTCACTGGCGGACACGTCAGGAGCAGATGCGGAGGCAGCAGAATAGTCAGGGTACAGGCCGGGGTGGGGGATGGGCTGGCAGCGAGGTAGCAGAAGGATCAGGCAGGTGCGGTGGTCAGACAAGCCGGGTCGGGTGCAGGCGGAAAACGGTAATCGTCAGAGGCAAGCTGGGGCGGGGAACAGGTTACAAGATGCAGGTAGCAGGAACACACGGAACGCTCTAGAGCAGACAGCACCGAGTCTGTGCACGGGCAGTGTTTAAATAGGCTGTTGGGCGCCAAAAGCTGTTTCCGGGTGCGCGCAGACGTGCGCGCATGCGCACAAACATACAAACATACGCGCATGCGCACAAACGTCTAACGGTCTTGGATTCTCATCTTCAATGCTGGCATGCCCTTCGTGTGCGTGCATATGCGCGCGTGCGCACACCCACGCGCAGATGCACCGGAGGTATTCTGACAGGGGCTGAGGTCACAGGTCGTATTCTTCGGCCGCCATCTTGGGTCCTGGCTAGCCCTTCCTGACACAGGGCCTTTTTGAGCCGCAAGCGATACTGACCTTCCGTCATAGGAGGTCCTTGCAAGCTGGTAAGCAAGCACTCTTTAAAAAGTGGAGGTGTTAACGAAGGCTTACGCACTTTTTTGGTGATGGATGGAGCGCATACCGTTTAAAGGATTTGGACTTTCCACTTTATTTATTTTATTGACATGACATGTGAAGGACCTAACCCACAGTCCCTTAAGCCATCCATTAAACATAATATCAAACCCCTCCAAATCCCCTCACAAATGACATGACAAGATTTTGGAGTAAATGGCCTTGACGGCCTTTTATTAACAATTACCTTAAAATTAAATAAAAAACATTTTAAATAACTCTTAACCAACTTTATGTACTTTTGGGGTCTTCTCAGGAAACCCCACCCCACTGGTCACTGCGCCAAATTTCTTTAAACTTTAGGCCTCCGGTCGCAAGCCCCCAGACCCGGAGACGGTACTCAACTTTCGCAGTGACCTACCTTTTATCCCCTTCCTGGTTAACCCCTCATTAACCGGAAGGTACCTGATAACCCCCATCCCACAGATGGGTACCAACCATGTTAACCCCATCCCACAGATGGGTACCAACCATGTTAACCCCCATCCACAGATGGGTACCAACCATGTTAACCCCATCCCACAGATGGGTACCAACCATGTTAACCCCCATCCGACAGATGGGTACCAACCATGTTAACACCCATCCCACAGATGGGTACCAACCATGTTAACCCCCATCCCACAGATGGGTACCAACCATGTTAACCCCCATCCGACAGATGGGTACCAACCATGTTAACCCCATACCACAGATGGGTACCAACCATGTTATATATGCATATAACTACCATATTCTCTTCCTCCAAAGCCCCAACCACTGCCCGGGCTGTCCTTACAGCCCCTATTATAATTGACCATACTCAGGAGGGTGGGTGGGAATCTTCTCCTCCAGCGCTCACTGATGACCTCACTCTCCTTTCTTCTTCCTAACTTCCTAACCGATCGCCTCACCTGCTTCGGCCCCTCCCCTTTTCTTAAAGGGGAAAACTTTTTTCTCCACAAGCATGACTGTGCTGTCCACACCTGTCATGCAGTCCCTACGCCAATGCTTTTCTCTCCTTCTGCTTCGGGACTCTCTTTTTTTATTTTCACATTTAAAAAAAAAATAATTTTTATTAGGACTTGGCACAACTCAAATTTGGGATTATAATTGGTACTGTGCGTATCTCACAGGAGAGTTGCGGCCTCTAAGTACAATGTTGTATGGAAAACGCGCAGCTTTTCCCTGTTGCAATTCTTTTCATAAGGTAGTTTTGAGCCTCTAATGTCAGTTGCCTCCTCTTACAAAGGCCAGTTTAGACAGGAGCTCTTTACGTTGAGCAACCAAAAAATCCAGCCTTCACTTTCCATTGCCAGTTTGAAAAAGAATGGAAGAATAATAATATATGTAATCGTACCGAACAGACACCTTTTTTCTGACATGGAATAAGTCGAAATGCCTTGTAGAGGCCCTTCTTGGAGGTTCTGATAGACAACCCTTTCATCATGGTGGATTACAATCCTTTGTACTGAGTGAGGAAGTCGCCCATGGGCAGGAGATATCACATTAGATATTGAACACTGACTTGGTAGAGGCGCACAGACCTCCTTTTTTTTATTTTCCTTTTGCAGAATCATTAAATACACCTCAAACCACTAGATCCCTCCGTTGCCTGACACTACCGTATCTGCTCTTTACAAGTAGCTCATAAAAGAAACGTCATATAGATGTGAACTATTGCTGCCACCCATGAGACGCTGCATTAAAGCGGACCCCCTCCCCCCAATCCCCCATAATAGTGTACCACCGCAGGAGACACTTGGTATGATAGGTTCTCTGCTCTGCCACCAGGGCCGGTGCTACCACTTGCCAAACAAGGCAGCAGCCTAGGGCGCACTGCTGCCTAGGGCGCCCGGCCACTGGTGTTCCTACTCTCTTCTCTCTGTAGCAAGCAACTAAGTCTCAGCATCGGCAGGCAGCCGCCGCTCCATTCGCACGTAGTGTCAGAGGCGCAGCGGCGGAGGACTGTGTCTGTGTCCTGACTCCTGAATGAATGGAAGCAAGCATTCATTGATGGGCACTGGTAGGTTGCATTGATGGGCACTGGTAGGCTGCATTGATGGGCACTGGTAGGCTGCAATTGATGGGCAATGGTGAGGTTGCAATTGATGGGCACTGGTGAGGCTGCAATTGATGGGCACTGGTGAGGCTGCAATTGATGGGCACTGGTGAGGCTGCAATTGATGGGCACTGGTGAGGCTGCTTGATGGGCACTGGTGAGGCTGCATTGATGGGCACTGGTGAGGCTGCAATTGATGGGCACTGGTGAGGCTGCAATTGATGGGCACTGGTGAGGCTGCAATTGATGGGCACTGGTGAGGCTGCAATTGATGGGCACTGATGAGGCTGCATTGATGGGCACTGATGAGGCTGCATTGATGGGCACTGATGAGGCTGCATTGATGGACACTGGTGAGGCTGCAATTGATGGGCGCTGGTGGGCTGCATTTGATGGGCGCTTCATTAAAAAGGTGGGTTATACATGGGCAGGGCAAATGGGGTGGAGTCAGGGGCTGAGCCAAGGGGGGGGCGGCAAAACTAGGTTTAGCCTAGGGTGTCAAAAATCTTGCACCAGCCCTGTCTGCCACAGCTATTTAAGTGGCCCATTAACACCTGGTTGTGTGTTTGTGTGTGTGTGCGTGCGGCCAGGGACATAACCGGAAAAGGTCTGCCGATCGGCACCCGATTAGCGCTCTCACCCAATGGCTGAAAGTGCTGACGCCTGGCTGCCCCCTGTCACGCAATAACTCAGCAAGTGAGATTGCTGAACTAACATCAGATTGTTAGTACAGTGGCTCATCCTGAGCGCTTCATTTAAAAAAAAAAAATAGTAGTGTGAACCAGGCTTAAGTATGCTACTACTCTATAACAGTACACAGATAATATGCCACAGACTGCTGGATGTTTAGAGTAAGCATATTGTGGTAAAGCAAGGTGACTACAAAGGACCTACAACTCTCAGTATTAGCTGGCTGTCGCTGGGGCCTATCTGTAAGGTGGTGCACACAAAGCTGTCCTTTTTAAGAGTGTACAATAAATGGCTGATGGGCTGCTATGTAAGGAGCAGTCTCTATAGGCATTAACTGTGGGTGGTAAGGGATTAAGGCCAGATTGAGTTAAAGAGGTGGTCCACCTAAAAAAAAAAAAAAAAAATATTAAAAGCCAGCAGCTACAAATACTGCAGCTACTGACTTTTAATAAATGGACACTTTACCTGTCCCAGGGTCCAGCGATGTCGGCAGCCGAAGCCGATCAACCGCTCAGCTCTCGGCAGCTGCCGCCGCCTTCCTCGGTGAGGGAATCGGGAAGTGAAGCGCTGCGGTTTCACTTCCCGGTTCCCTACTGTGCATGCACGAGTCACACTGCGCGTCCTAACTGGTCCCCGCTATCTCCTGGGACCCGCGTGTGTCCCAGCAGACAGCGCAGGGGGGTGGGAAGGGGCGTAGACTCCCGTGGGAGTCTATGCCCGGAAGTGGGTGCAAATACCTGTCTTAAACAGGTATCTGCACCCCCCTCCCCCTGAAAGGTGCCAAATGTAACACCGGAGGGGGGGAGGGTTCCGAAAAGCGGAGGTTCAATTTTTGTGTGAAGCTCCGCTTTAATAGAAGGTTTTTGTATTCTAGAGCATATGTGTAAGCAGGGGTTAGCACCCCCTTTAAGGGAAGCCCCACCCCTGGGCATGTATTAGGGGACTAGTTTATCCCTTTTATAAATCAGGGTCAGAAGACATAGAAAGTTATTGGCGGAGGTTGATGGGAAAAGAGAGCCTATAACACAGTGGTCATCAACCCTGTCCTCAGGGCCCACTAACCGGCCAAGTTTGCAAGATCACGGAAATACGTCACCGGTGATATCATTTGCTGCTCAGTGATTGCCGTATTCTAGTCTGCATCTCCCCCAAGGTGATACATAAAACCTGGCCTGTTAGTGGGCCCTGAGGATAGGAGTTGATGACCACTGCTATAAGAGATCAGTATGTAGGGTATCGTCCAAGTGGAGTACACCTTTCAGGGTAGGTTCTGTATAGGTTCCATTGGAGAACCCATTTAACCGTTTAAGGACCGCCTCCTGCACATTTACGTCGGCAGAACCTGGCGGCGCGCTCGCCACCCGGTCCTGAGCTCTGTGACCGTGGCCGAGGGACACGCGGACCCGATCGCCGCTGGTGTCCCGCGATCGGGTCACAGAGCTGAAGAACTGGGAGAGGTAAGTGTAAACAAACCTCTCCTGGTGCTTCCTAGTGAGACTGTCACTGATCGTCTGTTCCCTGTCATCGGGAAAGACTATCAGTGATGATGAATGTTAAGCCACGCCCCCTACAGTAAAAAAACACACACACGTCACACTTAACCCTTCCCCAGCCCCCTAGTGGTTAACCCCTTCACTGCCAGTGTCATTTACACAGGAATCAGTGCATTTAAATAGCACTGATTGCTGTATAAATGACAATGGTCCCAAAAATGTGTCAAAAATGTCCGACGTGTCCGCCGTAATGTAGCAGTCACAATAAAAATCGCTGATCGACTGCCATTACTAGTAAAAAAAAAAATATTAATAAAAATGCTATAAAACTATCCCTTATTTTGTAAACACTATAACTTTTGCGCAAACCAATCAATCGCTAATTGTGATTTATTTTTTTATTTTTTTTTACCAAAAAAATGTAGAATACGTATGGGCCTAAACTGAGGGAAAAAAAAATTTTTTATATATTTTTTGGGGATATTTATTATAGCAAAAAGTTAAAAATATTGCATTTTTTTCAAAATTGTCGCTCTATTTTTTGTTTATAGTGTAAAAAATAAAAACCGCAGGGGCGATCAAATACCACCAAAAGAAAGCTCTATTTGTGGGAAAAAAAGGACGCCAATTTTGTTTTGGGAGCCACATCGCACGACCGCGCAATTGTCAGTTAAAGCGACGCAGTGCCGAATCGCAAAAAGGGGCCTGGTCCTTTTTTGGCTGCAAATTGGTCCGGTGGTTAAGGTAACCCACAGCTGAGGAAAGTGTAAGTGCTGGTCGGCATCTCCCCATTAAAAATGAGTTTGGACGGTACAGTAATTCTATTCTCAGGTCGAAGAAGAGAAGAACTTTGATTTGGGAAGGACTGCGGAGGGCCTCTAGCTGGAACTATGTGAGCAACTAAGATGGCGGAGCTCAGTGGCGTTGCTAGGGAGGTGCAGGGGGTGCAGTCCACACCCGGGTATCCACCCACTACAGGGGTGACACCATCCTGAGGGTGACAGAAGCCCTGGCTCCCTTTTGCAGTTTTTTTTTCAGCCTGAAAACCCTCTTTCAGCGCTGCGGCCGTGCCTGGCCTGTGTTCTTTTACTCCTCCTCCCCTCTGTCTCTCACTACGGCGCTGCTGCCCAAGCCTGTCACGGTCGATTCTCCACGCGAGCGGCACGGCTGCACACTGTCACTGCCCGGGTGTTCCATGTACCTGAGCCGCCCGAGCTGGTGTGGTAACGGGGGAAGTGTCGGCTTGCGATGGGGGATTACTAACAGAGGGGGGTTCTTTATCCTGGGGGGTCTGTACTAATGGAGGGGAGGTGCTATGTCCTGGGGGGTCTATACTAATGGAGGGGGGTGCTATGTCCTGGGGGGTCTGTACTAATGGAGGGGGGTGCTATGTCCTGGGGGGGTCTATACTAATGGAGGGGGGGTGCTATGTCCTGGGGGGTCTGTACTAATAGAGGGGGGTGTAGTGGGGGGGGGGTAGGGGGTACCGCATCTCTTTCCTATTGCAGGAGAGAGTTGGGAGGTGCTCTGGCCTGGCATAAACTTTGCCGGCGGTGGTGGGGCCCGCTCAAAAGATAAGAATACCGTCCACCATGGCTGTTGGGTTAAAAGAGGAGAACATGGTGCACAAAAGAAGTCCTGTTTTGGCCGTTATCCCTTGAGTTGGTGCAGATTGAACATTTTCGTGTTCTTCCGGCATGCACCTTTAAGCCATAATTTAGTTATAGCTTTATAAATTATATTTATTGTAACTTCAAGGCAGTTTTCGTTTTTTTTTTTGTTGTTGACTGTGGCCACTGTTCTAAAGCACTCCGTCAATATTTCATTTCTTTCTCTGCTGCAAGAGTTACCCCGTGATTTGATTACTAGTATTAGCGCCGGCGTGCTCAGGTTACATTTAATGACTTTGATGATTTGTGTGATGAACACACTCATGCTTGGTAATATTTGATTTGCTGAGGTTTGTGATATCTTATAGTTTTCTAATTTAATATTTATAATCTGCTGAAATTTTATTTTTATTTTTTCTCGTAAACACAGAGCAGAGTGATGTTTTAAAAACGGCATACTTGGGCACAAACCATTTCAGTCGGGAAGGTTATTGCCGTAAAGACCGGCTATCCACTCGCACAGAAGGGATAATAAATTTCATTTATCCCGGCGGCTGCTATGTACACACAATACTCACTGTAACAGGCGGGAAAGTAATCCGGGGCATTGGAGTCTTCTGAGAAAACGGCTAACAAGACCTGTGACCAGAATCCTAGAAGGAGCTCTCCTCTATACTGGAATAACCTTCTGAGCATCGGGGCCTGGAGCCTTTTTTTACCTGACGGAATTAAAGGGAATCCAGGCACCCCCCCCCCCCTTTTTTTTTTTTTAAGATCTACATGGAAATCTGATCAGCTTAAAGGGAACTTCATGTCCCCCTTTTTTCTTTTATTTCCTGCCCTCTCACCTTGACCACTGACTAAAGGTGTGGCACCCTTTAAAAGTATGTAAAATCCAGAGGCACCCCAGTCCAAAAATGTAAATGTTAAATTATTAATGGTAAACCAACCTGAGCCTGAAACGATGCACACAACCACCTTGAAGAAATGACCTTCACATCAGAGTGCCTTCACATTAGAAGTCCCCCCTCAGGTCCCCATCACATCGGAGCCCCCTCTTCACATCAAGGGTTCCCCATCCCATCAGAGGCCCTCCTTCCCATCAAAGGTTCCATCGACACATCGGAGCCCCCTCCTCTTCATATCAGAGGTCCCCCCATCGCATCGGAGGTCCCTCCACTACTTCAGAGCTTCCCCATCACATCAAGCCCCCCCATTCTCATCAGAGGTTCCCCCCATCACATTAGAGCCCCCTCCTCTTCCTATCTGAGGTCCCCCTTCACATGTAAGGTCCCCCCTCCTTCACTTCATAAGTTCCCTATCACATCAGAGGTTCCCCCGTCACATCAGAGGCCCTCCTTCACCATGAAAGGTTCCATCGACACATCAGAGCCATATCCCCTTCATATCAGAGGTCCCCCCCATCACATCAGAGGTACCTCCACTACTTCAGAGCTTCCCCATCACATCAAGGGTCCCCCCTATCATATCAGAGGCCCCCGTCTCATCAGAGGCTCCCCCCATTACATCAGAGCCCCCTCCCCTTCCCATCTGAGGTCCCTCTTCACATGTAAGGTCCCCTCCTTCACTTCATAAGTTCCCTATCACATCAGAGGTTCCCCCGTCACATCAGAGGCCCTCCTTCACCATCAAAGGTTCCATCTACACATCAGAGCCATATCCCCTTCATATCAGAGGTCCCCCCCATCACATCAGAGGTCCCTCCACTGCTTCAGAGCTTCCCCATCACATCAAGGGTCCCCCCCATCATATCAGAGGCCCCTTTCTCATCAGAGGTTCCCCCCCATCACATCAGATCCCCCTCCCCTTCCCATCTGAGGTCCCCCTTCACATGTAAGGTCCCCCTTCACTTCATAGGTTCCCTATCACCTCAGAGGCCCCCCTTCACATCAGAGGCTCCCCCCATCACATCAGAGCCCCCTCCCCTTCCCATCTGAGGTCCCTCTTCACATGTAAGGTCCCCTCCTTCACTTCATAAGTTCCCTATCACATCAGAGGTTCCCCCGTCACATCAGAGGCCCTCCTTCACCATCAAAGGTTCCATCTACACATCAGAGCCATATCCCCTTCATATCAGAGGTCCCCCCATCACATCAGAGGTCCCTCCACTGCTTCAGAGCTTCCCCATCACATCAAGGGTCCCCCCCATCATATCAGAGGCCCCTTTCTCATCAGAGGTTCCCCCCCATCACATCAGATCCCCCTCCCCTTCCCATCTGAGGTCCCCCTTCACATGTAAGGTCCCCCTTCACTTCATAGGTTCCCTATCACCTCAGAGGCCCCCCTTCACATCAGAGGTTCCCCCATCAAATCAGAAAACCTCCTTCCCATAAAAGGTTCCACCAACACATCAGATCCCCCTCCTCTTTATATCAGAGGTCCCCCCACTGCTTCAGAGCTTCCCCATCACATCAAGGGCCCCCCATCATATCAGAGGCCCCTTTCTCATCCGAGGTTCCCCCATCACATCATAGCTCCCTTCCATCACATCAGAGCCCCCTCCTCTTCCCATCTGAGGCCCCCCTTCACATGTAAGGTCCCCCCCTCCTTCACTTCATAAGTTCCCTATCACATCAGAGGTTCCCCCATCACATCAGAGGCCCTCCTTCCCATCCAAGGTTCCATCCACACATCAGAGCCACCTCCCCTTCACATCAGAGGTCCCTCCACTACTTCAGAGCTTCCCCATCACATCAAGGGTCACCCCCATCATATCAGAGGCCCCCTTCTCATCAGAGGCTCCCCACATTACATCAGAGCCCCCTCCCCTTCCCATCAGAGGCCCCCCTTCATATCAGAGGTTTCCCCATCACATCAAGGCCCCTCCCATCATATCAGAGGCCCCCGTCTCATCAGAGGCTCCCCCATTACATCAGAGCTCCCTCCCCTTCCCATCTGAGGTCCCCCTTCACATGTAATGTCCCCCCTTCACTTCATAGGTTCCCTATCACATCAGAGGTTCCTCCATCGCATCAGAAAACCTCCTCCCCATCAAAGGTTCCACCAACACATCAGAGCCCCCTCCCCTTTATATCAAAGGTCCCCCCATTACATCAGAGGTCCCTCCACTGCTTTAGAGCTTCCCCATCACATCAAGGCCCCCCCCCCCCCCCCCCCATCATATCAGAGGCCCCCTTCTCATCAGAGCTCTCTTTCATCACATCAGAGCTCCCTCCTCTTCCCATCTGAGGTCCCCCCTCCTTCACTTAATAAGTTCCCTATCACATCAGAGGTTCCCCCATCACATCAGAGGCCCTCCTTCCCATCAAAGGTTCCACCGACACATCAGAGCCATCTCCCCATCACATCAGAGGTCCCTCCACTACTTCAGAGCTTCCCCATCAAATCAAGGGTCCCCCCATCATTTCAGAGGCCTCTTTCTCATCATAGGTTCCCCCCATCACATCAGAGCCCACTCCCCTTCCCATCTGAGGTCTCCCTTCACATGTAAGGTCCCCCCTTCACTTCATAGGTTCCCTATCACATCAGAGGCCCCCCTTCACATCAGAGGTTCCCCCATCACATCAGAGGCCCTCCTTCCCATCAAAGGTTCCACCGACACATCAGAGCCATCTCCCCTTCATATCAGAGGTCCCCCATCACATCAGAGGTCCCTCCACTACTTCAGAGCTTCCCCATCACATCAAGCCTCCCCCCCATCATATCAGAGGCCCCCTTCTCATCAGAGGTTCCCCCATCACATCAGAGCTCCCTTTCATCACATCAGAGCCCCCTCTTCCCATCTGAGGTCCCCCTTCACATGCAAGGTCCCCCTCCTTCACTTCATAAGTTCCCTATCACATCAGAGGTTCCCCCATCACATCAGAGGCCCTCCTTCACCATCAGAGGTTCCCCATCACATCAGGGCCCCCCCATCAATCAGAACAGAGGCCACTCCCCTTCACATTAGGGGTCCTCCCATCATCAAGTTTTCCTATCAGAGTCCCCTCATCACACAGCCTCCTTAATCACACAGTACCCTCTTCACATCACAGCCCTACCATTTGGCTCCAGCAGTGTGGCAGGAGGTGGAGAAGGTCTGGAGGAGACAAACTCTTCTGAATGCTATTGGCAGCTCTGCTCGCTGCCTGCCCTGGCTTAGCGCTTCAAGTTTCCATGGTGCGGGCAAGCTGGCGGCCAACACTATAGCAACAAACTGCCCTAGAGCGTCATTAGTTGGTTTAGTGCTGGTGGCCAGCATGTCCACACCATGGCAACTCATGGCACTGAATCCAGGGCAAGCTAAGTCCCATTCTCACAGCAGTTGAGAGACACTGGTCTGGTGAAACCTGATGCCCCACCACCATCCCATCATCTTCTAAATCGACAAGGAAAACTCATCATAGAGCTGGATGTCTCTCCCGGGTTCTTGCAAACAGCCCCCTGTATATGTGCCACTGCACATGCGCAGTATGTCTGAGATTGCCGAGCACATGCACAGTATGTCTGAGATTGCCGGGCACATGCACAGTATGTCTGAGATTGCCGGGCACATGCACAGTATGTCTGAGATTGCCGGGCACATGCACAGTATGTCTGAGATTGCCGGGCACATGCGCAGTATGTCTGAGATCGCCGGGCACATGTGCAGTATGTCTGAGATTGCCGGGCACATGCGCAGTATGTCTAAGATTGCCGGACACATGCGCAGTATGTCTGAGATCGCCGGGCACATGCGCAGTATGTCTGAGATTGCCGGGCACATGCGCAGTATGTCTGAGATTGCCGGACACATGTGCAGTATGTCTGAGATTGCCGGGCACATGTGCAGTGTGCCGGGGGGGGGGGGGGGGATGTCATTCCCGCCTAGGTGAGAAAGCAGGACCAGAGCCCACAGAACTGGTATTTAGAAAATAAATTGCAAGGCTGTATAACAGATCTTTCACTCACGTTGAATAGATAGATTGATAGATGTGAAAGCCCTTATGAAGGGGGGTTGTCTGGCCCCTGAAACGCGTTGGCCTCTTGTGGTTCTACTTCTGCCATTTGTGCAATAATAAAAACATACTTGGACTCTCAACACATGTGTTTGCTGCTCATTCCAGTTCAAATACATTAAGATGCTTTTTAGGCCAGGTCATGTTCTCATCGATTGCCCTGGATCATTTAACATTATATAGACTTAACAAACCTGGTCAGACTCCATCCGTATTGCCCCCAATCAGATGAGGATCAGGCCATAAAGGGGGGGATAACAACTGCTCCTTACGGCCAGAAGTGCTTGTTATTTCACATAGAGATTCCAGCATAAGCCACACGTGGCGCTGCATCGCCATCAGCCAAGTGGTCCATCTCCATCTGGATCGCGGAGGCCAGATGTTTCTCTGATTATAGTTCTCAGTGAAGTATATGGCAGTGTGCAGTCTTTCCATGGTGTCGGGTTTTACAAGCACAATCTAAATGCTCTCTGGCAAAAAAAAAAGAATTCCACAATGGCGGGGCGCTCCATAAACATGCATGTTCTGCTCAACTTGCTTTTCAGGTTTATATCAATAAAAGGGAAGGAGGAGGGCGACCACAGCCCGCCCATACCAGAAGTCCTGTGGTCGTGACGTAACGCGTAAGGGCGGAGCCGGGTCATGTCATCGCGCACCATGACCGGAAGGGAGGTGCTGCCTTTTCCCCTGAGTCTGATCCACATGAGCCTATACATTTTATGTTCATGTGAGTGCATCCTTATACATTTTGCTGCATTATTTTAATGCTGCGCTATGGGAGTATTTTATTGATCTTTATCTTTATTGAGGCCAGATGTTTCTCTTATAATAGTTCTCAGTGAAGTATCTGACAGTGTGCAGTCTTTCCATGGTGTCGGGTTTTACAAGCAAAAAAAAAAAAAAAAAAGAATTCCACAATGGCGGAGCGCTCCATAAACATGTATGTTCTGCTCAACTTGCTTTTTTCAGGTTTATATCAATAAAAGGGAAGAAGGAGGGCGACCGCAGCCCGCCCATACCAGTTTATCAGCAGATAACTGTAGTGATTGTGGCTGACAATGTCTATAAACACACACATTTTCTACTCCTTCTGTGCAGCCGCTCTATAAAACTAAAAATACAGTGAAAAGTGGCAATTACATAACATCCTTATTAACTGCTGCTGACAGCAATATGTGTTCCCACATATATACAGAAAGTAAGTAAAGCCAGTGTCGCCCCGATTAAAGTATCATAAATAATAAAAAAAAAAAAAACGAACGCATACAGTGGAAGAAGTCCCATGGTCGTGACGTAACGCGTAAGGGCGGAGCCGGGTCATGTCATCGTGCACCATGACCGGAAGGGAGGTGCTGCCTTTTCCCCTGAGTCTGATCCACATAAGCCTATACATTTTATGTTCATGTGAGTGCATACTTATACATGTTGCTGCATTATTTTAATACTGCGCTATGGGAGTATGTTATTGGTCTTTATCAATGGGGGTTGAGTGTATACAGCGGACCCCTGACCCCTTAAAGGGGCAGACACCCAGACTGGTGGAGAGACCATTGGGAGTAGAAAAAAAAAACGGGACCTGGATGATCTTATAATATTGAAAGTGTCCTCAAGAGCTTAAGACCTGTCCTATGAGATGTGGGCCATAGTTGAAAGGTGAAGGCACTGTAGCTGTAAAGCCTGTGTGGATTGGTGGTCAGTGGAGAAGAATTGATTATTGTTGTCCACCAGATTTCTTTGGAATGACGTAATCACTAACAGACGTTCTGATATAAAATACACTTTTTTTTTTAATAACGCCTATTAGTGATTGTCATTCCAAATCAAAACACTGGTGAACAACAATCATTGATTTATATTTTTAGTGAACGATCTCCGCAGACCACCAATGCTTCACATGTGCTTCACCGCTACCGTGCAAACCGTGCCCTCACCTTCCAACTATGACCCACATCACATAGGTCTTAAGTGCTTGAGGACACTTACAATATTAGATCATCGACGTCCCATTTTCTCTCCCCCCCCCCCAATGGTCTCTCCACCAGTCTGGGTTTCTGCCCCTTTAAGGGTTCGGGGGTCCACTGTATACACTTAATCCCTATTGATGTAGCACCAACTACTTTGGTAGAGATAAGGTTTTTGGGTAAGAGCGGGTAAATTTAGGCAGGTCTAGCTTCCAGCTAGGCCTGTTTTTGTTTTGATCTGTGTGGGCTGGGAGTGGCTCAGAGTAGGCTGGTGACTCACAGACAGCATCACTCCACCGTCGCCTTTCTTTTCCTTCTAGAGGATTCTAGAAGAGAGGCAGGGAAGAGAGGTGGAGCTGTCTGGGGTGTTTCAGGGAGCCCTGACCAGTCCCCAACTAGGATTGGCAGGGGGCAGGTCTCCTTGATATACCCAGCGTTGGCTCAGCTGGGGTGGAGTTTCCGGGTGGAAGAACTGAGGATGGAGTGCTAGGCTGTCGGGGGGCCTTTTGAGGGTGCTCCTCATTCTAGAGGGGGTGGCCTGGGGACTCGGGTGTAGGACAGATCCCTTCAAGAACGCATGAAGGATCTGAACAGGAGGCACAGAGAGGAGTCAGAGGATAGCAGGAGCTAGTAATGCCGGTCAAGTCTTCAGGAGGGAACCACCGGTTTGCAGCCAGGAGGGCTGGTGAGTGACGTGCTATCAGGAGGACTGGAGAGGTATGTCAGAGCTGGGTGTGGAGCCAATAAGGATTGCAATGTCACAGGCAGTGGATTCAGGCAGCTGCAGCCAGGAGGGCTGGCAGGGCCTGAACAGGGCTGACTGGAAGCAGTAGTCCACCATTGGTCAGCTGTAGTCCACCATAGGTCAGCTAGCACACAAAGGCTTAATATTCTTTTTGCTACATCAAAAGGGGCCCGCGGTCCCTGCCTGCAAATGGCAATTTCTAGGGCCCGACTGAGTCCGTGTTGGGCCTAACCATGTGCTAGCTGTACCCGGAAGTGAAGAGTTGTGCAGGAGAGAGAGAAATGGTCTGCAAGCAAGTGTTGTGCTGGAGGAGACTGGAGCTGTAGAGTGCATATACCCTGTTTCCCCCGAAAATAAACCCTACCCTGAAAATAAGACCTACAAGGACTTTAACTAGGGCTTATTTGGGGGGTAGGGCTTATATTGCAGCCATCACCAACAATCACGCTAGGTCTTATTTTCGGGGAAACAGGGTAGCTGTCCCAACCGATTGAGATACAATCGACCAATTGTTCATTCTACTGGGCATCCCATATATCCCCATCCCTATCCAAGTTCAAATCCTTCAATAAAAATACAAAAAAAAAAAAAACATTTGGACTGTTCGTTGTCTCCAAGGTGATTGGGAAGTGAATGCCGGGCTGGGCAGGGTGATAGGTGGGTCACTTCACTCAGCAGCCCCCACGGGGGTACCGCTACATTGATAAAGATCAATAACACACTCCCATAGTGCAGTATTAAAATAATGCAACAAACGTTAAGAAGGATGCACTCACATGAGCATAAAATGTATAGGCGATAATGGCGCGGGATGACGTTACCCGGCTCCGCCCTACGCGTTGTCACAGAAAACTTGACTTCTTCCACTTTTTTGTGATTTTGATTTATGAAACTTTGCTCAGCACGACACTATTTTTACGTATTTAATGTATATTATCACCTGCACAAAGCCAATATGAGTGACCGTCATGCCGTGTCTGCTGGTACTTACCGCCAGACCTCCTATTTATACTGTTCTATGTGTAGCACTGCCCCCTAGAGGACTGCTTAGAATAACCTGCTCATCTGCACGGCCGTGGCCTAGTGAACATTCCATTTTTCTCTATACATTTAGGGGTTGATTAGCTAGCTACTTAATCGATGTGTTAACCACATATACATAACAAGCCTCATTTTTGCTCTTTAAATATTCATTAGTGAACATTCCAGCCCACCTGACACTCTGGGTTCAGACATCCTTGTATGCTGTAGAGCAGTGGTCATCAACCCTGTCCTCAGGGACCTCTAACAGGCCAGGTTTGCAAGATAACTGAAATACATCACAGGTGATATAATTTGCTGCTCAGTGATTGCAGTATTCTAGTCTGCATCTCCCCAGGGTAATACATAAAACCTGGCCTGTAAGTGGGCCCTGAGGACAGGATTGATGACCACTGCTGTAGAGCACAGGTGTCAAACTGGTGGCCCTCCAGCTGTTGTGAAATACAAGTCCCATGAGGCATTGCAAGGCTCACAGTTACAAGCGTGACTCCCTCAGGAAGAGGCATGATGGGACTTGTAGTTCCGCAACAGCTCGAGGGCCGCCAGTTTGACACCCCTGCAGTGTAGAGTAATAAATCAGAAACGTTGTGTATTTTCAGGGCTCAAGTCCTGCGGGAACGCATGGGAACGGAGTTCCTGTACTTTTTCCACAACAGGAACTCAGTTCCCTTTAGCAGCTGTTTCCCTGCAAGACTTTGAAGTATGCGAGCTGTGTGGCAGGTGCTACACCAGCAGCCGCCGACACAGCTCGCAATAGTAAGTGACGCACACCAGGGGTGGACTGACCATTCAGGCATTGCCAGTAGGGGGCCCCATGACAGCTTCCGCTTTGATCTACCTGTCAATCACAGCTATCTGACGGGTAGATCAGGTCCCTGCTGCTAAGAGATTGTATTTAGTCAGACCTCTCGTGATGCGCTCCTCCCCGCCGGCCCCTCCTGATTTTCTGTCTCCTCATCCTCCCCCCCCCCCCAGTCTCCTGCATATTTGCTCTGTGTGTCCTGCTGAATCCCCCCTCCTCTATCTTCAGTGCCATATGATGAGAGAACCCAGAGGAGGAGCGCAGCTATTCTGCTCACAGGACATGCAGGGAGAGAGGTGATCTGAGGGAGGAACATCAGTTTGGGGTGGTAAGCTGAGCACAATTCCTGGCAAAGTTTAATGCCAGGAGGGAAGTTTATGTGGAAATATGTGAAGGGTTGGAATAGCAGCGAGTGTGTGTTGGAGCCCTGCAGAGTTTGCAGCCCCCCCCAAGCTAACATACATCTCCTAAGCAGGAACACATCACTATCTCCCCAAGCATTCTGCCCAGATAATGTGCAGTTCATTTATGACCTTTCCGTTTAACCCTGTGTTATCCAAACTCTGTTCAATGAAAAGTGTAAACTCACCACATAAACACTCTATATACAAAATAACTTTCCCCAATAAAGATCAGAACACGATGTTCACATTTGCATGGAAGCACAATTGTATGAATGCTGATTATTCAGAGAATTACCGGATTTATGTTTATTGAGGATTGTTTTTTTTATGTACTAACAGTTAAGCTTCATACACACAATACGAAAATTGGATAAAAAATTTAAATTTTGAAGCGTTCGTGCATATGAGCGTATCATTTTTTTTTTTTTTGGTGGGGAGTGGATCTTGGGTGGGAGTTCCCACACTTTTTTCCCCAGGACTTGACCCCTGTGTATTTTAGGTTCTAAGAATATTTTACTGGAACTAATAAAGAAGAAGGCTGTTACAAAAGGAGGAGGGGGGTAATAGATCTGCTGAGTTTTGGCAACAGCGCCAACTCTGCAAAAGAATTCTTCCAAAAAGGCACAAAACAATATTAACCACTTCAGCCCCGGACCAATTGGCAGCCAAAGGACCAGGCCCCTTTTTGCGATTCGGCACTGCGTCGCTTTAACTGACAATTGCGCGGTCGTGCAACGTGGCTCCAAAACAAAATTGGCGTCCTTTTTTTCCAACAAATAGAGCTTTCTTTTGGTGGTATTTGATCGCCCCTGCGGTTTTTATTTTTTGCGCTATAAACAAAAATAGAGCGACAATTTTGAAAACAATGCAATATTTTTTGCTTTTTGCTATAATAAATATCCCCAAAAAATATATATAAAAAAAACATTTTTTTTTCCTCAGTTTAGGCCGATACGTATTCTTCTACATATTTTTGGTAAAAAAAAATCGCAATTAGCGATTATTGATTGGTTTGCGCAAAAGTTATAGCGTTTAAAAAATAGGGTTTTATAGCATTTTTATTAATATTTTTTTTTTTACTAGTAATGGCGGCGATCAGCGATTTTTTTTTTATTGTGACTGCGACATTATGACGGACACATCGGACATTTTTGACACATTTTTGGGACCATTGTCATTTATACAGCAATCAATGCTATTTAAATGCATTAATTCCTGTATAAATGACAGTTGTAGTGAAGGGGTTAACCACTAGGGGGAGGGGAGGGGTTATGGGCTGTGACGTGTGTGTGTTTTTTTTACATTAGGGGCTGACGTCTGACGTCATTGATCGGCTTTACCGATGACAGGGAACAGCCGATCAATGACAGGCAGAGTAGGAAGCGCGGGGAGAGGTTTGTTTACACAGACCTCTCCCCGTTCTTCAGCTCCGTAACCCGATCGCGGGACACCAGCGGCGATCGGGTCCGCTGGCGGCGCGCGACCCACAGGCAGGCAAATGCACGATCACGTACAGGTACGTGATTTTGCCTGCCCGTGCCATTTTGCCGCAGTATATCTGCGTTAGGCGGTCGGGAAGCGGTTAATAAAGACAATACTGTATAAACGCTTCTTTGAGAAATAGGGTTACCTCCCAAAAAGATGTTACAGCTAACTGACTGTACTGACACTCTGAAAGAGATGGAATCTGGCCATCCTATACTGCTATCATAAAGCATGATAATGTGAGGAAGGGCCCTTTTACCAGTAATGGCAATAAAGTCCACGTTGCAGATCTGATGTTCTTCATGGGTATGTGGGAGCTCGTTAACCGTAATCCGATTAGGTGTAGTGATGGTAAACCAGTGGATTTCTTGTAGTGTGGAAAGCTAGAGTTGTCTTAAGCACAATATTCAAATAAATTCAGTAAAGCATTCCTGGCGTGAAGGTGTCTGTGCAAGGTGTCCCAGTGTAACTGTGACAAAGGATGGATAAAGGTTGGGCGATTCGCCCTCTCACCAATGACCAGACCGCTCTGATGTCTTCGGGACAGGAACTCGTGTGGGACACTCGTGCGGCAGATCCGCCGTCTCGATCTCCCGATGTGAAGCTTGACACACACCGAAACGCAGGCGACCGGAGTGGTGCTGGAAGGATGTCCGACAGCAAACGATAGAGCCAGGCTCCTCGGGTTATGGGTCGGAGGGTGGAACTCTGCATGGTAGGCCCAGGGGCGGACTGACAACACATGGGGCCCCCGGGCAATAGGAGATTATGGGGCCCCCAGGCAATCAGAGATTATGGGGCCACACAGTATACACACACACACACAGTATACAATCACACAGTATACACATACATGTTTCTATTGGCTGAGAAGGTACTGGAGAGGTGGGGCAGCTATAATCTCTGGATTTTTAGACCAAAAGGATGTCAGTAAGGGACATTTCAAAAACGGATGTAAAAAAAACACAGATTTTTACATACTGTCCCTGGTTTTACTGAGGCTGGCAACCCTGATGGGGCCCCTTAGTGGCCCGGGGCCCTCGGGCAGTGCCCGAGTGGCCGAATGGTCAATCCGCCCCTGGGTAGGCCACAACCTCCCCTCTTGTGTTTCATGGAGAGGTCCATCTTGCGTCAGGCCTGGAAGGAAGAGATCACCACGCGGGCTTTCCACTCCTTTTATAGCTACTCCCAGCAATCTTACTAACAGCAGCAAAGATCCCTGGGATATGTAGTCCGGACACATAATCAGGTATAGCAATTATCTGGCGGGAGAACTACTCATCCCATAGTCCTTTCTGCTGGGCACACAAATATGATGTCACCTGATACACTGAGCACTAGAGGGATAGGGTGACCACATTTCCAAATTGCCATTCAGGGACCCCCCCCCCCCCCCCCCCCCCCCCTTCCCCACGCACACCCTCATGCCAGCCCAAAAAAAGTTTAGACAGGTGGTATACATTCTTTACATGTATATTTTTTATTGCCCCCCCACTTGTCAGCCTCATTTTCTTTATTGCCCCCCACTTGTCAGCCTCGTTTTTATTGCCCCCCCCCCAGGGCAGGGCTCCACTTTGTCAGCCTTATTTATTACTGTACTATCCCCAGTCCGAGTGCTCCGACTTGTCACCGGACCTGCTCCAATCAGGTTCAATTTGCTCACCTTTTAATCTGGACTGGTCTGGTGTGGTGAGCGGTTGAGCGCCGGTCTTTGTTCCCTGGTCCAGGCTGGGGGCTCCCCTCAGGCAGTCTGGGCAAGACAGGGCGCAGGTGGGAGGAGAAGAAGTCGGGCAATGCGCTGCAGGAGTTGGGATGGGCAGCCTGCAGAATGCTACCGCCCTCCGGGAGGTCACTGAAGACTGGAGGAGTCAGGAGGAGACACAGTGAAGACGCTCTGGCTGCTCTCTCTGGGTGCTGCTGCCGCGGCTGGAGAAGTAGAGGAGTTGGGTGGACTTGGAGCGCTGGGCAGCAATGGGTAAAGGCCTTGCTCCTCTCGGCCAGACTCTGCGAATGTGATGTCACTGGTTGCTAAATGCCAGGCGGGGCGGCCCTAGCAATCAGTTTGGCAATCTTCTATTAGGGTGGCTATGTGTCCTCATTTCATTCCGGGACACTGTATTGTCCCGGAATGAAGGTGCCCGGGACACAAATGTGAAATGCGACAATCCGGTACACGTGGGAACCCTATAGAGGGACAGGTGAGACTTTGAAGGACTCAGAATACTGTGCTTTACAACTCTAGTCCATTTTGCTACATATGGATGGCTGATGGCGACTGGGAGGACATGAGAAGATTGCTTGTTGTAGGACAGATTGGGAAACTGTCACCTCATGTCTTTGAATAGCTTAAAACGTCTTCTTCAGATCCGCAGTCGCCTCATTGAAAAACCACTCAGAACAAATCTGCTAGAACAGATTTCAAATGTTCCATTAGAAAAACAAAACAAGAAAAATAATGCAACAATTTGCAAATATTTTGTGAGTTTACATAGCCAGAACTAATGTGTCCCCTTGTTTCCCATTTATGTGATAATTGCGGTGCTTTATTACACCATGCAAGTGGATGCAATGTGACACAAGCAGACTGTGCTTGGCTTTACAGTGCGCCATTTATTTCCCATTCTGTGAAGAATCAAATGAGCAGCAGGCGTGACCTCCAATGGAATGTGGACCTCCTCAGTCTTTCAGAACCCCAAGCAGTTCATGTTTTCAGGATTTCCCTAAGGTAGCCCTGAGTGATTAATAATGTCACCATATCTGTGACAGTTCCAGAAGTGTTCCCACTTGAGTAAATCTTCAAAATATGACGTATGGGTGTTGAAAAATGCTGATTATCAATTAATACCAAGGATATGTGTAATGATTGTTAAAGCCAAACTAACTCCACCTGCCCTAGTTCTTCTCTTATTTCTGCCACCCAACAAAACGTTAAAAAATGACTACCCACCTACTTCATGCTCCAAAAACGTCCTATGTTCTTCCCTGCTGCTTGTCACCCAACTTCATTCAGCCCATTTTCTATGAGCCCAGGCATGGGCATTGCTAGGTCTACAAAAGATCTGGGGCTAAAGCCCATAGCATGGTAGTAAAGAAAGTCATGCGCTTGGGCGGGCATACACATGTATATACAGTAATATACGTGTGTGTGTATCCCCAGAGAGCCCCCCCACTTACATCAGGGTCCCCAGAGAGCATCCTCCTTGCATCAGGGTCCCCAGAGAGCCTCTCACTTGCATCAGGGTCCCCAGAGAGCCTCCCCTTGCATCAGGGTCCCCAGAGAGCCTCCCCCTCGCATCAGGGTCCCCAGAGAGCCTCCCCCTTGCATCAGGGTCCCCAGAGAGCCTCCCCTTTGCATCAGGGTCCCCAGAGAGCCTCTCCCTTGCATCAGGGTCCCCAGAGAGCCTCCCCCTTGCATCAGGGTCCCCAGAGAGCCTCCCCCTCCATCAGGGTCCCCAGAGAGCCTCCCCTCGCATCAGGGTCCCCAGAGAGCCTCCCCTTTGCATCAGGGTCCCCAGAGAGCCTCCCCCTTGCAATCAGGGTCCCCAGAGAGCCTCTCCCTTGCATCAGGGTCCCCAGAGAGCCTCTCCCTTGCATCAGGGTCTCCAGAGAGCCTCTCCCTTGCATCAGGGTCCCCAGAGAGCCTCCCCTTGCATCAGGGTCCCCAGAGAGCCTCCCCTTGCATCAGGGTCCCCAGAGAGCCTCCCCCTTGCATCAGGGTCCCCCAGAGAGCCTCCCCCTTGCATTGCATCAGAGAGCCTCCCCCTTGCATCAGGGTCCCCAGAGAGCCTCCCCCTTGCATCAGGGTCCCCAGAGAGCCTCCCTTTGCATCAGGGTCCCCAGAGAGCCTCCCCTTTGCATCAGGGTCCGCAGAGAGCCTCCCCTTTGCATCAGGGTCCGCAGAGAGCCTCCCCCTTGCATTTGGGTCCGCAGAGAGCCTCCCCCTTGCATCAGGGTCCCCAGAGATCCTCCCCCTTGCATCAGGGTGCCCCGTACACACAAGCGGAATTTCCACCAGCAAAATTCCGACGCATGCTCGGAAACAATTCTAACTTTATTTTCTGGGCTCGTCGTAGTGTTGTACGTCACAGCGTTCTTGACGGTCGAAAGTTCATAGAACTTTTCTGTGACCGTGTGTATGCAAGCCAAGCTTGAGCGGAATTTTGTCGGAAAAAACAAAGATTTTTCTGACGGAAATTCCGCTCGTGTGTACGCGGCATTAGTTCTGCTACCACCAAAAAAAGTTATAAAGCACCATTTACCCTCTTCATGCACAAAGCAAGGTCCATAAAGACATGACTGAGCGAGTTTGGGGTGGAGGAACTTGACTGGCCTGCACAGCCACAGATTCCTAACCTCAACCTGATGGAACACCTTTGCGATGAATTAGATCGGAGACTGCGAGCCAGGCCTTCTGGTCCCCCTCTGGCCCCCCCCTAGTGACGCCTTTGCTCCTGTTCTGTAGCCTCATAGCTGTATATCCGCACAGTGTGATATTATCTAAGGCACTGCTGCCTCTGACTGCCAGACTCACCAGATTTGGAGTAAGGTGTGGTGAAGAAAGAACACCTTTGGGATGAATTAGAGCGGAGACTGCGAGCCAGGCCTTCTGGTCCAACATCAGTGCCTGACCTCACAAATGCACTTCTGGGAAGAACGGTCAAACATTCCCATAGACACCCTCCTAAACCTTGTGGACGGCCTTCCCAGAAGAGTTGAAGCTGTTATAGCTGCAAAGGGCCAACTCAATATTGAACCCTACGGACTAAGCCCCTCAGGGCCAGATTAAGAACATCATGGGCCTGGTGCTGAGGATTTTGTTGGGGCCTTTTATAAACAATAAGTAAATAAAAATGCAAACAATTTTTTTGTTATAACAAATTAAATTAAGAGAGAGATGGAGAATGAGAGAGAAAGGGGATGAAAGAGGTGTGAGGGCTGAGGGAGGATGAGAGAGAAAGGGGGGGATGAGAGAAAGAGGATGCACATGAGCATGTGTGGGAATGACATTAACACAGCCCGGCCAAGGCAAGTGACCGAAGGCACAGAACCCGGAAGGAAGACGGGGTGAAGATGGAAGTTCCCGGGCCCCGCCGGATTGATCACAGCACAGCACTGGAGGGCTCAGTCTGACAATTTAAGTGTACACTAATGTGCTAATATGCTGTGCATACTTGTACATTATGGCATAACCTACCTCAGGGCCTCTAAAAAGTAGTAATGTTAGAAAGGTTTATTACCGCTTTAATATCACAGGAGCCTCTCATGGGGCCCCGTACTGACCCCGTGACCCCGTGGCCCTTGGGCAGTGCCTAAGTGCATAGTTGCCAACATTTCAAAAATATTTTCAGGGACACTTTTTTTACAGGTGCTATATTTAGAGTAGCTGACACCCCCTATGTTCCTCTATTCATCACAATAGTAATTACAAAATTAAATAAGTACTAATAATAGGCAGAACAAATATGAGGACTGAGAAGATTTCCTTTAGTTGAACTAACAAAAGTGTGCCCATTCTAGAGCTGGTAATTGAGGATATTCAGTATAAGTTTAAAGAACTGTTTTTGTGGGTAAGAGGCATAGGAGAGGAGTATGGATGGTATAAAAGTGGGAAGTATGTGCAGGTGAGGGAGAGGAATGTGGAGGGTCTAACAGTGGGAACTATGTACAGCAGAGGAGTGTGAAGGGTATGACAGTGGGCAGTTATGTACAGGAGAGGAGTGTGGGGGGTATGACAGAGGGTAATTTTTACCGGAGAGGAGTGTGGAGGGTATGACAGTGGGCAGTATGTACAGGAGAGGAGTGTGGAGGGTATGACGGTGGGCACTATGTATAGGAGATGAGTATGGAGGGTATGGCAGTGAGTAGTATGTACAGCAGAGGAGTGTGGAGGGTATGACAGTGGGCACTATGTATAGGAGAGAAGTGTATGACAGCTAGCACTATGTACAGGAGAGGCGTGTGTAGGATATGACAGCGGGCGCTATGTATAGGAGATAAGTGTGGAGAGTATGACAGTGGGCACTATGTATAGGAGAGGAGGATGAAGGAATCTGGGAAGAAAAAATGTAAAGGCTTGTGGAAGGATTTTTAGGGACTGCGTAGTGGTTAAGCGGGCCATACATGGATTGAAATTACACCAATTAAGCAGAGACCAGTCATAGTCGATCTATGTATGGGCTAGCTGGTTTTACACAAGTCAACCTATAAACCGAGTACAACCATCCTGTCAGGTTTTCCCCAAAACAATCAGTGCTGCCAGCTATAGTTAGCAACACTAATCATTGTATTCACTGGCAGAACACAATAACACTGCAGGAGTGATTCCCCCATCCACAGGTCAGCAGGTGAGAGGGGATGTGGGGACAGGCTGGGGAGAGATACTAGTCAGTGACTGGTTAGTATCAGAGCCAGATACACACAGGTTACATACGCCGCGATCGTTAGAGCGAGAGCAATAATTCTAGCACTAGACCTCCTCTGTAACTCTAAACATGTAACCTGTAAAAAAAAAATTAAAGCATCGCTTGGTACACACAAAAAAATTGTGCTAACTTTAGTGTTTTTTTTAGGAATGAAACAATTTCTTTCCAAAAAAAAACGTAAAAAAACAAAAAAAAAGCGCAAATATCATGTAACATAAAAAGTTGCAAAAAAAACCACAATTTTATTCCATATGGTGTCTGCTAAAACAATATACGGTATATAATGCTTGAGGGTTCTGAGTAATTTTCTAGCAAAAAAATATTTTATGATTTCTGACAGGCTGCACATGCAGCCCTGTAGCTGCAGCTCCAATAGCCCCTATGTTAATCCGGCCCTGAAGCCCCTGTACACACGGTTGGAAATTCCGACCACAAAATCCGTCGGATTTTTTCCGACGGATTTTGTCCGACACTGGTGCTGCATACACACGGTCGGACAAAGTTGTCGGAAAATCCGGTCATTCTGAACGTGGTGACGTTCGTTGCGTACGACGGAACTACGTAGAGGCTAGTAGCCAATAGCTTTGGTCTCGTAATTTGATCTGAGCATGCGTGGCACTTTGTCCGTCGGAAATTCTCGGCACACGGTCGGAAAAAGTCCGATCGGATTTTGTTGTCAGAAAATTTGAGATCCTGCTCTCAAATTTTTTTCCGTTGGAAACTCCGACGGAAAAAGTCAGATGGAGCCCACACACGGGCGGATTTTCCGACAACATGGTCCGATCGGACATTTTCCGTCGGAATGTCCGACCGTGTGTACGGGGCATAAGACTGGGATGCCATTAAATCATGTGCGTGTAAAGGCAGGCATCTCAATACTTTTGACAATATAGCGTATGTGTTTGTAAATGTAAATTCAGCTCTTTATTACATTTGCATTTCAAACACATACGCTATATTGTCAAAAGCATTGGGACGCTTGCCTTGTCCTTTTAACCACTTGCCATCCGCGCTATTTCCGAATGACGGCCACAGCGCGGATCTCAATTCCCGGGATGACGTCCTCCCCTGTGCACGCTCCCTGCGCGAGCGGAGCATGCTGTGATCACCGAGTCACTGAGACGGGTGATCAGCGATCTGAGTAAGGGGCGGGTCCTGGCCCCTTACCATGTGATCAGCTGTCAGCCAATGACAGCTGATCACATAATCAAAACAAAAGCTCGGTGATCGTTTTTTTTTTTTTCTCACGCTGACAGCGGAGGAGAAAAAAAAAAGCTGATCACCGGCTCATCTTAAAGGGACATCGGTCCCTCAAAGTCAGAGGCAATTATGCCTCATGTATGCCAATTGTGAAAGCCCATAAGTGCCACCTGTCAATGCCCACAAGTGCTACCTGTCAATGCCCACAAGTGCCACCTGTCAATGCCCACAAGTGCTACCTATCAATGCCCACAAGTGCCACCTATCAATGTCCACCAGTGCTGCCAATCAGTGCCACCTAAAAGTGCTGCCTATCAGTGTAACCCATCAGTGGCCATCACTGCCACCCATCAGTGCCCATAACTGCCACCTATCGGTGCCCGTCACTGCCGCCTCATCGGCATACATCAAAGACGGACAAAAATTACCCATTTAAAAAAAAAAATTTTTAAATTCGCTCTTTTTAAATTTTTTAACACAAAATAAAAATCGCAGAGGTAATCAAATACCACCAAAAGAAAGCTCTATTTGGGGGGAAAGAAATGATAAAAATGTCATTTGAGTACAGTGTTGTATGACCGCGCAATTGTCATTCAAAGTGCGACAGCGCTGAAAGCTGAAAAGTGGTCTGGGCAGGAAGGTGGTTTAAGTGCCCAGTAAGCAAGTGGTTAAGGAAGATCCCCATAATGGGAGTCGGATTGCCGGGGGATGTATTATTCTTGTATCTTTTGGAATTAGTTCTGTTTCCATTAGTGTATAAAAAATGAACTATCTTGGACAGGTCCTGGGTGACCCCTGATGTCAACCCGTTTGACGTCCCCATCACAACATCCTTCCTGATAACAGCCTGCCACATCTAATGAGTGGTGCCAGAGCAGCCATATCCAAATCCGGTCACCCCCCCCCCCCCCCCCCCTCCTCCAACCCTCCCTCTCCTTCGGCAAGACCTTTCAATGTTGTCCTGGCAACATTCTCGCAGCGCACAAAGCGACAGAGGGCAATGGCTGACATCAAGCCCTTCCATCCGCGCCTCTCTTAACTCGCAATAACAGCTTAATGACTGCACAGAATTGCAAAGTGAAATGTATTCAGATCGTCATCTTTTTTTTTTTTTTTTCGCCCGCCGCCGCCAAAATCCTTTTTTAAACACAGCATTCCTCTGCTCACCGTTGGAAGGGATTATGGGTTTAAAAGACGCGGCGTTTGCAGATCCCGGTTAATTTTATTGAAAATATTTTTTCTTGCCCTTCTCCTCCAAGAAAATGAAATATTTGCAGAACGAATGGCGAGGGGCAGGGATGGAGGGAGAGCGGGATTGGAACTGAAATTCACTGATTCCTCCTTTTTTTTAATTTTTTTTTAAATAGATTGGAATCGTTTTTTTAGTTCTTATGAAGATTTGGAAGGGTGTGCGCCTACCGCGGGGAGAGATTGCGGTGTGCCGGAATGGCGACAATCTGGGGGAGCTTACCAGTCTAACATCATAATCTACTCCTCCTAATATGATACATTAAGTAATTCGGCTCCAACGAGCGTTTTTTTATGGCGGCATACATTCCTCCTGCTTCAGACAAGGCAAGAATTTAAATTGAATGAGCTCCAGCTCTATTCTCTTCGCCGTTCACTTGCACCAATAAGAGGATCTTCAGTCCCCCCCCCCCCCCCCCAAAAAAAAGTAAAAAAAATTCAAATACTGTAGTTGCTGACTTTTATTAACCACCTGAGATCCGCGCTGTAGCCGAATGACGCTATAGCGGCGCACTCTGTGATCCGCGAGTCTGTGAGACTCGCTGGATCACAGATCCGAGTAAGGGGTCGATCCCGACCCCTTATCACGTGATCAGCTGTCAGCCAATGACAGCTGATCATGTGATAATAACAGAGCCGGTAATCGGCTTTTTTTCCTGTCGAGGAGAAAAAAAAAAAAGCCGATCACCGGCGGCAGTGAGAGGGACATCAGTCCCTCTCACTGCAATATGCCCAGCAATGTGCCCAATCCATGGTGCCCACCTTTGGATAATAATAGTGCCGCCTACCAGTGCCCACTAGCTCCACCTGTCAGTGCCCACAGTGCCATATGTCAGTGCCCACAGTGCCAGTGCTGCACATCAGTGTCACCTACCAGTGCTCATCAGTGTCACCTACCAGTGCTCATCAGTGTCACCTCAGTGCCCATCAGTGCCAGTGCCCATCAGTGCCATCTATCAGTGCCACCTATCAGTGCCATCTATCAGTGCCCATCCGTGCCACCCATCCGTGCCACCCATCCGTGCCGCCCATCCGTGCCATCTTTGCTGTGCCCATCAGTACCCACTTATCTGTCCCCACCAGTGCAGCCTATCAGTGCCCAGTGCAGCCTATCAGTGCCCACCAGTGCCGCCTCATCAGCGCATATCAATGAAGCAGAAAAATTACCCGTTTGCAAAATTTTATAACAAACTATTAAACATGATTTTATTTAATTTTTTTAATTTTCCATCTTTTTTTGTTTGTTTAGCAAAAAATAAAACCCCAGCTGTGATTAAATACCACCAAAAGAAAGCTCTATTTGTGGGAAAAAAATTGTAAAAATGTCATTTGGGTACAGTGTTGTATGACCGCGCAATTGTCATTCCAAGTGCATCAGCGCCGAAAGCTGAAAATTGGTCTGGTCACGAGGGGGGTTTAAGTGCCCAGTAATCAGGTGGTTAAAAGACACTTGCCTGTCTAGGGATCAGTGGTGACCCCCCCCCCCCCCTTATCCATTCGCCTGGCCCCTAACCTACATGCAGGGCGCCGGACGCATGGATTTCAATGTTTTTTTTTTTTTTTAAGCACATGATTAGAGTAAAAGGCTCTAATTGGCTTAAAAAAAGGGTGGGCTCGGGGCGCAGGGCACTGTGCCCTGAGCTCACCCAGTTGTGTGACAATAGCGAGTTAATATTCGCTATAGTCTTTCTGATTCTCCTCCCCGATCAATCAGAAAGCGAGTCCTGAGACACAATTTGGCCAGGGAGTCTTGGGACTCCCGGCCAATCGGGTCTCAGGACCCACTTCCTGTTCGACCGGGAGGAGAAGCCCCAGCTCTTCCTGGAGCGAGGAGCAGCAGCCCTCCGTGCCATCTTTCGTCCTCATGGTAAGGCCTCTAAACCCCTGCCACCTCATCTGTCTTGGAGAGGGGGGGTGTGCGTGGCGTCTGTGCGAGTGGGGGTGGCAGGTTTATTTGCCAACCCCCCCCTGAATATTAAGCACCAGCCACCACTGCTAGGGATTCAGCGTTCTCCTCACCTGGGCCAGTTCTTCGCCAAATTTCCGGTCCCCCACGCGGGAAGCCCATCTCTGACTCCTTGCAGCTTCACAACCGGCTCCCCACTGTGCATGTGTGAGGTGCACTGCGCCCTGTGAATGGTCCCACAGTATCCTGGGACCTGTGATATGTCCCAAGGTGGCTGCAGGTGGGGAGAGCTAATATCTGACCACCTAGGCTACCTGGGCAGAAGTGGGAGCGGGTACCTGTCAAAACCAGGTACCCCCTCCCAAAAACAACAAAAAAAATGCCCAAAAGTTGAAGAGGTGGAGGCAGACATCTGAGCCTAGGCAATATCACTGGGAGAGGGGGGACTGTGGGAATTCTTCATCTTGCCTGCAGCAGACCGATGACATCATCTCAGCCTAGAAAATATCACTGAGGAGGGAAGACAGATGAAATGCTTCCTTCTGCCTGCAGCAGACTGATGACATCATCTCAGCCTAGGCAATGTCACACCTCCCAACTTTTTGAGATGGGAATGAAGGACACCTATCAGCAAAAGTATGCAGGTAGAGGACACCCCCCTTACCACGCCCCCTTAAAGGAGAATTGTACAAAAATACAAGATTGGTTAAGCTCAATCTTTTTTACCACTACTATTCCTTTTATATTGGCTTTTGACATTTCTCAGATGCAGCAATTTAGAAATCGGATGAAAGGTTTAGCACTGGGAAACACTTTCTGAAAGCTAAAAAGTGCATTTTATATAGATCAGACCAAAATGAGGGACAAATGAGGAGGAATGAGGGACAGAGGGACATTGCTCCCAATCGGGGACAGTCCCTCGAAATCAGGGACAGTTGGGAGGTATGCAATGTCACTGGGAGAGGGGAGACTGAGGAAATGCTTCCTTCTGCCTGCAGCAGACCGATGACATCATCTCAGCCTAGGCAGTGTCACTGGGAGAGGGGAGACTGAGGAAATGCTTCCTAGACCGATGACATAATCTCAGCCTAAGCAATGACACTGGGAGAGGGGAGACTGAGGAAATGCTTCCTCCTGCCTGCAGCAGACTGATGACATCATCTCAGCCTAGGCAATGTCAATGGGAGAGGGGAGACTGAGGAAATGCTTCCTAGACCGATGACATAATCTCAGCCTAGGCAATGACACTGGGAGAGGGGAGACTGAGGAAATGCTTCCTAGACTGATGACATAATCTCAGCCTAGGCAATGACACTGGGAGAGGGGAGACTGAGGAAATGCTTCCTAGACTGATGACATAATCTCAGCCTAGGCAATGACACTGGGAGAGGGGAGACTGAGGAAATGCTTCCTAGACTGATGACATCATCTCAGCCTAGGCAATGTCACTGGGAGAGGGGAGACTGAGGAAATGCTTCCTAGACCGATGACATAATCTCAGCCTAGGCAATGTCACTGGGAGAGGGGAGACTGAGGAAATGCTTCCTCCTGCCTGCAGCAGACTGATGACATCATCTAAGCCTAGGCAATGTCACTGGGAGAGGGGAGACTGAGGAAATGCTTCCTCCTGCCTGCAGCAGACCGATGACATCATCTCAGCCTAGGCAATATCACTGGGAGAGGGGAGACTGAGGAAATGCTTCCTAGACCGATGACATAATCTCAGCCTAGGCAATGTCACTGGGAGAGGGGAGACTGAGGAAATGCTTCCTCCTGCCTGCAGCAGACCGATGACATCATCTCAGCCTAGGCAATGACACTGGGAGAGGGGAGACTGAGGAAATGCTTCCTCCTGCCTGCAGCAGACTGATGACATCATCTCTGCCTAGGCAAATTCACTGGACTGGAGATCAAGGATGGCTTTTTGATGATAAAACGTGGACTTTTGTTTATTTTTATACTGTATTTTTGTGACATGCCAGGAATGTATTCGGAGACTTAAAAAGTTACCAACAGGTCCACTTTAAGCTGGACAGTTAGATTCAGAAATGTAAGTGAAGCTGAATAAGAAAGCTTTCATAAGTCCTCATAATTCGAATAATTATAAATACTCATAATCTTAAATTAGCAGGGCCTAGAATGGTTCTCTTTTATACATTTTATAATTGGTGTATTAATCCCGAAGGTTCCATTTGTATATTTTTTATTTTTCTAATTAGGAACGAGCGTCTCTTTTGTAGAACTAATAAAGCTTGTTGCAGAGCTGTTTTATGCACTTCAGCCCTTTTTTTGTTTTTTCTTGAGTTCAATGCGCTCGTGTTAAATACAAAAAGATAATTATTATTAATATTAACATTCACATATTCTTTACATAAAATAACAAACTGCGGAACAAAGGATTGGAGAGCTTTACTCGCAAGAGGATTGAACGCGTTCGGGAGATCCGCCATGTCTAATTATAAAGCGCCATTGCGTGAACTAGACCAGTGGTCCCCAACCTTTTTGGCACTGGGGACCGGCGTTGTTGAAGAAAATTGTGCCAAGGCCGGGGGGGGGGGGGTGTATGCAGCTTTTTGCGGGCAATTTATCTGGGAAATGGCTGGTGTTGGCGCTTTAATCATCCCGGCACCATCATTGATATGATGTCAGGATGATTGAAGCGCATTATTTCTATTGTTACATTGTAATATACAATGAAATAGTTCAACTCACCATAATGCAGAATGTGCCAGAGTGTCACTTGCCACGTCGCCTGTCACTAGATGCAGATCGTCACTTGCCACGTCACCTGCCACCAAATGCGGATTGTCACTTGCCATGTCACTTTTTACCAGATGCAATTTGTCCCTCGCCAGGTCCCCTGCCACCAGTTGCTTTTTTTGTCCCTTGCCACATCACCTGCCACCAAATGCGGATTGTCACTTGCCACGTCGCCTGCCACCAGATGCAGCTTGTCACTTGCCATGTCACTTTTTACCAGATGCAATTTGTCCCTCGCCAGGTCCCCTGCCACCAGTTGCTTTTTTTGTCCCTTGCCACATCACCTGCCACCAAATGCGGATTGTCACTTGCCACGTCGCCTGCCTTCATATGCAGCTTGACACTTGCCATGTCACTTTTTACCAGATGCAATTTGTCCCTCGCCAGGTCCCCTGCCACCAGTTGCTTTTTTTTGTCCCTTGCCACATCACCTGCCACCAAATGCGGATTGTCACTTGCCACGTCGCCTGCCTTCATATGCAGCTTGACACTTGCCATGTCGCCTGCCACCACATGAATTTAGTCACTTGCCACATCACCTGCCACCAGATTTGGATTGGCACTTGCCATCAGATGCAGCTTGTCATTTGCCACATCGCCTGCCACCACATGAAGATTGTCACTGCTGTGGTGGCAGCACAGGTGTGCGCATTAGTTCAGAGGCAAGCCTGGAGTAGTGAGGGAGAACAGCGGTAATGGGGGGGGGGGGGCGCGGGTAGTGAGTGATCTCGTCTCTCTGCTCCCCTGCCTCACCTCCAGCAGCGTATTGGTATTCTGCCTCGCTGTCGGCGGAGGAGCAGTGATGCGGGCCGGCAGCGAGAGATGATCTCATCTCTCTGCTCCCCGCCTCACCTCCAGCATTGTAGCAGTCTCGCTGTGAGTGTGGAAAAGCGGCGAAGCAGGCGGCGGTGACAGATGATGTCATCTCTCTGCTCGCTCCGCCGCCGCTTGTCAGACAGCGCAGCCTTCGCGGCCCGGCTGCAAACAGGCCACGGCCCGGCGGTGGGCCGCGGACCGGGGGTTGATGACCGCTGAACTAGACAACCGTCTGGACTGAGTGATGGACTGAGGGTCATAGTGGTTTTAGATTGCCTTTTTTTTTTTTTCATGATAAAGAATTTTTCCTGCCAAAACACGGACCACATAACAGCTGATCCTCATCTCCTACAACGAAACACGTTGGGGCGGGGTTAGTGCTGACGTCATCACGCTGCCAGACCCACATTTTTTTTAATAACAATTGGTGAATGTGGTTTTATGCTATGGAGTATTTGTGGTTCATATCTTTGCCAGTATTCCTCATCCCCTACAATAAAAACATGTTGGGGCGGGGCTAGTGCCAACGTCACCACGCTGCCAGACCCACGTTTTTTTAATAACAAATGGTGAATGTGGTTTTATGCTATGGAGTATTTGTGGTTCATATCTTTGCCGGTATTCCTCATCTCCTACAACGAAACACGTTGGGGCGGGGTTAGTGCCGACGTCACCACGCTGCCAGACCCACATTTTTTTTAATAACAAATGGTGAATGTGGTTTTATGCTATGGAGTATTTGTGGTTCATATCTTTGCCGGTATTGTGTTACATTCCTGGTGGAGAGGCCTGTGGTTCCCAGGATCCGGTCTATACATGGCAGTACAATTGGCAGAGCGAAATACAGACCTCCTATACAGTAATTTGGGGTCTATACAGGATTCTGGGGTCTTGTATTCTGGTAAGAGGCTGGTGTTTCTGTGTGGTGGTGGAGTCCACAGAAGTTCACAGAGAAGTTCATGAGTATCATTGGTGGATTTTATTTATTTGGATTTTTGCATGATTTGCACATTTGCGGTGTTCGTACAGTTTTATGGACTTATATGGTAGATTGGGATTTAAAGGCACAGTGCAACACGTTTGTATTTGAATGGGTTTTTGAGTGCTGCTGTAACCAATTTTTTTTCTTATTTGTGTAATATTTGCACTGAACGCAGTTTTATTATTATAGAGGAAAAAAAGAGACCCTAACACTTGCCCAATCTATTCATAAAGGGGTGTTGGGACCCCATTCATCAACGCAGAACATAAAGGAAAACCGATTCAAATAGCAGCTGGCTAAACAATTAGATGGCGTCAAATTTGACAAAACACGTAGGGCGGAGCTATCACTCATGCCATTAACACACACGCTACAACCAGGAAGTGACCAGTTCGAATCCCGAAACCGGAGTTTTTATGTCAATAAGCGCTTGATGTTTTCTAATATTTGCACCACGCTCAGTTTATTATTTTAGAGGGAAAAAAGAGACCCTAACACTTTCCCTTTTATTGGGGCATAAAGAGGTGTGGGACTCCAGTCATAACTTTAACGCTGAACAAAAGCTGAAATGGTAAATCATGCTAAAAGATCTAAACAGCAGCTGGCTAAACAATTAGATGGCATCATATTTGACGAAATGCACAGGGAGGAGCTATCGCTTGTGACGTTACCATGCACACTACAACCAGGAAGTGACCAGTTTGAATCCCGAAAACCGGGGTTTTTATGTCAATAAGCGCTTGATGTTTTCTAATATTTGCACCATGCTCAGGGTCTCTTTTTTCCCTCTAAAATAATAAACTGAGCATGGTGCAAATATTAGAAAACATCAAGCGCTTATTGACATAAAAACCCCGGTTTCGGGATTCAAACTGGTCACTTCCTGGTTGTAGTGTGCGTGGTAACGTCACAAGCAATAGCTCCTCCCTGTGCGTTTCGTCAAATATGACGCCATCTAATTGTTTAGCCAGCTGCTGTTTAGATCTTTTAGCATGATTTACCATTTCAGCTTTTGTTCAGCGTTAAAGTTATGACTGGAGTCCCAACACCTCTTTATGCCCCAATAAAAGGGAAAGTGTAAAGTGTTAGGGTCTCTTTTTTCCCTCTAAAATAATAAACTAACACTTTCCCTTTTATTGGGGCATAAAGAGGTGTTGGGACTCCAGTCATAACTTTAACGCTGAACAAAAACTGAAATGGTAAATCATGCTAAAAGATCTAAACAGCAGCTGGCTAAACAATTAGATGGCGTCATATTTGACGAAACGCGCAGGGAGGAGCTATCGCTTGTGACGTTACCATGCACACTACAACCAGGAAGTGACCAGTTTGAATCCCGGAACCAGAGTTTTTATGTCAATAAGGACTTCATGTTTTCTAATATTTTCATCAAGCTGTTTTAATTTTTTAGAGTGAAAAAAAAGAGACCCTAATGCCTCGTACACTCGATAGGATTTTCCGACAACAAAACCGTGGATTTTTTTCCGAAGGATGTTGGCTCAAACTTGTCTTGCATACACACGGTCACACAAATGTTGTCGGAAATTCCGAACGTGAAGAACGCGGAGACGTACGACACGTACGACGTACAAGAAAAATGAAGTTCAATAGCCAGTGCGGCTCTTCTGCTTGATTCCGAGCATGCGTGGACACATGCTTCGGAATTGTGCACACATGCTCGGAATTTCCGACAACAAGTATTGTTGTTGAAAAATTTGAGAACCTGCTCTCAAACATTTGTTGGCGGAAATTCCGACACCAAATGTCTGATGGAGCCTACACACGGTCGTAATTTCCGTCAACAAGCTCACATTGAACATTACCCCTCGGAAAATCCGACCGTGTGTACGAGGCATTACACTTGCCCACTCTATTCATAAAGAGGTGTTAGGACCCCAGTCATCACTTTAAGGATGATTATTCTTCCCATGGACATTTTTATGACAGGAGGTCAATACCTTCTCTCCTTGAGTTTTGCAACCAGTCCCGTGTCTCCACTACCAGTAGTCCTCTGAGCTGTACCTAACGATATGATCTTCGGTTCCAATGATCCCACCTTCCAATGATGTTCTTATGACCAAACACCACGGCATTCTCTGCTTGAGTGGGGCGACTAGTCGTGTCACCATCCTCTGTAATTCTTTGAGGTGTACCTAATCTCTTTAACCACTTCAGCCCCGGACCAATTGGCAGCCAAAGGACCAGGCCCCTTTTTGCGATTCGGCACTGCATCGCTTTAACTGACAATTGCGCGGTCGTGCGACGTGGCTCCCAAACAAAATTGGCGTCCTTTTTTTCCCACAAATAGAGCTTTCTTTTGGTGGTATTTGATCGCCCCTGCGGTTTTTATTTTTTGCGCTATAAACAAAAATAGAGCGACAATTTTGAAAAAAATTCAATATTTTTTGCTTTTTGCTATAATAAATATCCCCAAAAAATATATAACATTTTTTTTTTTCCTCAGTTTAGGCCGATACGTATTCTTCTACATATTTTTGGTAAAAAAAAAAATCGCAATTAGCGATTATTGATTGGTTTGCGCAAAAGTTATAGCGTTTACAAGATAGGGGATAGTTTTATAGCATTTTATTAATATTTTTTTTTTTACTAGTAATGGCTAGTTCAGCGAAAAATCAGCGATTTTTATTGTGACTGCGACATTATGGCGGACACATCGGACATTTTTGACACATTTTTGGGACCATTGTCATTTACACAGAAATCAGTGCTATTTAAATAGCACTGATTCCTATGTAAATGACACTGGCAGTGAAGGAGTTAACCACTAGGGGTGGGGAGGAGTTAGTGTGACGTGTTCTGTATTTTTTTTACAGTAGGGGGCGTGGCTGACGTCTGACGTCACTGATCGGCTGTTCCCGATGACAGGGAACAGCCGATCAATGACAGGCAGTGTAGGAAGCGCGGGGAGAGGTTTGTTTACACAGACCTCTCACCGTTCTTCAGCTCTGTGACCCGATCGCGGGACACCAGCGGCGATCGGATCCGCTGGTCCCGCGGCCAGGGTCACGGAGCTCCCGACCGGGTCACGAGCGTGCCACTGGCGGCGCGCACGCGACCCACGGCAGGCCTCTTAAAGGACCACGTACCTGTACGTGGTTTTGCCTGCCCGTGCCATTCTGCCGATGTACATGAGGGAAGCGGTTAACATATGAGGTTATGTGCTTCACTTATATTCTTCGTACGAATGAACAAACGATTCGCTAAAAATTTTAACGAACCGTTCAAATCGAACGAATCCGAAAACAACGAAAATCCGAAAAAAACTAATTAGAAACAACCAATGTACGAAAGAAGAAAATCCGAAAAACAAAAACAGGAACAACGAAAATCAAAATGAACGAAAAAATTCGTACATTCGTAACTTTTTTTTTTTTTTTTGTTGAATTGGTAATTTTCCGTGTCTCTTACAATGGCGCTGCTTAACGTGCTTCGAATGGATTGAACGAAAAAATTCGTACATTCGTAACTTTTTTTTTCGATTCGTAATTTTGCGTGTCTCTTACAATGGCGCTGCTTAACGTGCTTCGAATGGATTGAACGAAAAAATTCGTACATTCGTAACTTTTTTTTTCGATTCATAATTTTCCGTGTCTCTTACAATGTAATAATAGCATACACATTACATAAAATTATGAATTATGCTCCGATTACGAATCTACGAATGTTACGAATGTACGAATAAATACGAATGCGTCCGAATTTCGAATAAACGAAAATGAAACTAACGGAAAAACGAATCAATGAAAAAATAACTCTAACGAAAATACGAATCGTTACGAATACGAACACCGACGACCTACGAATTTACGAATCGTTACGAATCAACGGAAACAAAAAAAAAAGAAAATAAACTAATTTTTTTCGGAAACGAAAAAAACGAAACGAAAATAAACTAATTTTTTTGTTGTGCACATGTCTAACCTGAACCTTCTTGTTGACTTCTGCCTGCCTTCCTGTGACCTCGGCTTGTGTTTGACCTCGTTCCTGCTTGATGCTCCTGTACTGCGCTGCCCGACTGTGTACCGAACCCGGCCTGTATCCTGTCTTTAATTCTGTCTCACGTTCCGGTACCTGCTCTGCTCGGCTGTTGATGACCTCCTGGCTTATGTTCCAACCACGACTCTGCTGATCCAGCAACACGGAGTTCCAGTCCTCTGTGCCCATCCGGTGATCTGCAGCTATCGGGTTCCTGCCAAGACCCGTCCTGAGCCACCTGCTACATCAGCCCTTGTGCCACTCTGTGTCTTTCACACCCTGTCATCTCTACCAGGGGTGCTAGACATGGGCGTCCGCAGGTAGAGGTAAGGGGGGGGCAAGTGCCCCCCCCCTGGAATCAGGGATCGGATCAGGAGTGATGACCCCCATCACCCCTCTCTCTCACCTCTCTCTCTCTCTCTCTCACCCCTCTGTCTCTTTCTGTCACCCCCCTTCTCTCTCTGTCACCACCTGTCTCTCTCTGTCACCACCTGTCTCTCTCTGTCACCCCCTCTGTCTCTCTCTGTCTCTCCCCCCCTCTGTCTCTCTCTGTCACCCCCCTCTGTCTCTCTCTGTCACCCCCCTCTGTCTCTCTCTGTCACCCCCCTCTGTCTCTCTCTGTCACCCCCCTGTCTCATTCTGTCACCCCCCTGTCTCTCTCTTTCTCACCCCCCCCCCCACATGTATGCAGTTTTTGACAGTCTCGTGTGCCATGTCCGCAGTCTCTTGAGCCATGTATGCAGTTTCTGACAGTCTCTTGGGCCATGTATGCAGTCTATGGTCAGTCTCTTACAGACTTGAGCTATGTATGCAGTCACTGACAGTCTCTTGGGCCATGTCCGCAGTCTCTGACAGTCTCTTTGGACATGTCTGCAGTCTCTGACAGTCTCTTGTACAATGTCTGCAGTCTCTGACCATCACCTGTACTATGTCTACAGTCTATGACCGTGATAATGTGATAATGACATTGTCGAAAAGGGTCAGAGCGTGGGTGACCTTAAAATTATGCCCCCCCCCCCCTGAAAAAAGTTCTGCGGACGCCCATGGTGCTAGACAAGAGGTGCAAGAGAAGCCCTCTCCACAGCTCAGTCTCCACCAGGTACGTGACAATACCTCTCATGGGCATTCTTATTGCAGGACACCAACACCTTCTTCTGGAGACCAGTCATGTCACCACTCTGAGGTGTACCCAAAATCCATAAGATTTGATCTCGGGTGTTTTGATGATCCCACCTCCCCGGCGACGTTCTTACGACAAAATACCACCACGTTCTCTCCTTGAGTGGTGCAACCAGCAGTGTTGGTCATCTTACTTTAAAAAAGTAATTAGTTAAGTTACAAATTACTTCTCCCAAAAAGTAATTGCGTTAGTAACTCAGTTACTACATTGGAAAAGTAATTAGTTTACGCAGCAAAGTAACTGACTTTTTTTTAAAAATATTCTATATGTGTAACTAAGGGGCGGGTCTAGTATTACTGTAACCAAGGGGCGCATTTATTATTATTGTTATATAGCGTGTAACCACAAGGGGCGGCTCTATTATTACTCTAACCAAGGGGCAGATCTGTTATAGCGTGTAAGCAAGGGGGCGGGTCTATTATTATTATATGGTGTAAGGGCGGGTCTATTATTATTATATGGTGTAAGGGGCGGGTCTATTATTATTATATCGTGTAAGGGGCGGGTCTATTATTATTATATCGTGTAAGGGGCGGGTCTATTATTATTATTATATCGTGTAAGGGGCGGGTCTATTATTATTATATGGTGTAAGGGGCGGGTCTATTATTATTATATCGTGTAAGGGGCGGGTCTATTATTTATTATATTGTGTAAGGGGCGGGTCTATTATTATTATATCGTGTAAGGGGGCGGATGGCTACAGAAGAGGGCGAATGTTAAATTAATGGGCAGAGCTCGATATATAACAATAATAATAAATGCGCCCCTTGGTTACATTAATACTAGACCCGCCCCTTAGTTACACGATAGACGCCGCCTTGCAGAGTAGCACGAGCATCGGGAGCGTGCGGCATCGCCTCGTACAATTGCATGTTAACTGCGCCTGCGCGGTGTAGAGTTCACTCAGAGCTGTTTAGGTTCGGCAATTTTCGGAAGCTCCGTAGTCCTTCGTACTGCGCAAGCCCTGCGCCTGCGCAGTACAGGGGGGGGTCCTTATCCGGCGGGGGAACTTTTTTGGCAGGACACCGGAATTACACTACTGCCATCTAGTGGCGGTAGATGTAATTGGGGTAACTAAGCCAAAGTAATGGGAACTGAGTTACCATGAGGGGAAAAGTAATCAGTTAGACTACTAGTTACCCTCTAAAGTAACTGCGTTACGTAACTCAGTTTATTTTAACTCAGTTACTTACATCACTGGGGACAATACCTCTCATGGGCATTCTTATTGCAGGACACCAACACCTTCTTCTGGAGACCAGTCATGTCACCGCTCTGAGGTGTACCCAAAATCCATAAGATTTGATCTCGGGTGTTTTGATGATCCCACCTCCCCGGTGACGTTCTTACCACCACGTTCTCTCCTTGAGTGGTGCAACCAGTCAAGTCACCATCCTCTGTAGTGTCCTGAGGTGTGCCTAGCGTCCATAAGATGTGGCATTGGGTGCTTCACCAATTCCTCCTCCCCAGCTGCCAGGCATAGGTGCAGAGCTAGAGAAGGGGTTTACATCATGGCAGCGAATTCCCAGAAGTTAAAGAAAAACTTTCAGCTCGTTTTTGTACTGCGGATATGGAAGGAAACTTTCAGAGAACAGTCGAGAGCATCCCAGAGTTCAGATCTAATGTCTCCTCATAATAGGATAGGTAATATCATCGGAGGGAGACGTAATTCATTCAGGTCCTCTTGACTTTGGACTCGTTGTTCTCCCGTGTGATTAAGACACGCCGCGGTGAAGGACAATTCTGACTCGTATTGATTTTTTTTTTTCCCTTTTATTGGGGCTAAAAATAAAGAAGCTTTTTCAGCAGTCCAAGTCATTCTATCCATGGAGAAAATAACTTCCATACCTCATGTTGTCTGGAGGGGATGAACACTTGGAAGGGCCCATAGGTGCCAACCTCATTCCAACACAGTCAATATGTCATTGTGCCCGGACTCGGACATTTCCCATCTATTCTTTATACTGATCAGAGGAGAAACCTGGAGTGTGAAAATAAAAACCAGAAGTTTGGAAATTTGAGGCTTTTTATCCTATATGTAGCTCATGGACGGTGGAGGTTTCGTCATAAAAGCCAAGTAGAGTTATTTCAATTTCCTACCCTAGAAAAAAATCCTTTAGAACCTTGTTGCTATGAGTAGCAGCCCAGCTTTATTTATCCCTGGAGGATCAATGTCTCCCATATATCTGGCCTGACAACCGTAAAATGTTTCCACTTGCCTTTCTACAAAGTATTGCTCTTTATTGACAAACTGTAGTGACAGAAAGAATTGCAGAATGAACACGCTGTATGTAATTATATCCCTGGCTAGCTCACTGCTTACACTGCATCTCGTTCCTCTCTTTAGTCTAAAGCAGCCTGCCTCAGCCAGGGCTACATGGAGTTCTAAGGTTCCTCCACAGGTTGTGAGGGTTTCCTTTTAGCTGCGGGCGATTGACCTCCCATCTTATGGTGTCTACATGGTAAGGGGGCCAACTGTACCACTCTAATGTGGGCATCCTTCCAATGTAAGGGGGACTTTTTTTGTTCCATTGACCACCAAAGTAGGAGGGGCATTCTGCTGAGCACCAAAGCAAGGGGAACAATCTTCTACCGAGCACCAATGTAAGGGGGAGCATTCTTCCCACTGACCACCAATGTAAGGGGGTCTCTTCCCACTGACCACCAATGTAAGGGGGTCTCTTCCCACTGACCACCAATGTAAGGGGGTCTCTTCCCACTGACCACCAATGTAAGGGGGTCTCTTCCCACTGACCACCAATGTAAGGGGGGTCTCTTCCACTGACCACCAAAGCAAGAGGGGCATTCTACTGTTGAACACCAATGTAAAGGGGGCATTCTTTCACTAACCACCAATGTAAGGGGCGTTTTACCACTGAACACCAGTCTAAGAGAGGCATTCTTCTACTGAGCACCAATGTAAGGGGGGGGGGGGGGCATTCTTCCCACTGACCACCAATGTAAGGGGGGCATTCTTTCACTGAGCACCAAAGTAAGAGGGGCATTCTTCCATCAAGCACCAATGTAAGAAACATTCTTCCACTGAGCACCAGTCTAAGGGGGGCATTCTTCCACTGAGCTCCAATGTAAGGGGTGGGGGGGGGGCATTCTTCCCACTGAGCACGAATGCAACGGGTGCATTCTTTCACCGAGCACCAATTTAAGGGGGCAATTCTTCCCTGAGCACCAATGGGAAGGGGGGCATTTTTCCACTGAGCACCAATGTTAAGGGGCAATTCTTTCACCGAGCACCAATGTGAAAGGAGGAATTCTTCCACTAAGCACCAATGTGAAAGGGAGGGGGCATTCTTCCACTGAGCACCAGTGTAAAGTAGAGGGGGGGGGGGCATTCTTTCACTAAGAACCAATGTAAGGGGGGGGGGCATTCTTTCACTAAGAACCAATGTAATGGGGGGGGCATTCTTTCACTGAGCACCAATGTAAGAGGGCAAATCTTCGATTGAGCACCAATGTGAAAGGGGGCATTCTTCCACTGAGCACCGATGTGAGGGGGGGGGGGCAATTATTTCACTGAGCACCAATGTAAGAGGGCAAATCTTCGATTAAGGACCAATGTGAAAGGGGGCATTCTTCCACTGAGCACCGATGTGAGGGGGGGCAATTATTTCACTGAGCACCAATGTAAGGGGAGCATTCTACCACTGAGTACTAATGTGACGGGGGCATTCTTTCACTGAGCACCAGTCTAAGGGGGCATTCTTCCACTGAGCACCAATGTAGAGGGGCAATTCTTTCACTGAGCACCAATGTGAAAGGGGGGGGGGGGCATTCTTTCACTAAGAACCAATGTGAAGGGGGGGGGCATTCTTTCACTAAGAACCAATGTAAAGGGGGAATTCTTTCTCTGAGCACCAATGTAAGGGGGCAATTCTTCGATTGAGCACCAATGTGAAAGGGGGCATTCTTCCACTAAGCACCAATGTGAAGGGGGGCGGCATTTTTTCACTAAGCACCAATGTGAAAGGGGGCATTCTTCCACTGAGCACCGATGTGAAGGGGGGCAATTATTTCAGTGTGCGCCAATGTAAGGGGGGGGGGGGGGGGCTTTCTTCCACCCACTGAGCACCAAAGTAAGGGAGCATTCTTTGAGCACCAATGTAAGGGGGGCATTCTACCACTGAGTACTAATGTGATGGGGGCATTCCGCCACTGAGAACCAATGTAAAGTGGGAATTGTTTCCACTGACCACCAATGTAAGATGGTTGGGGGGGGGGCATTCTACACTGACCACCAATGTAAAAGGTGCATTCTTCCACTGATCACCAGTGTAAAGGGGGCATTCTTTCACTGACCACCAATGTGTGGGGCATTTGTTTTCAGTGACCTCCGGTACAATTTTTTTTTTTTTTTTTGTTTTTAGCAGGAGAAAATTAATTCAAGGGTTCCTCTGGAGTGAAAATGTTGCTAAAGGCCGGTGTTCAATGTCACATGGCAGCCATAAATGTGTGGATAGCCAAGTAAACTATAAGCCACACCGCATACACTTCTAGACATGTGCAATTCGTTTCTTTTTTTTCCGTTTTTCATTTTTTTTCGTTTTTTTGTTCGTTCGTTTTCGTACGAATGAACGAATCGTACGAATCCGATTAATGAATCGTTCGAATCGAACGAATCCGAAAAGCAACGAAAATCCGAAAAACGAAAAAAGGAACAACGAAAATGAACGAAAAAATTCGTACATTTGTAACTTTTTTTTTGTTGAATTGGTAATTTTCCGTGTCCCTTACAATGGCGTTGCTTAACGTGCTTCGAATGGATTGAACAAAAAAATTCGTACATTCGTAACTTTTTTTTCGATTCGTAACTTTTTTTTTTTTTTCGATTCGTAAATTATTAAAATGTAATAATAGCATACACATTACATAAAATTATGAATTATGCTCCGATTACGAATCTACGAATGTTACGAATGTACGAATAAATACGAATGCGTCCGAAAATTAAACTAACGAAAAAACGAATCAACGGAAAATAACTCTTACGAATGTATGAATCGTTACGAACACCGACGACTTACGAATGTACGAATCGTTACGAATACGAGCACCGACGACTTAGGAATTTACGAATCGTTACGAATCAACGGAAACGAAAAAAACGAAACGAAAATAAACAATTTTTTTCGGAAACGAAAAAAAACGAAACGAAAATAAATGAATTTTTTTGTTGTGCACATGTCTAATCCACACGTTCGGAAAGTCCGGTGGACCTCTGCTGGAAAGCCCGGCGGATTGTCCGGCGCGAAAAGTCCGATGGTGTGTACGTGGCATTACACTTCTTACCAATCTCCCGAAAAAGCTTAAAAAATCAATAAAATAAAGGCACCTTCTGCATTTTTCTGATTGTCGGTCATCGTGCAAAATGGCTGTTAAATTCAGCGTTATGTACCACACGTGCGCAGCCGCTCCCGTGTATTCCCCAGGCTGGAAGAGGTGACATTGCCTAATGAAATTAACATCAAAATCTAATTTCTGTTTAATTGCACAGCACATATTAGAAGGCTTTTATTCTTATCGTTGCGCCTCATTTGCATGCATTGTTTGTCGCAGGGGCCGTCCCGATTTTACTCACATCTCAATAGCAACGTTTAGTACATCACACCAGGGATATCTCATCCCCTGTTACCCGGTCCCTGGGAAATGATTATCTCTTTTGAAGGCAATTTAGCCGGCTTAGGGCCGTGTTTATCAAAGGATTGCCTTGTTTGTGCAGAATGAGAACAAACAGACGCAATGGCCAGGTATTTTTTTTTTTTTGGTTGTTTGTTTTGCTGGGCCGGTCATGAAATATGAAGCTGGCTACGCCGCAGTACTGCGAGGGAGAAAATCTGCAATTCTGGCCAAAACCTCCGTGTTCCAGCTTGGATTACGGATGTTTATGTGGTCTATCCGCTGTTTTTATACTTTACCAAATCTAGCGTTGGCAATGCGGATACAGACAAGCTGCATTGGGGGGGGAGGGGAATTACTGGCGCCGCACAGGGAAATCCAGTACATAGACAGCAGCTTTGGGACAGTTCTTCAATTTTTATTGGTTGCCCATGAAATAAAGAACGTGTTACAAGACTGCCATCCTAACATAAAATACACTATATTACCAAAAGTATTGGGACGGCCTTTACACGCACATGAACTGTAATGGCATCCCGGTCTTAGCCCCGTAGGGTTCAATATTGGGTTGGCCCACCCTTTGCGGCTATAACAGCTTCAACTCTTCTGGGAAGGCCGTCCACAAGGTTTAGGAGGGTGTCTATGGGAATGTTTGACTCTTCCAGAAGAGCATTTGTGAGGTCAGGCCCTGATGTTGGACAAGAAGGCCTGGCTCGCAGTCTCCTCTCTCTAATTCATCCCAAAGGTGTTCTATTGGGTTAAGGTCAGGACTCTGTGCAGGCCAGTCAAGTTCCTCCACCCCAAACTTCCTCTTTCTCCATGTCTTTATGAACCTTGCTTTGTGCACTGGTCCAAATCATTTGGGGGAGGGGGGATTATGGTGTGGGGGGTTGTTTTTCAGGGGTTGGGCTTGGCTCCTTAGTTCCAGTGAAGAGAAGTCTTAAGGCGTCGGCATACCAAGACATTTTGGACAATTTTGTGCTCCCAACTTTGTGGGAACAGTTTGGGGACGGCCCCTTCCTGTTCCAACATGACTGCCCACCAGTGCAAAAAGAAAGGTCCATGAAGACGTGGATGAGCGAGTTTGGGGTGGAGGAACTTGACTGGCCGGCACAGAGTCCTGACCTCAACCCGATATAAAATCTTTGGGATGATGTAGAGCGGAGACTGCGATCCAGGCCTTTTCGTGCAACATCAGCGCCCGACCTCACAAATGCTCTTCTGGAAGAATGGTCAAACATTCCCATAGACACCCTCCTAAACCTTGTGGACATCCTTCCCAGTAGAGTTGAAGCTGGTATAGCTGCAGATGGTGGGCCAACACAACATTGAACCCTATGGACTAAGACCATTAAAGTTCATGTGTGTGTAAAGGCAGGTGTCCCAAGACTTTTGGTAATATAGTGTAGTTCCAGACAACTGAGTCAATAATACTGTCCAGTAAAACTATAAACTAAAAGGACAAAAATCCACTCCCTGCCCTGTGTTCTCGGTAAACTACTATAGCAGAGTTCACAGTGCAGCTTACAGGGTCACTGGGAGTGTACATCCTGCAAGCCTGTTCTGTGCCACTTCCTTTCTGCTGTATCACACTTTCTAAAGCAGCTTTGAATCAGACTGGGGCTATGGGCTCAGCATTGAACCTGATGACGTCAGAGGACCTATGACCACCAGAGCATAGGAGAGAAGGAGGGAGCCTGGTGGGAGCAGAGGAGCGGGTAAAAAAAATTTATGTGAGTTTGTAACATCCCACCAGCCCCCAATAGCTGATGATCTGATCACTGCTGGGGTAATGATAGAGGTGGAAGAAGCATGGATCCACGGAATGTTTGAAGCAGAAGCAGAAGCAGGGAGATCCTTGCACTACAGCTCCTCCAGGTACAGTTTCCTCTCCAGCAAAGAGAACAATGAGCAGCACAGTAGAGACATCACCACACCTTACTCCAAATCTGGTGAGTCTGGCAGTCAGAGGCAGCAGTGCCTTTAGATAATCTCACCATGCGGATATACAGCTATGAGGCTACAGAACAGGCCCAACTGCCCCTGAAGACTGGTGACCTGAAGGGCGGGGTTTGGGGGTTGAATAATGATCAAGAAGCAGCAGTAGGGGTGGAAAAAAAAAACCCAGATACACAGAATGAATGGAGCAAAAGCAGGGAGATCATTCCACTGCAAGTCCTCAGGTGCAACTTCCTCTCCAGCAAGGAGAACAGTGAGCAGCACTGGATTGACATCACCAAACCTCGCTCCAAATTTTCTGAGACACGCAGCAGTATCTTAGATCATGGGTCATTAAACCCCGGGCCATGGACCGGTGGTGGTCCATGGCCTGTTGGGGGCTGGGCAACTCGGCAGGGTGTGATACTACAGACTGGAAGAAATAACATATGAGAATTTGGACTGATGGAGAAAATATCGATGACCTTCAGATCTAAGATTATGTCTACGAAATGTATGGATCCACATAATGTTTGAAGCAGAAGTAGGGAGATCCTTGCACTACAGCTCCTCGGGGTACAGTTTCCTCTCCAGCAAAGAGAACAATGAGCAGCACAGTAGAGACATCACCACACCTTACTCCAAATCTGGTGAGTCTGGCAGTCAGAGGCAGCAGTGCCTTAGATAATCCCACCATGCAGATATACAGCAATGAGGCTACAGAACAGGCCCAACTGCCCCTGAAGGCTGGTGACCTGCATGGATTGATCCTTATTGCAGCCTACCCCCTTCCCTCCTCTACAGTTACAAGCAAAGCTGGCAGGGTGGGAGTTTTGTAAACACCGATGAGTAAAACACACATCTCCGGCAATGACCCTCTGCAATTGTCTTCAGATCCCCGGAGATCCGCAGTTTTGCTTCCCTTTTACCAAGTCACTGCTTTGGTCAAATTTGTTTTCGAATTGAACATCTAAAAAAAAAGAAATAACATATAAGAATTTGGACTGATGGAGAAAATATCAGTGACCTTCAGATCTAAGATTATGTCTACAAAATGTATGGATCCACATAATGTTTGAAGCAGAAGTAGGGAGATCCTTGCACTACAGCTCCTCAGGGTACAGTTTCCTCTCCAGCACAGAGAACAATGAGCAGCACAGTAGAGACATCACCACACCTTACTCCAAATCTGGTGAGTCTGGCAGTCGGAGGCAGCAGTGCCTTAGATAATCTCACCCTGCGGATATACAGTAGACATGTGCACAACAAAAAAATTCGTTTTTTTTGTTTCGTTTTTTTCGTCTCCAAAAAAAAATCCTTTTTTTTCATTTCGTTTTTTTCGTTTCCGTTGATTTGTAACGATTCGTACATTCGTAAGTCCTCGGTGTTCGTATTCGTAAAGATTCGTACATTCGTAAGAGTTATTTTTTCGTTGATTCGTTTTTTCGTTAGTTTAATTTTCGGACGCATTCGTATTTTATTCGTACATTCGTAACATTCGTAACATTCGTAGATTTGTAATCGGAGCATAATTCATAATTTTATGTAATGTGTATGCTATTATTACATTTTAATAATTTACGAATCGAAAAAAAAAAGTTACGAATCGGAAGAAAAAAGTTACGAATCGAAAAAAAAGTTACGAATGTACAAATTTTTTTGGTTCAATCCATTCGAAGCACGTTTTAGCAGCACCATTGTAAGGGACACGGAAAATTACCAATTCAACAAAAAAAAAAAGGTACGAATGTACGAATTTTTTCGTTCGTTTTTGTTTTTCGGATTTTCTAATTATTTTTTTGGGGATTTTCGTTGTTTTTCGGATTCGTTCGATTCTAACGATTCGTTAATCGGATTCTAACGATTCGTTATTCAGATTCGTACGATTCGAACGATTCGTTCATTCGTACGAAAACGAAAACGAACGAAAATAACGAAGAAAAACGAAAAAAAAACGAAACAAATTGCACATGTCTAATATAAAGCAATGAGGCTACAGAACAGGCCCAACTGCCCCCTGAAGATTGCCCCCTGCATGTATTGATCCTTATTGCAGCCTACCCCCTTCCCTCCTCTACAGTTACAAGCAAAGCTGGCAGGGTGGGAGTTTTGTAAACACCGGTGAGTAAAACACACATCTCCGGCAATGACCCTCTGCAATTTTCTTCAGATCCCCGGAGATCCGCAGTCTTGCCTCCCTTTTACCAAGTCACTGCTTTGGTCAAATTTTGTTTTCGAATTGAACATCTAAAAAAAAAGAAATAATATATGAGAATTTGGACTGATGGAGAAAATATCAGTGACCTTCAGATCTAAGATTATGTCTACAAAATGTATGGATCCACATAATGTTTGAAGCAGAAGTAGGGAGATCCTTGCACTACAGCTCCTCAGGTACAGCTTCCTCTTCAGCAAAGAGAACAATGAGCAGCCCAGTAGAGACATCACCACACCTTACTCCAAATCTGGTGAGTCTGACAGTCAGAGGCAGCAGTGCCTTAGATAATCTCACCCTGCGGATATACAGCAATGAGGCTACAGAACAGGCCCAACTGCCCCCTGAAGATTGCCCCCTAAAACACACATCTCCGGCAATGACCCTCTGCAATTTTCTTCAGATCCCCGGAGATCCGCAGTCTTGCCTCCCTTTTACCAAGTCACTGCTTTGGTCAAATTTTGTTTTCGAATTGAAGATCTAAAAAAAAGAAATAACATATGAGAATTTGGACTGATGGAGACAATATCAGTGACCTTCAGATCTAAGATTATGTCTACAAAATGTATGGATCCACATAATGTTTGAAGTAGAAGTAGGGAGATCCTTGCACTACAGCTCCTCGGGGTACAGTTTCCTCTCCAGCAAAGAGAACAATGAGCAGCCCAGTAGAGATATCACCACACCTTACTCCAAATCTGGTGAGTCTGACAGTCAGAGGCAGCAGTGCCTTAGATAATCTCACCCTGCGGATATACAGCTATGAGGCTACAGAACAGGCCCAACTGCCCCCTGAAGATTGCCCCCTAAAGATTGCCCCCTGAAGATTGCCCCCTAAAGATTGCCCCCTGAAGATTGCCCCCTGCATGGATTGATCCTTATTGCAGCCTACCCCCTTCCCTCCTCTACAGTTACAAGCAAAGCTGGCAGGGTGGGAGTTTTGTAAACACCGGTGAGTAAAACACACATCTCCGGCAATGACCCTCTGCAATTTTCTTCAGATCCCCGGAGATCCGAAGTCTTGCCTCCCTTTTACCAAGTCACTGCTTTGGTCAAATTTTGTTTTCGAATTCAACGTCTAAAAAAAAAAAAAATACAGAAAATGTGAAATCTCTCTTCCGCCTCACAAAGTAAACTCTTCTTTTAATGGCGATGCAAAGCAGCGAGCCGGGACCTTCTCCATTGTTCATTCCTCCATTCTTCTCCATGTGCAGATATCCGATCCCCCATAGACCCGGCCTCTCCGCAGCCGCCGCCGCCGCCTCCTCCTCCATGTTTTTCTGCTCTTCCTCTGATAAAAGTCAATACTTCTTCCATTAAAATGTATTTTATTTTTTTTCCCCCTCCCGCGCACACAACGCCGAATCGCAACATCTCGGTCCATGGAGATTGACGCGTCCTGGAAAAGGCGCTGCATCAAAAAAAGAATTAGAAAAAAAAAAAAAAAAATTGCATTAAAATGGCGGTGGGAGAAAAATAAAATAAAATTAGAGGCAGGATGGAAAATAACGCAGTTAGTGACCGCGGCCGGCGCAGAGCGTGAAACGCTCGCCTCCATTTTCTGTGACTCCGTGTATAGATTGTCTGTGTCACCAACAGCGACCTTCATGGAGAATAGAATATAATATGATGTCCTTGTGATTTCAGAGAAGCTTCACGTCTTTCTGCCCAAAAATTCTCTTCTGGGGGGTCTGTACCAAAAACTGCTATGGGGGAGGGAAGGGGGGGGGGGGGCACGTCTAATGGAGAAGAGAACTGAGAAGCTCTTTTCTGTACGAGGGACACACAGAGTATTAAACTAATAATCACACACTGAATAATTCCATAAATCAATAATAAATGAATTTGTTTTACTTGGATCTGCTTTGGAAACGACATCATTCAGAGCCAAAGAGAAAGAACTTCAGTAAAGTCCCCTTTACATTAACATCCTCAACAGAGTCCCCCCTTATATCAGACATCAGAGTCCCCATCAGAGTCCCCCCTTATATCAGACATCAGGGTCCCCATCAGAGTCCCCCCTTATATCAGACATCAGGGTCCCCATCAGAGTCCCCCCTTATATCAGACATCAGGGTCCCCATCAGAATCCCCCCTTATATCAGACATCAGGGTCCCCATCAGAGTCCCCCCTTATATCAGACATCAGGGTCCCCATCAGAATTCCCCCTTATATCAGACATCGGGGTCCCCATCAGAATCCCCCTTACATCAGGGGTCCCCATCAGAATCCCCCCTTATATCAGACATCAGGGTCCCCATCAGAATCCCCCCTTATATCAGACATCAGGGTCCCCATCAGAGTCCCCCCTTATATCAGACATCAGGGTCCCCATCAGAGTCCCCCCTTATATCAGACATCAGGGTCCCCATCAGAGTCCCCCCTTATATCAGACATCAGGGTCCCCATCAGAGTCCCTCCTTACATCAGACATCAGGGTCCCCATCAGAGTCCCCCCTTATATCAGACATCAGGGTCCCCATCAGAGTCCCCCCTTATATCAGACATCAGGGTCCCCATCAGAATCCCCCCTTATATCAGACATCAGGGTCCCCATCAGAGTCCCTCCTTACATCAGACATCAGGGTCCCCATCAGTGCCTCTTACATCAGTGCCCCCGCTTATATCAGGGTCCCTATCAGAATCCCCCTTTTATCAAGATCCCCATCAGAGTCCCCCCTAGGAGTTCCCACTTGCATTAGTGTTCCCCCCTTACATCAGGGTCCCCATCAGAGCCCCATTACATCAGGGTCCTCATCAGTGTCCCCTCTTACATCAGGGACCCCATCATATTGCCTCTTACATCAGGGTCCCCATCAGAGCCCCTTACATCAGGGTCCCCATCAGAGCCCCATTACATCAGGATCCTCATCAGAGCCTTCATACATCAGGGACCCCATCAGAATCCCCCTTACACCAGGGTCCCCATCACAACCGCCGCTTATTTTAGGGTCCCCAGCAGACCCCCCCTTACATCAGGGTCCCAATTAGAGCCCCATCAGAGCCCCCCCTTATAACAGGGTCCCCATCAATGCCCGCTTATTTTAGGGTCCCCAGCAAAACCCCCTCCCTTGCATCAGGGTTCCCATCAGAGCCCCCTCCTTATAACAGTGTCCCCATCAGGGCCCCCGCTTTTATCAAGATCCCCATCAGAGTCCCCCCTAGGAGTTCCCACTTACATTAGTGTCCCCCCTTACATCAGAGTCTCTTATATCCTGGTCCCCCTTACATCAGGGTCCCCATCAGAACCCCCCCCCCCCGCTTATCAGGGTTTCCATCAGTGTCCCCTCTTACATCAGGGACCCCATCAGAATTCCTCTTACACCAGGGTCCCCATCACAACCCCCGCTTATTTTAGGGTCCCCAGCAGAACCCACCCCCACCCCCACTTACATCAGGAGTTCCCACTTACTTCAGGGTCCCAATCAGAGCCCCATTACTTCAGGGTCCCAATCAGAGCCCCATTACTTCTGGGTCCCCATCAGAGCCCCCCCTAGGAGTTCCCACTTACATTAGTGTCCCCCCCCTTACATCAGAGGCTCTTATATCATGGTCCCCCTTACATCAGGGTCCTCATCAGAGCCCCATTACATCAGGGACACCATCAGGACCCCCCTTACACCAGGGTCCTCATCAGAGCCCCATTACATCAGGGACACCATCAGAATCCCTCTACACCAGGGTCCCCATCACAACCTGCCCCTTTTTTTAGGGTCCCCAGCAGAACCCCCCCTTACATCAGGGTCCCAATTAGAGCCCCATCAGAGCCCCCCCCCTTATAACAGGGTTCCCATCAATGCCTGCTTATTTTAGGGTCCCCAGCAGAACCCCCCCCTTACATCAGGGTCCCAATCAGAGCCCCATTACATCAGGGCCCCCATCAGGGCCCCCGCTTTTATCAAGATCCCCATCAGAGTCCCCCCTAGGAGTTCCCACTTACATTAGTGTCCCCCCTTGCATCAGAGTCTCTTATATCCTGGTCCCCCTTACATCAGGGTCCCCACCAGAACCCCCCCCCCCGCTTATCAGGGTTCCCATCAGTGTCCCCTCTTACATCAGGGACCCCATCAGAATTCCTCTTACACCAGGGTCCCCATCACAACCCCTGCTTATTTTAGGGTCCCCAGCAGAACCCACCCCCCCCCCACTTACATCAGGAGTTCCCACTTACATTAGTGTCCCCCCCCTTACATCAGGTTCCCCATTACATCAGAGCCTCTTATATCATGGTCCCCCTTACATCAGGGTCCTCATCAGAGCCCCATTACATCAGGGACACCATCAGGACCCCCCTTACACCAGGGTCCCCATCACAACCTGCCCCTTATTTTAGTGTCCCCAGCAGAACCCCCCCTTACATCAGGGTCCCAATTAGAGCCCCATCAGAGCCCCCCCTTATAACAGGGTCCCCATCAATGCACGCTTATTTTAGGGTCCCCAGCAGAACCCCCCCCCCCCCCCCCCCTTACATCAGGGTCCCAATCAGAGCCACATTACATCAGGGTCCCCATCACAACCGCCGCTTATTTTAGGGTCCCCAGCAGAACCCCCCTTACATCAGGGTCCCAATTAGAGCCCCATCAGAGCCCCCCCTATGAGTTCCCACTTACATTAGTGTCCCCCCCCTTACATCAGGGTTCCCCATTACATCAGAGCCTCTCTTATATCAGGGTCCCCCTTACATCGGAGTCCTCATCAGAGCCCCCTCATCACATCAGAACCCCCCTTACATCAGGGTCCTCATCAGAACCCTCATCAGGATCCAGATTGTAAATCATTCTTGCTGAATGTTGTGTATAGCCAAGTATGCTTTTCCAATATACACTATATTACCAAAAGTATTGGTCAGAGACTCTTTACCTAGATCGGAGTTGCGGTGTTTCAGAATGACACGCGCAACAACGATCGCCACGATGTGCCGCGGGCGAGCAGCGGCTTGTTATCCTGACCGGACGTCCTATGACGTCCGCTTAGGATATCGCAACCACTTTGCCGACTTCACTTTGCTATACGGCGGGCAGCAAATGGTTAATATGTGCTGTAAATCACATTGCTGATTGGATATTACATATTGTTTTGTAGCCTAAATACTAAAATGTGTGCCTAAAACTATAATTTTGGAAATGCCAGTAAAAACGTGGCTGTGCCAGTAAATGGTGGGCGTCGTGTCAGTAAATCTCAATCTGGTAGGTTGGCAACACTGTCAGAGGCCGACCCCCGCGATGGGGGTCACGGACCAATCATAGGCTTTTGAAAAAGTTAAACACTGCCCATCCTGTACAATTAGGAAGGCAATCTTCAGACCAATTAACGTGCGCAGAAAAGAAAAACGCTTTTGTTTATCTCGCAACATTTTTGTGTTCTTCGTTTTGCGGATGAGTCGGTCACGGACGGACCCTCCAAACGGCGCTTCAAGTCCAATTATTATAATGAAGCAATTATCTTAATAAGTGTATTAGATGTTTCTGCTAATAGAGAATGTCACAAAACTGAAGCGAAAAACACTGAAAATGTCATCTGCAATTTTCCGTTCCTCGGCTCGTCGCCGCAAACATTTTCCCGCTGTTCGCTACGTGCGGCCTTTGTGTGCCGAGGTGACGGTGCCGAGGCAAATGGCGCGTTTTGACTTGTTTTCTGTTGCTTGTTTATCCGTAGAACGCGGCGCCGGCGGAAAGAAAGGGAAGCGATTTTCCTGGTGCAGCTTTTGCGATTGGTCTATTGTGTGACTTTGTAGGACTTTGCCAGATCTCACCTGTCTGCCAATAGTTAGGAGTCTATTTGCATAGCCGTTTGTCCAGTTCATTTGCATGTTTTTTTTTTCTTCTGTTCTGTGCAAATTGGTCAAAAATTTAAGTTCTTTTAGGCAATTTTTTTTTTTTCTTGTGAATGAATGCTCTTTTTTTTAATCATGAGCAGTAGTGAAATACTGTATTATGGCCACTAGATGGAGCTAAGAAGCATAGGACATACATAATGGAATCTGGGATGTGGTAGTCCAAGGTGTTCGGTCCTTGAGGGCTGCCCGGTGGTCCTTGGTGGGGCTCAGGATGCTCAATGGAAAGGAGAAGCAGGAGGTGGTGGGGGGGGGGGGGGCTTTATAGTGTAGTTAGTTGAAAAATGGTAAGTGAGTTTATTGAGACTGAACACGCAACATTCCAAGTACGCAAGTGGAGAAAATCGGTCTTTATGCAGGATGAGAGTCCTCACCCTCAATGCAATGAGGGTTCCAATCTTGGTTCCTGGTGGGGCTCAGGATACTCAATGGAAAGGATAAGTGGGGGGGGGGGGGCTTTATAGTGTAGTTAGTTGGTTGAAAAATGGTAAGTGAGTTTATTGAGGCCACATTCACCCTGGGGGCTGGGAACACGCAACATTCCAAGTACGCGGGTGGAGAAAATCGTTCTCTATGCAGGATGAGAGTGCTCACCCTCCAATGCCATGAGGGTTCCAATGTTGGCCCCTGGTGGGGCTCGGGATACTCAATGGAAAGGAAAAGAGGGGGGGGGGGGCTTTTATAGTGTAGTTGGTTGGTTCCAATCTTGGTCCCTGGTGGGGCTCAGGATACTCAATGGAAAGGATAAGCGGGGGGGGTGGGGCTTTATAGTGTAGTTGGTTGAAAAATGGCAAGTGAGTTTATTGAGACCGCAGTCACCCAGGGGGCTGGGAACACGCAACATTCCAAGTACGCTGGTGGAGAACATCGGTCTCTATGCAGGATGAAAGTCCTCACCCTCAATGCCATGATGGTTCCAATCTTGGTCCCTGGTGGGGCTCGGGATACTCAATGGAAAGGAAAAGAAGGGGGGGAGCCTTTTATGGTGTAGTTAGTTGGTTGGTTCCAATCTTGGTCCCTGGTGGGGCTCAGGATACTCAATGGAAAGGAGAAGAGGGAGGGGGGGGGGGAAGAGCCTTTTATAGTGTAGTTAGTTGGTTCAAAAATAAAAAATGGCAAGTGAGTTACATTTATTGAGGCCGCAGTCACCCTGGGGGCTGGGAACACGCAACATTCCATGTACGCGGGTGGAGAAAATCGTTCTCTATGCAGGATGAGAGTGCTCACCCTCCAATGCCATGAGGGTTCCAATGTTGGCCCCTGGTGGGGCTCGGGATACTCAATGGAAAGGAAAAGAGGGGGGGGGGGGCTTTTATAGTGTAGTTAGTTGGTTGGTTCCAATCTTGGTCCCTGGTGGGGCTCAGGATACTCAATGGAAAGGATAAGCGGGGGGGGTGGGGCTTTATAGTGTAGTTGGTTGAAAAATGGCAAGTGAGTTTATTGAGACCGCAGTCACCCAGGGGGCTGGGAACACGCAACATTCCAAGTACGCTGGTGGAGAACATCGGTCTCTATGTAGGATGAAAGTCCTCACCCTCAATGCCATGAGGGTTCCAATCTTGGTCCCTGGTGGGGCTCGGGATACTCAATGGAAAGGAAAAGAAGGGGGGGAGCCTTTTATGGTGTAGTTAGTTGGTTGGTTCCAATCTTGGTCCCTGGTGGGGCTCAGGATACTCAATGGAAAGGAGAAGAGGGGGGGGGGGGGGGGAGAGCCTTTTATAGTGTAGTTAGTTGGTTCAAAAATAAAAAATGGCAAGTGAGTTACATTTATTGAGGCCGCAGTCACCCTGGGGGCTGGGAACACGCAACATTCCATGTACGCGGGTGGAGAAAATCGTTCTCTATGCAGGATGAGAGTGCTCACCCTCCAATGCCATGAGGGTTCCAATGTTGGCCCCTGGTGGGGCTCGGGATACTCAATGGAAAGGAAAAGAGGGGGGGGGGGGGGCTTTTATAGTGTAGTTAGTTGGTTGGTTCCAATCTTGGTCCCTGGTGGGGCTCGGGATACTCAATGGAAAGGAAAAGAGGGGGGGGAAGCCTTTTATAGTGTAGTTAGTTGGTTCAAAAATGAAAAATGGCAAGTGAGTTACATTTATTGAGGCCGCAGTCACCCTGGGGGCTGGGAACACGCAACATTCCATGTACGCGGGTGGAGAACATCGTTCTCTATGCAGGATGAAAGTGCTCACCTTTAATGCCATGAGGGTTCCAATCTTGGTCCCTGGTGGGGCTCAGGATACTGAATGGAAAAGAGAAGAGGGAGAGGGGGGGGGAGAGCCTTTATAGTGTAGTTAGTTGGTTGAAAAATGGCAAGTGAGTTTATTGAGGCCGCAGTCACCCTGGGGGCTGGGAACACGCGACATTCCAAGTAGGCGGGTGGAGAAAATCGTTCTCTATGCAGGGTGGGTGAGCACTCTCAATGCCATGAGGGTTCCAATCTTGGTCCCTGGTGGGGCTCAGGATACTCAATGGAAAGGAGAAGCGGGAGGGGGGGGGGGAGACTTTTATAGTGTAGTTGTGTAGTTAGTTGGTTCAAAAATGAAAAATGGCATGTTAGTTACAATTATTGAGGCTACAGTCACCCGTGGGGGGGGGGGGGGGGCTGGGGGGGGGGGGCGTGGGGGGGGGGGGGGGGGGGGTGGGGGGGGGGGGGGGGCTGGGAACACGCAACATTCCAAGTACGCGGGTGGAGAACATCGGTCTCTATGTAGGATGAGAGTGCTCACCCTCCAATGCCATGAGGGTTCCAATCCTGGTTCCCAAGTGGGGTTCTCAGATGGATGTAAAATCCAGGCGTTCAGAAGGAGTCCGTAGTAGTCCGTAGTCCTATTGGCAGGGACACCGATACCGATCTGACTATTGACAGGCTTTTTTTGCAGACTCCTGAACTCAAGGACATACATAACTCTTTGTAACAAGCGATACAGTGTAACAATTCTAGCCAATGCTGGTGGAAAATATAAGCCAAATGTTAGCAACTGGTTACCATTTATTTGGTAATTCCCTCTGGCGTTCACTAGAACCGAGATTCTAAAAATCAAACCTTTTTAAAACCAGGGCACAGACGCCTTCTAAACTCAAGGAGATACATACATCTTTGTAACATGAGATACAAAGTAACAATTCTAGTGAATGCTAGTGGGAAACGGCAAATAAATGTTAGCCATTGGTTGCATTCATTTGGTGATTCCCTCTAGCGTTCTCTAGAGCAGTGGTCACCAACCCTGTCCTCAGGGCCCACTAACAGGCCAGGTTTGTAAGATAACTGAAATACATCACATGTGATATCATTTGCTGCTCAGTGATTGCAGTAGTCTTGTCTTCATCTCCCCGAGGTAATACATAAAACCGGGCCTGTTAGTGGGCCATGAGGACAGGGTTGATGACCACTGCTCTAGTGTATGGGTTCCCAACCTTTTTTAAAACCAGGGCTCAATAAATTCTTACAAAACCTATTAACAATAAATAATAAAGTTAGGGGACTGCGTAGAAGAGTTGGCAGGACTGTAGGCAATGAGGATCCTGGGGGGGGCTAGGGGAGCAGTGTGGTACTTTTAGGGTTGTGGAGTGGTTTTGGACTTTGCAGCAGACTTGGTGGCCCTGTAAGGTTCCGGGATGAGCACTTGGGGGCACTGTGGGAGGGGTACAAGTTGCAGAATGGGTTAGGGGACTCTGCTGCAGACCTGGTGCCCCTGTAGGATATGAGGTTCCTGGATAGGGGTGGGCATCACTGCGGGAGGGATGAGAGTTGTGGTGTTGGTTAGGGGACTCTTCAGCAGACTTGGTGGCCCTGTAGAGGATGAGGTTCCTGGAGGGGGCTAGGGGAGCAGTGTGGTACTTTTAGGGTTGTGGAGTGGTTTAGGGGACTCTGCTGCAGACTTGGTGGGCTTGTAGGGATAAGGTTCCTGGATGGGGGTGGGGGGTCACTGTGGGAGGGATATGAGTTGTTGCGTGGGTTAGGGGACTCTTCAGCAGACTTGGTGGCCCTGTAGTGGATGAAGTCTCTGGATGAGCTTGGGGGGCACTGTGGGAGGGCCCCTGTAGGATATGAGGTTCCTGGATAGGGATGGGCATCACTGCGGGAGGGATGAGAGATGTGGTGTTGGTTAGGGGACTCTTCAGCAGACTTGGTGGCCCTGTAGGGGATGAGGTCCCTGGATGAGCTTGGGGGCACTGTGGGAGGGATGTGAGTTGTGGTGTGGGTTAGGGGACTCTTCAGCAGACTTGGTGGCCCTGTAGGGGATGAGGTCCCTGGATGAGCTTGGGGGGCACTGTGGGAGGGATGCGAGTTGTGGTGCGGGTTAGGGGACTCTTCAGCAGACTTGGTGGCCCTGTAGAGGATGAGGTTCCTGGCGGGGGCAAGGGGAGCAGTGTGGTAGTTTTAGGGTTGTGGAGTGGTGTAGGGGACTCTGCTGCAGAGTTGGTGGGCTTGTAGGGATAAGGTTCCTGGATGGGGTGTGGGGTCACTGTGGGAGGGATGTGAGTTGTTGCGTGGGTTAGGGGACTCTTCAGCAGACTTGGTGGCCCTGTAGAGGATGAGGTCCCTGGATGAGCTTGGGGGCACTGTGGGAGGGATGTGAGTTGTGGTGTGGGTTAGGGGACTCTTCAGCAGACTTGGTGGCCCTGTAGAGGATGAGGTTCCTGGAGGGGACTAGGGGAGCAGTGTGGTAGTTTTAGGGTTGTGGAGTGGTGTAGGGGACTCTGCTGTCCACTTGGTGGGCCTGTAGGGATAAGGTTCCTGGATGGGGGTGGGGGGTCACTGTGGGAGGGATGCGAGTTGTGGAGTGGGTTAGTGGACTCTTTAGCAGACTTGATGGCCCTGTAGAGGATGAGGTCCCTGGATGAGCTTGGGGGCACTGTGGGAGGGATGTGAGTTGTGGTGTGGGTTAGGGGACTCTTCAGCAGACTTGGTGGCCCTGTAGAGGATGAGGTTCCTGGAGGGGGCTAAGGGAGCAGTGTGGTAGTTTTAGGGTTGTGGAGTGGTTTAGGGGACTCTGCTGCAGACTTGGTGGGCCTGTAGGGATAAGGTTCCTGGATGGGGGTGGGGGGTCACTGTGGGAGGGATGCGAGTTGTGGAGTGGGTTAGTGGACTCTTTAGCAGACTCGTGGCCCTGTAGGGGATGAGGTCCCTGGATTAACTTTGGGGGGGTCACTGTGGGAGGGATGCAAGTTGTGGAGTGGGTTAGGGGACTCTTTAGCAGACTTGGTGGCCCTGTAGGGGATGAGGTTCCTGAATGTGGCTGGGGATCACTGAGAAGAGGGAATCCGAGTTGTGGAGTGGGTTAGGGGACTCTTCCGCAGATTTGGTGGCCCTGTAGGGGATGAGGTTTCTGGGGACTGAGGAGCACTATGGGAAGACGGGGGCACTATGGAGGCCTGGGGAGGGGGGGGGGGTTTACTGTGGAAGTTGGGGCAGTGCTGTGGAGACTAAAGGTCTCGGGGAGCCTAGAGGCACTGTTGAGCATTATGGGAGTGGAGAGGCACTGTGTGAAGTCGAGGGATCTGCAGCTTCCTAGATGCCACGCCTTGGCAGTGGACCACAGCCCGCTGCTTGAGAACCACTGAAAATTGTTTAGAAATAAACCCTTTAGGTACCAAGTCTGGCAGATCCTGGTATCTCCACCAATGATTGTGAGGTTTATTGGGTCCACATCTCTTGATGCGTATCTATTCCTGCCCTTGCTGTTTATTATCATTTGTTTAATTTCCTTTTTTATGTTTGTTTATTAATAGCACTTCTTATCACATATTATCTGAAAATATATACCACTGAAACCTTCTTTTATGATTTGAAGCAGGATGAAGCATCCCCAGTGCTGGTGGTCAAAACCGCATACTGGAGAGATTGACCTTCATCACGCGTGCAGCAAGACCATAGGATAAGGTAAGTGAACCAACCACCTTCCGAGTCTACGGGTACACCTCTCAGGTTTTCATGCATTTTACATACAACATTGCCATTCATCAAGACGTGGTTCAGGGAACCACGGGCAGAATTATTTTTTAGGCTGGCCATAGACGGAGCAATTTGCTCAATTCCCCTATTAACACTGACAGTGCGTTTTCAGGAGGCACAACAGCCCATTCAGATGAATGGACTGACGTGCCCATGCAGAACACGGCTTGCAGAGCCCCATGAGTGTGCACCAGGCCTAAGTGGGCAGGCAACGGGGCTGGACGCTGAACCTGGTCCCCCCCGGACGCAATAAAATGGCAGAGGCCTAATGCCGCGTACACACGGTCGGAATTTCCGATGGAAACAGTCCGATGGAAGCTTTTCAACGGATTTTCCGACCGTGTGTACGCCCAACGGTCTTTTTCTGTCGGAATTTCCGACGGACTTTGGATTGAGAACCTGTTCTCAATTTTTCCGACGGAAAACCTTTCTATCGGATTTTCCGATCGTGTGTATGCAATTCCGACACGCAAAATTCCTGTGTTACTGACCGTCGGAATTTGGTGTGACCGTGTGTAGGCAAGACAGTTTGAGCGAAATTCCGACTGGAAAACCATTAGAGCTTTTTCCCGATGAGAATTCCGACCGTGTGTACGCGGCATAAGAGACAGGTGTCCTACGACTTTACATTGAATGGCAGTTCCTGCCAGACATGTGTAATTCTTTTATTTCCAACAAATTTTGACAAATTCGTTAATTCTGAAATTTCCGAATTTTTCAATTTCCGAAATTCTGAAATTTCGAATTGCCGAATTTCAAATTTCTGAAAATTCAGAGTTTCGGAAATTCAGAGTTTCGGAAATTCAGAGTTTCGGAAATTCAGAGTTTCGGAAATTCAGAGTTTCGGAAATTCAGAGTTTCGGAAATTCAGAGTTTCGGAAATTCAGAGTTTCGGAAATTCAGAGTTTCGGAAATTCAGAGTTTCGGAAATTCAGAGTTTCGGAAATTCAGAGTTTCGGAAATTCAGAGTTTCGGAAATTCAGAGTTTCGGAAATTCAGAGTTTCGGAAATTCAGAGTTTCGGAAATTCAGAGTTTCGAAAGTTGGAAATTAGAAAATTTCGAAAGTTGGAAATTAGAAAGTTTCGAAAGTTGGAAATTAGAAAATTTCGAAAGTTGGAAATTAGAAAATTTCGAAAGTTGTAAATTAGAAAATTTCGAAAGTTGGAAATTAGAAAATTTCGAAAGTTGGAAAATTTCGAAAACCCGAAAATCTGAAATAATAATAACTATTAAATTTATAGGTATTGGAATTTCCTTTCAAATTTGGCTGTTAGTGAATGTAATTAATACGAATTTATCTGAAGATACAAATTATCCGAAATAACGAATGCTGCATCTAAAAGAATGGAACGCAATGATCTAATAATAACAATAATAATAATAAACCTTTTTATTATTTATTATTAATGTGTTCCATTCCATTTGTTTAGATGCGGCATTCGTTATTTCGGATAATTCGTAACTTCGGATAAATTCGTATTAATTACGTTCACTAACAGCCCAATTTGAAAGGAAATTCCAATACCTATAATTTAGTAGTTATTATTACAGTAGTTATTTTGAATTTTACTGATATTCTTTATTTTTTTTTCAAATTTTCGGATTTCCGAATTTTTCGAAAAAAGCAAAAAAACGAATGAAATGAAAATGAACAAATTTTTTGTCGGTGCACATGTCTGGTTTCAGCTTCTAAATGGACCTTCTCGAGATGTCCAGGTAAGTGAAAAACATTTGAACTGAAAAATATCGCAACTCTGTAACTCTGTTGCGATGTGCCGAGAAGAACGAAATGTTGCGTGTTGTCTATGACGATCATTGTGAATGTTCGGCGTGTCTTCCTTTCCTTCCCTTCCTTGTATTGGTCCCTCATGAGGACGTTTTCAATTTGCAACAAACTTGGTGACAAATATCGCGGGGATCGCCGTACCTGTTTTTGTAGCGGTTGACATTTAAGGATGATTATGATTTTAATTTGTCGTGTTTTAGCGTCTTGTAGAAATGTATTTTGTAAAACGCCCCTGGCGCTCGGTGGAGAGGGATGCTCTGTCAGAAGCATCTCTTGGTAAAGTGGTTTGTTGCAGGTAAGTGGCTGTACACTATATTGCCAAAAGTATTGGGACGCCTTCCTTTACACGCACATAAACTGTAATGGCATCCCGGTCTTAGTCCGGAGGGTTCAATATTGACTTGGCCCCGCCCTTTTGCGGCTATGACGGCTTCAACTCTTCTGGGAAGGCCGTCCACAAGGTTTAGGAGTGTGCCTATGGGAATGTTTGACCGTTCTTCCAGAAGAGCATTTGTGAGGTCAGGCGCTGATGTTGGATGAGAAGGCCTGGCTCGCAGTCTCCGCTCTAATTCATCCCAAAGGTGTTCTATCTGGGTTGAGGTCAGGACTCTGTGCAGGCCAGTCAAGTTCCTCCACCCCCAAACTCGCCCATCCATGTCTTTATGGACCTTGATTTGTGCACTGGTGCTCAGTCATGTTGAAATAGTGAAATGTTTCAATACTTCAATGACTCAATGTTCTAATGTTTCAAAAATTTTTATACGTCTCTTGTCTGTAATTACAATATATAGTGTATAACCCCAACACTTTGTATATGTGCAGGGGCGGACTGACAACTCATGGGGCCCCCGGGCAATCGGAGATTATGGGGCCACACAGTATACACATAGATGTACACACAGTATACACAGACATGTTTCTATTGGCTGAGAAGGTACTGGAGAGGCGGGGCAGCTATAATCTCGGGATTTTTAGACCAAAAGGATGTCGGTAAGGGACATTTCAGAGACAGATGTAAAAAAAAACACAGATTTTTACATACTGTCCCTGGTTTTACTGAGGCTGGCAACCCTGATGGGGCCCCCTAGTGGCCCGGAGCCCTCGGGCAGTGCCCGAGTAGCCGAATGGTCAGTCCGCCCCTGTATACATGTGCCTTCTACTAGGACTTTAATTATACACACATACATTTTGGTATTTATTTTATCTAGAGCGATGTGATGTGGATACCTCCTAGAGTAAAGGAGAATACATCACCCACTATGGGATGCATCTCCTAATCAGCCATCCCTCTCCGTGTATATCTACCGCATCCTACAGACTTTTTCTTTTACCTTCCAAGGCTCTGATGAAGAGAAAACACCTCGAAACCTGTTAGCCTACCTTGAGCATTTGCCCTTGTATGGGCATAACTAATTTTCAATGAATATCTTGTAACCTAGTTTGTATGAACTCGTAGTCCATTTCTTTGTACTCATCTACTTTGTTTATGAATAAACAAGATCACTTTGATTCATTCGTTAGATCACGCGCCTTCCCCACCCCCCTTTTTCACTCATGTTGGAACAGTGCTCCGCGCCCCCGAGTCCACCCTTTTTTGAAGCCTATTAGAGCCTCTGGCTCTAATTAGGTGCTTCCAAAAAAAAAAAAAAAAAAAACCCCTATTGAAATCCATGCGTTCGGTGCCCCGCGTGTAGATTAGGGGGCCGGACGCATGGATAGGGGTAGTGATGCCTGTGCTCCCTACATTACGGGCCGCCACTGGCTAAGGCTGGCCATACATTGTACAATTTTTTCATACAATTTTCCTTTAGAGTTGCCAAAACCATATAATATGAGGTCGAACCCAAACACTTTCAATTTGTGAGCAATCGGGCAGGCCCTTGTTGAAGATAAATTGAAAGGAGATTGAATACGGTAGCGTAAGCCCTAGGCTCCTCCCCACCTGGCTTATATATGGGTGCTGCCCCACCCATGACCTCATTGCATGAGGGCTGTGCCTAAAAGGGGCCTAGCACCTGATGACACTGTCTGCTGTAACCAGACACTATTCTGGCTAGTCGACACACGTTTGAACAATGACCGCGTATGAATTTTAGTCAGGTTGGTTTCAATATAGTATTTTAAATGACGTTTATGAAATAAAATGTATATATTTTTGAATTCTGTTTTCAACATTGATTAATTTGCCCCCTTTAAAACTCCCACTTCTACGTTTCCCTCTTGAAAGGTAGTGTTATGCCGCGTACACACCACCGGACTTTTCGACAGCAAAGGTCCGACGTTTTTTCCGACGAACTTTCCGCGGAATTCCAACCGGACTTTCCGAATGAACGGGCTTGGACACGCACAATCACACCAAAGTCCGACGGAATTGACCGCGGTGACGTACCACCGGACTAGAATAAGGAAGTTCATAGCCAGTAGCCAATAGCTGCCCTAACGTCGGTTATTGTCCCCGTCAGACCAGCACACAGACAAGCGGATTTCTCGATAGGAACTGGGTTTTTTTTTATTTTATTTTTTTTTTGTTTTTTTTTGTTTTTTGTTTTTTGGGGGAGGAAGTTTTGGTTTTAGTTCTACCGTGACCATTCTATGTACCTAATGTGTTCCCAAAGAATGTACAGCAAGATATCGCTGATTCCCAATATCTGGTACCACCTGACCTCCACCACCTTATTGTATGTGGGCCTCTGTTTGTTTGATTCTGAGCTGCTTTTTTATACAAGTCAGCGCAAAAAACAGCTAAACCACCTGAGATCCGCGCTGTAGCCGTCATTCGCCTATAGTGCAGACTTGCCGGGACGACGTCTATTGGCCTTTCATGAGCGGCCTGCACGCCCCCCTGAAGGGCGCGCGCGCGGCGCGCTCTGTGATCAGCGAGCCTGTGAGACTCGCTGGATCACAGATCCGAGTAAGGGGTCGTTCCCGACCCCTTACCACGTGATCAGCTGTCAGCCAATGACAGCTGATCATGTGATAACAACAGAGCCGGTAATCTGCTTTTTTTCCTCCTCGCGCTGACAGCGTGAGGAGAAAAAGAAAAAAGCCGATCACCGGCGGCAGTGAGAGGGACATCAGTCCCTCTTACTGCAATGTGCCCAAGGTCCACCTGTGCCCTATGCAAGTGCCGCCTACCAGTGCCAACTAGCTCCACCTGTCAGTGCCCACCAGCTTCACCTGTCAGTGCCCACAATGTGCCTTTACAGTGCTGCACATCAGTGTCACCTACCAGTGCTCATCAGTGTCGCCTACCGGTGCTCATCAGTGTCACCTACCAGTGCCCATCAGTGTCACCTACCAGTGCTCATCAGTGTCACCTACCAGTGCTCATCAGTGTCGCCTACCAGTGCTCATCAGTGTCGCCTACCAGTGCCCATCAGTGTCACCTCACATAGCTGCCCATCAGTGTCACCTACCAGTGCCCATCAGTGTCACCTACCAGTGCCCATCAGTGTCACCTACCAGTGCCCATCAGTGTCACCTACCAGTGCTCATCAGTGTCGCCTACCAGTGCCCATCAGTGTCACCTCACATAGCTGCTCATCAGTGTCACCTACCAGTGCCCATCAGTGTCACCTACCAGTGCCCATCAGTGTCACCTACCAGTGCCCATCAGTATCACCTACCAGTGCTCATCAGTGTCGTCTACCAGTGCTCATCAGTGTCGTCTACCAGTGCTCATCAGTGTCGTCTACCAGTGCTCATCAGTGTCGTCTACCAGTGCTCATCAGTGTCTCCTACCAGTGCCCATCAGTGTCACCTACCAGTGCTCATCAGTGTCGTCTACCAGTGCTCATCAGTGTCGCCTACCAGTGCCCATCAGTGTCACCTCACATAGCTGCTCATCAGTGTCACCTACCACTGCTCATCAGTGTCACCTACAGTGCCCATCAGTGCCATCAGTGCCACCTATCAGTGCCATCTAGCAGTGCCCATCCGTGCCACCCATCCATGCCACCCATCCGTGCCCATCAGTACCGTCTTATCTGTGCCCATCAGTACCGTCTTATCTGTGCCCACCAGTGCAGCCTATCAGTGCCCACCAGTGCCGCCTCATCAGCGCATATCAATGAAGCAGAAAAATGACCTGTTTGCAAAAATGTTATAACAAACTATTAAACATGATTTATTTTTTATTTTATTTTTTTTATTTTCCATCTTTTTTTGTTTGTTTAGCAAAAAATAAAAACCCAGCTGTGATTAAATACCACCACAAGAAAGCTCTATTTGTGGGAAAAAAATGATAAAAATGTCATTTGGGTACAGTGTTGTATGACCGCGCAATTGTCATTCCTAGTGCGTCAGCGCCGAAAGCTGAAAATTTGGTCTGGGCAGGAGGGGGGTTTAAGTGCCCAGTAATCAGGTGGTTAAAGCAGCTATTTTGAGCGGTCCAAAGGCAAAGCAGCTGAGGGACACCTGAATCCATGCTTAATATAACTCGTGTACGTAAGCCCTGGCTGTACCTATACTGGGGGCTTTACACGGCGAGCGCGGCATCCCGGCAAACGTTTGTATGGAGATCCAATCTGTTTTCTTGCATTTTATATACTTTGTTTCCAGGTGGCGGAACGTGACTTTTTTCGAGTCTCAGGTCTCTTAAACCTCCAAGGGTTTGGCCGGGAATTCTTTTGTGCATTTTGAGCCTTTTTATACATGTTCTAAATGAGGCAGTGTGACATTTACAAGACATTCCACTGTTCATTGTGCTGCTTATAGAATGAAATGTTTCTCCTCCTGAACTCTTCGCTCTCCCATTTGACATTCATGTAACTGAAGGTCGAAAAGCTGCGACGTATCTCCTTGTGCGTATACAATGCCGGGGCAGCTATGTGATCAGCTGGCGGCCAACTCCACCGCTCTACGAGTCTCACCGAACCGGCACAAACCTTCCATTCTCTGTCACGTTCTATAGGAAAAGCACCGACGAGCAAGTTTCGTCCAATGCGGTTCACTTACAGTGTCGTATTTCTTTCCTGCAAAGGGAAGAAATATCTCCAGTAGTCGGTTTCACCCGCTAGCAGAAGGGATGTAACCCTCAACCTGCTTATCAAATCGTAATAGGTTCACACTACAGCAACTCGGGATCTGACTTGTAAGTCCTCAAGTCGCCGAAAGTGGCTGGACGTAAGAAATGCCATAGAAGTAAATGAGAGCCGCCTTAACCACTTTCAGCCCCGGACCAATTTGCAGCCAAAGGACCAGGCCCCTTTTTGCGATTCGGCACTGCGACGCTTTAACTGACAATTGCGCGGTCGTGCGATGTGGCTCCCAAACAAAATTGACGTCCTTTTTTTCCCACAAATAGAGCTTTCTTTTGGTGGTGTTTTATCGCCCCTGCGGTTTTTATCTGTTGCGCTATAAACAAAAAAGAGCGACGATTTTGAAAAAAACCTCAGTTTAGGCCGATACGTATTCTTCTACATATTTTTGGTAAAAAAAATCGCAATTAGCGATTATTGATTGGTTTGCGCAGAAGTTATAGCGTTTACAAGATAGGGGATACTTTTATAGCATTTTTATTAATAATTTTTTTTTTATTAGTAATGGCGGCGATCAGCGATTTTTATTTGTGACTGCGACATTGTGGCGGACACATCGGACATTTTTGACACATTTTTGGGACCATTGTCATTTATACAGCAATCAATGATATTTAAATGCATTGATTCCTGTATAAATGACACTGGCAGTGAAGGGGTAAACCACAAGGGGCAGTGTAGGGGTTAAGTATGCCTAGGGGTGTGTTTCTTACTGTGGGGGGGCGTGGCTGTCAGCTAGTGAATGCTGATCTCTGCTCCAATCACAGGGAGCAGAGATCGGCGTCACTAGTTGCTAGGCAGAACGGGGAGATGCTGTCTATTTCCGCATCTCCCCGTTCTGCCTTCCCGTGAGACGATCGCGGGTGTCCCCGCGGCGATCGAGTCCGCGGGACCCGCGACCGGCCTCATGGGGGGTCCCGACCGGCCTGGCGCGCTCCCGATGGCATGGACGGCATTAAGGAGGGACTTGTATATACGCCATCCTACCTGTCCGTGCCATTCTGCCGACGTATATCGTCGTGTGCCGGTCGGGAACCGGTTAATGTACACTACTGGAGTCGCTGCGACTTCAGAAAAGGTTCCTGTACTACTTCAAGGTGACTTCTAAACGACTTGTGCCCATAGATTTCCATCTATATTGAGGCGACTTTACAGGAAAAAGAAAATAATTTAACCGGGCAACCTCCTCCCTCCCACAGAGCTGATTATTCTGTGATTGGCCACAGCCAAAGTCGCCTGTCCTGGAGGCGACTTTAAGTCACGTTGTAAGTTGCTCAAAGTCGCTCTGAAGTCGCCTCCAAATCGCCTTGCACAGTCGCGCTGTAAGTCGCGTTGCCCCTGTGTGAACCAGCACAGAATATGTGTATGGTAAAAGCGCTATTAAGGTGCCCCTGTACTGTAAGTGTCCTTCACCTATAAAGTAAGTAACACTAAAATCTAGTTGAAATTAAAATTCTATTTGGATTATGTATTCCTAACTCAAAGTCCTTTCTATGGCTCTCAGCCTCCTTCAAAATTATTATTTTTTTGCTGCTGTGATCCTGATTCCTGTTAGAGGGTGGCTACATTTGTATTTCATGGTCCCACTGTATGTAGGAATATAGCCACCCTGCCCTAGATTGTTTATATGAGTAATGTAGCCCCCTGCCTTGGTCCCACTGTATGTAGGGATGTAGCCACCCTGCCTTGGTCCCACTGTATGTGGGAATGTAGCCCCCCCAGCCTTGGTCCCACTGTATGTAGGAATATAGCCACCCTGCCCTAGATTGATTATATGAGGAATGTAGCCCCCCTGCCTTGGTCCCACTGTATGTAGGGATGTAGCCACCCTGCCTTGGTCCCACTGTATGTAGGGATGTAGCCACCCTGCCTTGATCCCACTGTATGTAGGGATGTAGCCACCCTGCCTTGATCCCACTGTATGTAGGGATGTAGCCACCCTGCCTTGATCCCACTGTATGTAGGGATGTAGCCACCCTGCCTTGGTCCCACTTTATGTAGGAACAAAGCCACCCTGCCTTGGTCCCACTGTATGTAGGAATGTAGCCACCCTGCCTTGGTCCCACTGTATGTAGGACCAAAGACACCCTGCCTTGGTCCGACTGTATGTGGGATGTAGCCACCCTGCCTTGGTCCCACTGTATGTAGGAATGTAGCAAACTTGTCCTGGTCCCAGTGTATGTAGGGATGTAGCCACCCTGCCTTGGTCCCACTGTATGTGGGAATGTAGCCACCCTGCCTTGGTCCCACTGTATGTGGGAATGTAGCAAACTTGTCCTGGTCCCACTGTATGTAGGGACATAAACACTCTGCCTTGGTCCTGCTTTATGTAGGAATGTAGCCACCCTGCCTCTTTTTCTTGCTTTTGAAATAGATTATGGACTATGGGATGTGTAATGTGAATAGAGCAACCAGCCAAGATAGTCTATTAAAAGGTAGTGCAACGTTTTGAAACATGAAGGGTTTTCAATTGTTTTATTCTTCTTATGTGAATACCAGAATTAGGACAACATTAGAGAGTTGAATACATTGCGAATAGGTGAGCCTGATATTAAGGTCCATGAGGAAATGGGTACTTCTGATGGGCAACTGAGGTCCTTTTGAGGTACTTTTCATGGGTAACTGAGGGCATGAGTACTTTTCTTGAGTAACTGAGGTCCAGGTGGACATGAGTACTTTTGATGGGTAACTAAGAAGTAACTGAGGTCCATGAGGGCATGGGTACTTTTGATGGGTAACTGGGGTTCAGGAGGACATGGGTACTTTTGATGGGTAACTGAGGTCCAGGAGAACATGGGTACTTTTGATAGGTAACTGAGGTCCAGGAGGACTTGAGTACTTTTTTGGGTAACTAAGGGCATGAGTACTTTTGATGGGTAACTAAGGGCATGAGTACTTTTGGTAAGTAACTGAGGTCCATGAGGACATGGGTACTTTTGATGGGTAACTGGGGTTCAGGAGGACATGGGTACTTTTGATGGGTAACTGAGGTCCAGGAGGACTTGAGTACTTTTGATGGGTAACTAAGGGCATGAGTACTTTTGATGGGTAACTAAGGTCCATGAGAACATGGGTACTTTTGATAGGTAACTGAGGTCCAGGAGGACTTGAGTACTTTTTTGGGTAACTAAGGGCATGAGTACTTTTGATGGGTAACTGAGGTTTAGGAGGACATTAGTATTATTGATGGGTACTAAGGTCCATGAGGACATGGGTACTTTTGATGGGTAACTGAGGTCTAATAGGGAAAGGGGTACTTTTCATGGGTAACTGAGGGCATGAGTACTTTTCTTAAGTAACTGAGGTTCAGGAGGACATGAGTATATTTGATGGGTAACTAAGGTCCATGAGGACATGGGTACTTTTGATGGGTAACTGAGGTCCAGGGGGACTTGAGTACTTTTTGATGGGTAACTAAGGGCATGCGTACTTTTGATAAGTAACTGAGGCCCATGAGGGCATGCGTACTTTTGATGGGTTACGGAAGTCCTTGAGGGCATGAGTACTTTTGTTGAGAAAAGTCCCTTGAGAAAGTCACGTGACCTGTGATGATACGCGTCGGGAAGGAGGAGCCTGAGTGACGCCGTGTGGAAACACGGGCAGAGCGAGGAGGAGGGGGGCTAACAGCCCCGTGAAGGAGCCCGATCTTTCTATCTGTATGCGCCTTAACCCTTCGGGTATATGTGAGTGAAAGAAACACCTAGGCATTTTTTTTAATATTTACAAAAAGAAATGCTGCGCAATGTTTTTTTGTATCATTTCTTTTTCTTTCATGCAAACACCGGAGCAAGATTATAACAAGAATTAGTAAATACAGCAAAGTAAAAAGGGAAGTTCATTTCTTTATTTATTTGCTTTGCAATTCATTCATTCACTCTTTTATGAAGTACGTTTAGAACCAGAACTTTTGGAATTATATTGATATGCAGATTTTCGCCAGTGGATTAATGCATTATCTATTAGCCGTTTTTGTCAGTTCTCATATCATTTCTGCTAATTGGTAAATGTATGGGGCGGCTATAACACCGGATTAAAACCTACACTAGCACTTTATATATTGCATTTGCATTTTATTGGAACATTATTTATAATTTGGACTTATTGGCACCGAATGTAATTTAAAGGAACAGTTCTTCACAGTAATTGTGGGAATTATTTTATTTTATATAATTGAGCACGCAATTAATTTAATCAATTTATTTATTTATTGCCACACATACATCACAGTAATGGTATTTAATCACAATCGGATTGGTACCTGTGGCTAAGTCAGTGAATTGTTTTTTACCATTTGCACATTTATTTATTTATTGGAGCACGGTATTTATTTATTTATTTATCACAGACTGGAACATATTTATCTATTTCACTCAAGATCTCTATAGATCAAGGTTGATTTCCGCACTATTTTTACTTTGATTGTAAATCTTTTTATATACTTTTGTTGAGTAACTGCGGTCCAGGAGGACATGAGTACTTTTGATGGGTAACTAAGGTCCATGAGGGCATGGGTACTTTTGATGGGTTACTGAGGTCCATGAGGACATGGGTACTTTTGATGGGTTACTGAGGTCCATGAGGGCATGGGTACTTTTGATGAGTAACTGAGGTCCATGAGGGCATGGGTACTTTTGATGGGTTACTGAGGTCCATGAGGGCATGGGTACTTTTGATGGGTTACTGAGGTCCATGAGGGCATGGGTACTTTTGATGGGTTACTGAGGTCCATGAGGACATGGTACTTTTGATGGGTTACTGAAGTCCAGGAGGATATGAGTACTTTTGATGGGTTACTGAGGTCCATGAGGGCATGGGTACTTTTGATGCGTAACTGAGGTCCATGAGGGCATGGGTACTTTTGATGGGTTACTGAGGTCCATGAGGGCATGGGTACTTTTGATGAGTAACTGAGGTCCATGAGGGCATGGGTACTTTTGATGAGTAACTGAGGTCCATGAGGGCATGGGTACTTTTGATGGGTTACTGAGGTCCATGAGGGCATGGGTACTTTTGATGGGTTACTGAGGTCCATGAGGGCATGGGTACTTTTGATGAGTAACTGAGGTCCATGAGGACATGAGTACTTTTGATGGGTAACTAAGGTCCATGAGGACATGGGTACTTTTGATGGGTTACTGAGGTCCATGAGGGCATGGGTACTTTTGATGGGTTACTGAGGTCCATGAGGGCATGGGTACTTTTGATGAGTAACTGAGGTCCATGAGGGCATGGGTACTTTTGATGGGTTACTGAGGTCCATGAGGGCATGGGTACTTTTGATGGGTTACTGAGGTCCATGAGGGCATGGGTACTTTTGATGGGTTACTGAGGTCCATGAGGGCATGGGTACTTTTGATGAGTAACTGAGGTCCATGAGGGCATGGGTACTTTTGATGGGTTACTGAGGTCCATGAGGGCATGGGTACTTTTGATGGGTTACTGAGGTCCATGAGGACATGGGTACTTTTGATGGGTTACTGAGGTCCATGAGGACATGGTACTTTTGATGGGTTACTGAAGTCCAGGAGGATATGAGTACTTTTGATGGGTTACTGAGGTCCATGAGGGCATGGGTACTTTTGATGAGTAACTGAGGTCCATGAGGGCATGGGTACTTTTGATGGGTTACTGAGGTCCATGAGGGCATGGGTACTTTTGATGAGTAACTGAGGTCCATGAGGGCATGGGTACTTTTGATGAGTAACTGAGGTCCATGAGGGCATGGGTACTTTTGATGGGTTACTGAGGTCCATGAGGGCATGGGTACTTTTGATGGGTTACTGAGGTCCATGAGGGCATGGGTACTTTTGATGAGTAACTGAGGTCCATGAGGACATGAGTACTTTTGATGGGTAACTAAGGTCCATGAGGACATGGGTACTTTTGATGGGTTACTGAGGTCCATGAGGGCATGGGTACTTTTGATGGGTTACTGAGGTCCATGAGGGCATGGGTACTTTTGATGAGTAACTGAGGTCCATGAGGGCATGGGTACTTTTGATGGGTTACTGAGGTCCATGAGGGCATGGGTACTTTTGATGGGTTACTGAGGTCCATGAGGGCATGGGTACTTTTGATGGGTTACTGAGGTCCATGAGGGCATGGGTACTTTTGATGAGTAACTGAGGTCCATGAGGGCATGGGTACTTTTGATGAGTAACTGAGGTCCATGAGGGCATGGGTACTTTTGATGGGTTACTGAGGTCCATGAGGGCATGGGTACTTTTGATGAGTAACTGAGGTCCATGAGGGCATGGTACTTTTGATGGGTACATTTCAAATAGTGCTTTGGAGGACTTCCTTTCTGGGTGATATGGAGGTCAGATACCTTCACCTTCTTTCCTGCACTATGGACCAAACAAATGCCAAGTTCCTAATGCTGAACAGTCCAGCCTTTTCTATTAGCATCATTCACATCCCTGTATACTGTGCTGTACAGGAAATCTCTTCGATTTCTCATACATCGGCCACACTGGTCCTATTTTCCGGTTTTTTGTTTGCTCTGGGTAGTTCTCGATGTCTTTACATTCCACGTGTTATACTACTATGCTGAGTGAGCTTTGATCTGTACTGTATTCTCAGCATTCTTTACACAATATGTATGCTGAGGGAGTTGTCCAATACTACTACTCCGGTCCTGTGAGCTGGATGGAATACTCTCTCTATTACCACTATGTACGTAATTATTAGTAGCTCATCTTTGTAAATATCTTCAGTCTCTTCTACTTCTAATCTTGCACTTTAACCACTTAAAGATAGGGATAGATTTATGGACTTCTAATTTTATTTAAATTAATGGGACTGCGACATTGCGGCGGACAAATCTGACACTGACCCTTTTTTTTGGGGGGGACCAGTGACACCAATACAGTGATCAGTGCTAAAAAAATGCACTATCACTGTACTAAGGACACTGGCTGGGAAGGGGTTAACATCGGGGGAGATAAAAGGGTTAAATGTGTTCCCTGGGAGTGCTTGCTGTGGGGTGGGGGAGGTGGTTTAAATGGGGGCGGGGTGGGTAAAGACTGAGATCTGTGTTCCTGCTTAGCAGAAACACACAATCTCCATCTTCCCCCTCTGACAGAACGGCGATCTGCCTTGCGTACATAGACCCGCTGATTGGCTCCTGCTGTGTCCAATCACAGCAGGAGCACGTCTCCGGTGGCACGCCCGAGACCCGAAGAAAGAAATCGCGTACAGGTACGTGATTTTGCACTTAAGGGCCGCCCTGCGTACGTGGGGGGTAGTCCTTAAGCGGTTAAATACAAATCTATGTTTTTTTTTTTTCGGTCTGACCTCCGGCCTCCCCTTCAGTCTCTTGCGTGGTTGTACCGGCTCCTCCCCCTGGACTGAAAGGGCTTCCTCTGATTTCACCGCACACTGTGAGCTTCTCACCATGTGCATTAGAAGCTGCAGCAAGTCGGACAGATCCAGGTTTGTTGTAGTGAGATTTTTATTTTATTTTTTGTGTTCCTGAAGGTGAAGAATTTGACATTCATATTTTCTTTATCTTGAAGCAAAGTCCTCACCGAGTAATATGTCTTCTTCATGGCGGGCTGTAAAGATAAAGGTGTTATTGGCAGTAATTCCTGACATATTTCTAGCGCAGGGTCCGTGTTCTACTTGTGATGTCCTTATTTTGCTCTCATATAAACCACATGAGTTGGTTGTCATCGCCTACCAATAAATAAAGTTTTGGCGTGTTGTATAAAAAAATTACAAACTTTTGGAGGTCGCCAAAGCGCCGTGCGAGCTCTGCGCCCCCCCGAGCCCACCCAGTTGTCTGACAATAGCGAATTTTAATTTTCGCTACTGTCTTCCTGATTCTCCTCCGGGCCAATCAGGAAGCGGGTCCTGAAGCGCGTCACTCGATTTTTGCGAGAGGAGAAGCGATCCTATTGGCTGAAAAGGAGGAGGGAGGAGACCCAGTGGAAGCCGCCACCCGGGGGAAGTGCTGCCCGAGACCTAGATGGGTTAAGTGTGGGAACCGTCCGCCCGACCCTACTGTCTTCCCGATTCTCCTCCTGGGCCAATCAGGAAACGGGTCCTGAGGCCTGTCACCCGATTCTTCGAGAGGATAAGCAATCCTATTGGCTGAAAAGGAGGAGGGAAGGAAGGAAGCCGCCGCCCGGGGGGAAGTGCTGCCCAAGACCTAGATTGGTTAAGTGTGGGGACCGTCGGCCCGACCCTACTGTCTTCCTGATTCTCCTCCTGGGCCAATCAGGAAGCGCCGTGAGAGCATTGCGCCCCCCCCCCCCCGAGCACACCCAGTTGTCTGACAATAGCGAATTTTAATATTCGCTACTGTCTTCCTGATTCTCCTCCCGGGCCAATCAGGAAGCGGGTCCTGAGGCCCCTCACCCGATTCTTCGAGAGGAGAAGCGATCCTATTGGCTGAAAGGAGGAGGGAGGAGACCCAGTGGAAGCCGATGCCCGGGGGAAGTGCTGCCCGAGACCTAGATGGGTTAAGTGTGGGGACCGTCCGCCCGACCCTACTGTCTTCCGGATTCTCCTCCTGGGCCAATCAGGAAGAGGGTCCTGAGGCCCGTCACCCGATTCTTCGAGAGGATAAGCGCTCCTATTGGCTGAAAAGAAGGAGGGAGGAGACCCAGTGGAAGCCGCCGCCCGGAGGAAGTGCTGCCCGAGACCTAGATGGGTTAAGTGTGGGGACCGTCCGCCCGACCCTACTGTCTTCCGGATTCTCCTCCTGGGCCAATCAGGAAGCGGGTCCTGAGGCCCGTCAACCAATTCTTCGAGAGGAGAAACGATCCTATTGGCTGAAAAGGAGAAGGGAGTAGACGCAGTGGAAGCCGCCTGAGACCTAGATGGGTTAAAGTGGAGGGCCCACAAAAAAAAAAAAAATTAAAGTCAGCAGCTACAAATACTGCAGCTGCTGACTTTTAATAATCGGACACTTACCTGTCCCGGGGTCCAGCGATGCAGGGGAACGAGACCCCCACTCGTTCCCCGCTCTGCTCGCGGCACCGGCATTCTTAATGTGGGCACCCGGCTGTGGCTTCACAGCCGGGCACCCACTGCGCATGCGCGAGCGGCGCCGTGCGCCGTGATTCGACGCTCACTCATCTGGGACACATGACAGGTCCCAGATGACTGTGCGCCTACAGGAAGTGATGTCATTGCCCGGGCACTGAAGGTGGCAGACTACGAGGGACCCCCTAGCAACAGGCATTTAGAGGTGAGTAAACATTTTTTTTTTTTCCAATTATTTTTTTATTTTTATTTTTTTAAGATTTTTAAGCCAAATTAATTTTTTTTGGTGGCAACACCACTTTAAGTGTGGGGACCGTCCGCCCGACCATCCGAACGACCGAGAGGGCCGGGGGGTGCCTGTGACCAGATTGGTTTGGCACCTGCTGAAGCTTTCCCCCTTCTTCACCGTCCCCGGCTGGTGAGAAGTCTGCTCTGGTACTGTCCTCATCTTTCTCACTGTAGTCTCCGGTAACGAGGTGGATGGTGGCGACAGCTTCTCCTCTACCTCCGACCACAACTGGTTCCCCGTCCGGCTGAACCTTCACAACTCGGTTGGACTCCAATAATGCAGTCCCCAACCCTACGCTGCTTCTCTTGCTCCTGGATAGGCCTCAGGCAGCCAGATGTCCGTCCCCGGGATAGGCCTCTGGCTTGGCCTAGCAACCCGGGGCGACACAAGTCCACCCAGACAGCCGTCCAGGTGGCACAGAACCCCCAATCACCTGACTCCACCCAAATAAATAGGTTCTCCCAGCAGGCCTAAGGAACAAAAGAAACCCCGGCCAATTGGCTAAAAAACACCCCATTCATTCCTAATCTGACCTTGCTACACCCTTGTCAATCTAATGCCACCAGCAAGCGCCACCTAGTGACCAGAGGTGCAGCAATCCAGAGTTATGCCCCGTACACACGGTCGGAAATTCAGACGGAAAATGTCCGATCAGACCATGTTGTCGGAAAATCCGCCCGTGTGTGGGCTCCATCGGACTTTTTCCGTCGGAATTTGAGATCCTGCTCTCAAATTTTCCGACAACAAAATCCGATCGTACTTTTTCCGATCGTGTGTAGAGAATTCCGACGGAAAAAGTGCCACGCATGCTCAGAATAAATTACGAGACCAACGCTATTGGCTACTAGCCTCTAGGTAGTTTTCGTCGTACGCAACGAACGTCACCACGTTCACAATGATCGAATTTTCCGACAACTTTGTCCGACTGTGTGTATGCAACACCAGTGTCGGACAAAATCCGTCGGGGAAAAAAACAGACGGATTTCGTGGTCAGAATTTCTGACCGTGTGTACGGGAGCTTAGAGAGGAATCAGTGGATTTTCGAACAATCAGTCAGGATGATTAATACCTGACTGTCAGGGCTGGGCTCAGCCCTTCCTTCACAGAGTTGGCCGCTCAGCAATCCGCTAATTGCCAGCTCCTATCTCTCCACAGTTACTCAGCTGTTGATGATATCCTGCTCGTCAGTCCTGCCTACTTAAACCATCCAGTGCAGAGGAGCTGTGCCTGAGCCTTGGTCAACATCACAGAAACTATTCTCCTGCTATCCTGTTCAAGACTTGCTGTGCTGACATCCCTTCTGGCACCAGATCCTGCTTGCTGTTCCACTACATTGATCCCTGACTTCTGGCTTGGCTGACTATCCGTTCTGGTTACCGAACTTTGGCTATGTTTTGACTACGTTTGTTCTTTTTACTTTTTATTATTAAACAAGTGTGATTTAACTGTACTTCTGTCTCAGCCTGATTTCATGGTTTCTGATACTGACAAATTAAATTTATTAGCAACCCAGCCTAAACACCAGGGTGCTACCGATCTATATGCATTGTATGTGGCTTTGCATGATGTTCCTCCTTTAAGTTATTAACCACTTCCCGCCCGGTCAATAGCAGATTGACGTCCGGGAAGTGGTTTCGTTATCCTGACTGGGCGTCATATGACGTCCTTCAGGATAACAGCCGCCGCGCGCCCGTGGGGGCGCGCATCGCGGCGATCGGTGGAGCGGTGTGTCAGTCTGACACACCGCTACACTGATCTCGGTAAAGAGCCTCCGGCGGAGGCTCTTTACCACGTGATCAGCCGTGTCCAATCACGGCTGATCACGATGTACACAGGAAGAGCCGTTGATCGGCTTTTCCTCACTCGCGTCTGACAGACGCGAGTAGAGGAGAGCCGATCGGCGGCTCTCCTGACAGGGGGGGGTATGCGCTGATTGTTTAACAGCGCAGCCCCCCTCAGATGCCCACACTAGACCACCAGCGAAGCCCCCAGGACCACCAGGGAAGCCCCCAGGACCACCAGGGAAGCCCCCAGCATGTGGATGGCCAGGTACATCCCCCCATGGCCATCCACATGTTAAAAAAAAATGCAAAAAATATGCCAATCAGTGCCCACAGATGGGCACTGATTAGCACCTCATATTTAATTTAAAAAAAAGTTTAAAAAAGGGATGCCCAGCAATGCCAGCCATCAGTGTCATCAATGCCACTCATCAGCGTCCATCAGTGCCACCTATCAGTGACCATCCGTGCCCACCCATGCCCACCTATCAGTGCCCATCCATGCCACCTATCAGTGCCACCTATATGTGTGCATCAGTGCCACCCATAAGTACCGTCAGTGCCGCCTATGAGTGCCCATCAGTGCCGCCTATAAGTGCCCATCAGTGCCACCTGAGTGCCCATCAGTGCCGCATACCAGTGCCACCTATCAATGCCCATCAGTGCCACCTATCAGTGCCATCAGTGCCGCCTATCAGTGCCCATCATCAGTGCCCCTTAATTGGTGCCACCTCATCGGTGCCCATCAGTGCCGCCTTATCAGTGCCCATTAGTGCTGCCTTATCAGTGCCCGTCATTAAAGAAGAAAACGCACTTATTTAAAAAAAAAATTGACAGTGACAAAGAAAAACTTGTTTTTTTTGCAAAATTTTCGGTCTTTTTTTTGTTTGTTGCGCAAAAAATAAAAATCGCAGAGGTGATCAAATACCACCAAAAGAAAGCTCTATTTGTTGGAACAAAAATGATAAAAAATTTGTTTGGGTACAGTGTAGCACGACCGCGCAATTGTCATTCAAATTGCGACATCGCTGAAAGTTGAAAATTGGCCTGGGCGGGAAGGTGTCTAAGTGCCTGGTATTGAAGTGGTTAAGGGTGCGGGCATTTAGGATGCCGTAGATCCCATTGTCAGGAGCCACTTTTTTGCCACGAAGAATTAAGGCAGTCCTGAAGGCAAAAGGGGTCCAAACCGGTACTAGCAAGGTGTACCTAATAATAAAGTGGCCGTTGAGTGTAAGTTCTTAGGGGTTTGTGGGGTCATGGCGGTGGTGTGTGCAGAGCCTAAATACAATGTTCTAGAAGGTTTCCCATCTCAGTAGGTTGGTGGGGGGGGGGGCTTTGTGCTCTTCAGAGGTCTCCGTGGCTCTTCATTGTCTTCAGTGGAACGTGACTCGATGTTCTTGGCATAGATTTGGGCCTTCTAAGGTTTTGTGGCCCGGATCCAGCTGCGGCAGTTGTGAATCGATCATCCTTTCCTTCCCCCTATTTTATCACTCTGCACACGCTGATTGCAGAACATCTTCTCTGGTTTTTGTTTTTTATAGAACATTTGAGATCCATTCGTGTCTCTGCTATGATGAGCGCTACATATCCACTTAACGACCAGCAACGTTCCCTGTATGTCGCTGACACTTCAATGATTATACCGGGAATATGCATGAAGCTACAGGCATCACCCTGGTATAGTTTTTTAGACCTGGCGGTCGGCTCTCTTGTAATAGTAATAGGAGCGGCTAACTAGCCACTCGATTGCTATTACAAGCAGCGGGAGGGGACATCCCCCACCTGCCGCCTTTTGCCACCTGTCCAGGATTCGCCCGGACAGTCCGGGTTTTGAATCATGTGTCCGGGTTTCAAGCACACTGAAACCCAGACACATTATTTAGACTGGGCTGTGGCTCCCCAAGTAACCAAGATACCAATCTGTTGCCGTCCGGGAGCTGCGGGCAGCTGTCTGGGGGGAGGGGGCAGGGCAATGCCAGCAAGAGCAATTTGGCCACACCCAATGTTCGCTACGGCAAGCTATGTGCACCGCATTACTACTCTCCTTGGGGCACCCAAAAGGTGTCCCAGGCCGCTTAAGTTTTTGGGTTTGGCTTGAAGAAAAGGTGGCAACCCTAGTCTCGGCCTCTCCCGTCCCACCCGGGGAGACCCAAGCGACCAGCTGGCACATCTGCAGGCTGGTCGGATCAGCCAAGCAAAGCTGGATTTGACTTTGGCTGTTTGTGATAGCAACCCGGAAGCGATGACATGACATCACTTCCGGGTTCACCCGGACGTCAACGGCGCAATTTTTTACATACCGAAAGTATTCAAAATCGCAGATCTTGTTGTTTTGAATGCTTTCAAGGCAGAAGAGGGGTTTGGGGTCTTGTAGATCGCCAGATCCCTCCCATAAAGAGCACCTGACGCGTGCCTATTGCTGTCGCAAGGGATGTTTACATTCCTTGTGACAGCAATAAAAGTGATTGACATTTTTTTTTTTTTTTTTTAAATCAACAGTGTAAAAAATAAAAATTAAATGAATAATAGTACTAATCTTTTTTTTAAATCAACAGTGTAAAAAATAAAAATTAAATGAATAATAATACCAATCTTTTTTTAAATCAACAGTGTAAAAAGTAAAAATTAAATGAATAATACTAATATTTTTTTAAATCAACAGTGTAAAAAAAAAAAATTAAATGAATAATAATAGTAATCTTTTTTTAAATCAACAGTGTAAAAAAAATAAAAATTAAATGAATAATAGTACTAATCTTTTTTTAAATCAACAGTGTAAAAAGTAAAAAAATTAAATGAATAATAATACTAATCTTTTTTTAAATCAACAGTGTAAAAAGTAAAAATTAAATGAATAATAATACTAATCTTTTTTAAATCAACAGTGTAAAAAATAAAAATTAAATGAATAATAATACTAATCTTTTTTTAAATCAACAGTGTAAAAAATAAAAATTAAATGAATAATAATACTAATCTTTTTTTAAATCAACAGTGTAAAAAATAAAAATTAAATGAATAATAATACTAATCTTTTTTTAAATCAGCAGTGTAAAAAATAAAAATTAAATGAATAATAATACTAATCTTTTTTTAAAGCAACAGTGTAAAAAAAAAAAAAAAAGAATAAATAATTTTCTATTATATTCTTTAAGTGTCCCCCCCTCCCCCCGTGCTATCGTGCAAACGCAAACGTGCTGCACGCATGCAAACCGATATCGTCCCATACATGTGAGGTATCGCTGAGATCGTGGGCAGTAATTGTAGCACTACACCTCCTGTGCAAATCTAAAGTGGTAACCTGTAAAGGGTTTTAAAGCGTCGCCTATGGATAATAAAATTCACATAATTTGTCCCCATTGCAGGGTTGCGCGCAACGTGACATGTTTGGTATCTATTTTCTTGGCGTAACATCATCTTTTATATTTTATCAAAAAATGGGTTATGTATTGTATTTTTTTTTTTGTATTAACTTCTTCAGATCTGCGCTAATAGCTGAATGATGGCTACAGCGTGGACTTACTTTGCCGGGAGTACGTCAATAGACGTCCTCCCGTGCCCGAGCGGCCTGCGTGCCCCCCTGCAGGGCACGTGCGGCGCACTCTGTGATCAGTGTTTTTCGCTAAACAAAAAAAGATGGAAAATAAAAAATCATCTTTTATAATTTGTTATAAAATTTTGCAATTGATATGCACTGATAGGCTGCACTGGTGGGCACCGATAGCCACAGTTAAGGCGGTACTGATAGGCACAGATAAGGTGGTACTGATAGGCCCAGATAAGGGCGGTACTGATGGGGACATATAAGGCGGTACTGATACAATTGATATGCACTGATGGGGACATATAAGGCTGTACTGATACAATTGATATGCACTGATAGGCTGCACGTGGTAAGGGGTCGGGATCAACCCCTTACTCCAATCTGTGATCAGCCGAGTCTCATAAGGCTATGAGACTCGGCTGATCACAGATTGGAGTAAGGGGTTGATCCCGACCCTTACCACGTGATCAGCTGTCATTGCTTGACAGCTGATCACGTGATGTAAACAGAGCTGGTAATAGGCTATTTTTTCTCCTTGCTCTGACAGCGTGAGGAGAAAAAAAAAGCTGATCACTGGCGGCTCTCAGAGGGACATCGGTCCCGATCAAGGAGAGCAGCAGTGCACAACATTGTCACCTACCAGTGCCCACAGTGCCACCCATCAGTGCCCACAGTGCCACCCATAGGTGCCCACAGTGCCAGCCATCAGTGCCCACAGTGCCAGCCATCAGTGCCCACAGTGCCAGCCATCTGTGCCCACAGTGCCACCCATCAGTGCCCACAGTGCCACCCATAGGTGCCCACAGTGCCACCCATCGGTGCCCACAGTGCCACCCATCTGTGCCCACAGTGCCACCTATCAGTGTCACCAAACAGTGCCTCATCAGCAGTGCTGCCCATCAGTGTCGCCTACTAGTACCCATCAGTGCCACCTATCAGTGCTCATCAGTGCCATCTTATCAGTACCGCCTTATATGTCCCCATCAGTACCGCCCTTATCTGGGCCTATCAGTACCACCTTATCTGTGCCTATCAGTACCGCCTTAACTGCGGCTATCGGTGCCCACCAGTGCAGCCTATCAGTGCATATCAATTGCAAAATTTTATAACAAATTATAAAAGATGATTTTTTATTTTCCATCTTTTTTTGTTTAGCGAAAAACAAAAACCCCCCCAGCTGTTATTAAATACCACCAAAAGAAAGCTCTATTTATGTGAAAAAAATGATAAAAATTTAATTTGGGTACAGTGTTACATGAACGCGCAATTGTCCTTCAAAGTGCATCAGCGCTGAAAGCGGAAAATATGTCTGAGCAGGAGGGGGGGTTAAGTGCCCAGTAAGCAAGTGGTTAAAATTAAAAAAAGTGTATTTTTTTTCCCCCAAAAAAAAAATTGCGATAAAACGCTGCGCAAATACTGCGTGACATAAGAAAAAAACTGCAACACCCAACAATCTATTCTCTAGGGCAGGGGGGTCTCAAACTGGCGGCCCTCCAGCTGTTGACTACCACAGGCAGAAACATATTGGGGCTCAACAGCTGGAGGGCTGCCAGTTTGAGACCCCTGCTCTAGGGCCTCTGCTTTAAAAAAAAAAAAAATTATATATATATATTTAACCGCTTCAATACCCGGCCATAGTCATATGACGCCCACAAGGTGGATCTACCATCCTGGGTGGGCGTCATATGACGTCCTCAGATTCCTGGCCGCCTGGGGGGCGCGCGCGCCCGCGGCATCGCTCGGGACCCGGTGCGAGTGCCCGGCGGGCACCCGCAATTGCCCGTTAAAACAACGGGACCGGGCGGGACCGTGGAGCTGTGTGTGTAAACACACAGCTCCACGTCCTGTCAGCGGGGAGGAGACCGATCATGTGATCCCAGTACAGAGGATCACATGATCGGTCTCCTCCCCTTAAGTCCCCTCCCCCTACAGTTAGAATCACTCCTATTAGGGACACACATTAACCCCTCCAGCGCCCTCTAGTGTTAACCCCTTCCCTGACAGTCACATTTACACAGTAATCATTGCAATTTTATAGCAACGATCGCTGTGTAAATGTGAATGGTTCCAAAAATGTGTCAAAAGTGTCCGAAGTGTCCGCCGCAATGTCGCAGTCACGAAAAAAAAATCGCAGATCCCCGCCATTACTAGTAAAAAAAAAAAAAAAAAAAAAATTCAATAAATCTATCCCCTATTTTGTAGACGCTATAACTTTTGCGCAAACCGATCAATATACGCTTATTGCGATTTTTTTAACCAAAAATATGTAGAAGAATACGTATCGGCCTAAACTGAGGAAAAAAAATAGTTTTTTTTTTTTTTAAAATGGGATATTTATTATAGCATAAAAGTAAAAAATATTGTGTTTTTTTTCAAAATCGTCGCTCTTCTTTTGTTTATAGCGCAAAAAATAAAAACCGCAGGGGCGATCAAATACCACCAAAAGAAAGCTCTATTTGTGGGAAAAAAAAAGGACGTCAATTTTGTTTGGGTGTAACATCGCACGACCGCGCAATTGTTAGTTAAAGCGACGCAGTGCCGAATCGCAAAAAGTGCTCTGATAAGGAAGGGTGTTTAAAAGCCCTGTATTGAAGTGGATATAATGTTTGGGGGTTCTAACTAGTTTTCTAGCAAAAAAAATACAGATTTTTACAAAAGTGTCAAAGGCCTGGCCCGAAAATGGACATCTACTGTAGATGCCGGCGTGTAGCTTGGCATAAGCGCTTCCGTTTACTGTGTACATCTTGCGTCGTGTCCCCGTTTGATCTTCATCCTCTCTATGGTTCTATCGCCCTTCCTGGGTTAATAACACGGTTGGCGGATAACACGGAGTACTAGGTAGGAAAAGCCGAGCGGAAGACGCCCCCCCCCCCCCGCTGCGTCTCATCCGGATAATCCCAGGCGGTGATCTGTTGAGGGTTTGATGGTTGGCGCGGAGCTCTGAGGTTCACTGCTGAGTGAATTATTTCAGCCCCCCCCCCCCCGGGACGGCTCAGGTGCTGTTTTGCGTGTCAACAACCCCGGTGGATGCCGGCTTACTGCGGAGGTCGGGGGTCACCGGTCGCGCCGCGCACTTCCCTTCCACTAACCGGATTTAAAGTGCTTTTTAGTGTCTCTCCATTACCGAGATTAATTGTGCAAATTCTGGCATCAGATTGGAATTTCCGCTAAGATAACTTTCATTAGATGTAAGGAAGCGCAGCTGTGCGGAATATCAAATAGCAACTTTGATTTCAATATTTTTTTTCCAAAATGCATGTTCTTGTCGAGAGGGTGAAGGACGACGATTGAGATGTTTTGCGGGTTAGAAGGCCAGGGCTGGTGCAAGGATTTTTGACACCCTAGGCGGAAATTTTTTTTTGCCGCCCCTGACTCCACCCCCTTCCCCCTGCCCATGTAAACCCCACCTTTTTAATGAAGCGCCCATCAAATGCAGCCTCAGCAGCACCCATCAAATGCAGCCTCAGCAGCACCCATCAAATGCAGCCTCACCAGCGCCCATCAAATGCAGCCTCACCAGCGCCCATCAAATGCAGCCTCACCAGCGCCCATCAATGCAGCCTCACCAGTGCCCATCAATGCAGCCTCACCAGCGCCCATCAAATGCAGCCTCACCAGCGCCCATCAAATTCAGCCTCACCAGCGCCCATCAAATGCAGGCTCACCAGCGCCCATCAAATGCAGGCTCACCAGCGCCCATCAAATGCAGCCTCACCAGGCCCATCAATGCAGCCTCACCAGTGCCCATTAAATGCTGCCTCACCAGCGCCCATTAAATGCTGCCTCACCAGCGCCCATTAAATGCAGCCTCACCAGCGCCCATCAATGCAGGCTCACCAGCGCCCATCAATGCAGCCTCACCAGCGCCCATCAATGCAGCCTCACCAGCACCCATCAAATGCAGCCTCACCAGCGCCCATCAAATTCAGCCTCACCAGCGCCCATCAATTCAGCCTCACCAGCGCCCATCAAATGCTGCCTCACCAGCGCCCATCAAATGCAGCCTCACCAGCGCCCATCAAATGCAGCCTCACCAGTGCCCATCAAATGCAGCCTCTCACCAGTGCCCATCAAATGCAGCCTCACCAGTACCCATAAAATGTAGCCCCACCAGTGCCCATCAATGCAGCCTCACCAGTGCCCATTAAATTCAGCCTCACCAGCGCCCATCAAATTCAGCCTCACCAGCGCCCATAAAATGTAGCCTCACCAGTGCCCATCAATGCAGCCTCACCAGTGCCCATCAAATGCAGCCTCACCAGTACCCATAAAATGTAGCCTCACCAGCGCCAATCAAATGCAGCTTCACCAGCGCCCATCAATGAATGTTTGCTTGCTTCCATTTATTGGGGAGTCGGGACATAGATACAGTCCTCAGCCACCGCTGCGCCTCTGACACTATGTGCGAACGGAGCGGCGGCTGCCTGCTGATGCTGAGACTTAGTTGCTTGCTGCAGAGAGAAGAGAGTAGGAACCCCAGTGGCTGGGCGCCCTAGGCGGCTGCCTAGTTTGCCTAGTGTTAGCACCGGCCCTGGGAACGTCTGCAGGCCTCACCACAGATACAGAGAGTGACGTCATCGATGTACGGCCTTCACGTTCTCTTTTCTTAAAGGAATATGGCTCGTTGGACACCTGTGTGTGTGTTCAGGAGTTACATGGAGACCCAGAATTACTTGCTTCAAGGGTTATTAGCTGTGGTGCCCAAGATCAGAGCTGTGCCCCTTGTGTTTTCTACCCCAGAACTTGGCTTCTGCTCAGAGACTTCAAGATTAAGATATGTGGCCTTCAATATGGCATCGCAACGGGTCAAATATCCCTATTTTTACGAAGGCAGAGATCTCTCCACAGTGACTCGCTGTTGATGATATCCTGCTCGTCAGTCCTGCCTACTTAAGCCGTCCAGTCCAGAGGATCTCTGCCTTCGCCTTGGTCACATCTCTAGAGACGTTCTCCTGTGTTCCTGTTAAAGACTTGTTTGGCTGACATTCCTTCTGGCTCCAGATCCTGCTTGCTTTTCTACTACGCTCATCTCTGGTTCCCCGACGTTTTGGCTTGTCTGACTATCAGTTCCGGTTCCTGAACTCTGGCTATGTTTTGACTACGTTTACTCTGTTTACCCTTACCTTGATTTTGAATTTAGTTACTGACTGCAGCCTGTCCGGACCCTTACCTAGATTTTGGAGTATATTACAGACTGAAGCCTGCCCCGACCCCTTACCTGGATTTTGGATTAAGTTACTGACTGCAGCCTGCCCTGACCCTTGCCTGGATTTCATTGTTAATGACTGAAGCTTGCCCAGACCCCTTACCTGGATTTTGAATTGGGTTACTGACTGCAGTTTTCCATGACCCTTACCTGGATTTTGGATTGTTACTGACTGCAGCCTGTCCCAACCCTTACCTTGGTTTTGGATTATGTTACTAACGCCCGCCCTGACCCTTACCTGGAATTTGGATTACATTATGGATCTGCCCTGAGTCTTACCTGGTTTTTGGATTATGTTATGGACTGCAGCCTGATCTGATCTTTGCCCGAATTTCAGTATATATTACTGACTGCACCCTGTCTTGACCCTTACCTTGAATTTGGATTATGTTACGGACTGCAGTCTGCCCTGACCCCTTACCTGGGTTTTGGATTATGTTACCGACGCTTGCCTTGACCTTTTGCCTGGATTTTGTATTGAATTACTGACTGCAGCCTGTCCTGACCCCTTACCTGGATTTTGGATTGAATTACTGACTGCAGCCTGTCCTGACCCCTTACCTGGATTTTGGATTGAATTACTGACTGCAGCCTGCCCTGACCCCTTACCTGGATTTTGGATTGAATTACTGACTGCAGCCTGTCCTGACCCCTTACCTGGATTTTGGATTGAATTACTGACTGGATTGAATTACTGACTGCAGCCTGTCCTGACCCCTTACCTGGATTTTGGATTGAATTACTGACTGCAGCCTGCCCTGACCCCTTACCTGGATTTTGGATTGAATTACTGACTGCAGCCTGTCCTGACCCCTTACCTGGATTTTGGATTGAATTACTGACTGCAGCCTGCCCTGACCCCTTACCTGGATTTTGGATTATGTTCCTGACTACTTGGGTATGAAGAAATTGGAGAGTTTGGGGTGAGTGTTGCCAGTGTGACGGTGATGGCCTTTTTTTGGTGAAAAAGCTGAAGTCTGAAGACTCTGATAACTGTTCCTACTCTACTTGCGCAATGCTACCATACAGTGCAGCGCATGCGGGGGATCGCAAGCATGAGCCCCTGTTGCATTGCCAATCTTTGGGCAACAAAAGCAGCTGTTCTCAGCACTGTACAGCTCTGAAATGTGGAGTTACTCTTTAAATTCCCCGAATTTTATAACCATTTCCATTTCTGGAAGGTCCAGTTAGCTGACATTGATATCTTGGAAGATGTTCGGCGGCCGGCAGTATGAAAGTAAAAGGATCTTTTGATAGCAAACTGGTATTGATTTCCCCCGGAGTAATAGTTGAGTTCTAATGGAGCTGTTACACATTCTGTGATTGATGAAACATAACTTTGTGACCGTTGTGTGGTGTCAGAATTTAGATGACCTGGTGGGAAATTGCGCTTTAGATCAATGGCGCTCAGATGGGGGCTTTAGGGGAGGGGGTGGGGCTCACGTAGCCCCCTGTTGTCTTGGTAGCTTTTTTTTTTTTTTATCTATTATAAAAGCGATTTTATTTTTCCTATACTTTAGTTATTTATATTATATTTAAGCATTTTATATTTAAATATGAGTTTACTTTGGTGCTCAGCTGGGATCTTGGGGGGGGGGGGGGGGGGGGGGGTGTTGGAGCTCTCACGTGGCCCCCTGTTATCTTGGTAGCTTATTTTTATTTATTTTTTTATACATTATAAAAACATATTTTTTTATATTCTAGTTATATATTTATATTCTATTTTATATTTAAATATAAGTTTACTTTGGTGCTCAGCTGGGGTCTTGGGGGGGGGGGGGGGGCAGTTGGGGCTCACGTATATATTTTATATATTATAAAAATATTTTTTATTTTATACTATGGTTACATATTTATATTATATTTAGATATTTTATATTTAAATATGAGTTTACATTGGTGCTCAGATGGGGTCTTGGAGGGAAAGTGGTGGAGCTCATGTGGCCCCCTGTTATCTTGGTAGGTTTTTATTTTTTTATATATTATAAAAATATTTTCTTTCCATTATACTATAGTTTTACATATTTATACTATATTTTATATTTAAATATTTTATATTTAAATGGAAGTTTACTTTGGTGCACAGCTGGGGTCTCGGGTGGTGGGGGAAGCAGTGGGGCTCTTGTTAGCTTTTTATTTTTTATAAAAATATATTTTTCTATATTTATGCTATAGTTACAGTACATATATTATACAGTATTTTATATTTAAATATGAGTTTACTTTGGCGCTCAGCTGGGGTCTTGGAGGGGGGGGGGGTAGAGTGGTGGGGGCTCACGTTATCTTGGTACCTTTTTATTTTTTTAGATATTTTATAAAAATATTTTATTTATATTCTACTATAGTTACCGGTACATACTGTATTTATATTATATTTAAATATTTTATCTTTAAATATGAGTTTGCTTTAGTGCTTAGCTGGGGTCTTGGGTTGGGAAGATGGGGGGGGGGGGGGGGTGCGGTGGGGTGGGGTGGGGCTCACCTGGCCCCTGTTATCTTGGTAGCTTTTTATTTTTTTATAAATCTTATTAAAATATTTTATTTATATTATACTATAGTTACATACTGTATTTATATTATATTTAAATCTTTTATATTTAAATATGAGTTTGCTTTGATGCTTAGCTGGGGTCTTGGGTTGGGAAGGGAGGGGTGGGGGTGTGGTGGGGCTCACTTGGCCCCCTGTTATCTTGGTAGCTTTCAATTTTTTTTTTTTATATATTATAAAAATATTTTATTTATATTATTCTATAGTTACATGTTTATATTATGTTTTTTTTTTTTCATTTAAATTTGAGTTTTCTTTGGTGCTCAGCTGGGGTCTTTAGTTGAAAGGGGGGGGGTGGTGGGGGCTCACATGGACCCCTGCTTTCTTGGTCGCTTTTTTGTAATTTTTTTATATATTATGGAAAAAATAAATGTTTTATATTATACTATAGTTTTATATATTTTATATTATATCTTACAGCTGCATAGATTCTAACTTTTCCATAATTGTTTTAAGATGTAAACTTATAATTGTGTGCATGATGAGATCTGGGCACCCTGGCTGGTTTTATAATAAATGTATTTATCGTATATAACAAAATAAAGCACCCCCTCCCCCCCCCCCCCCCCCATTTAAATACAGCAATTTAGCGATAATGTTACAATTAGTTTCAAATCCTCATTTCCATTTTGTATCGCCACAAAGATTTATATCTGATTTAACTTTTTAGCTTTCTAATAATAGATTTGTTCATTTTTTATCTGGCTGATTAAGTAATGACCTTCAGGAAATTTAGCGGGGGGATTATTCATTCTACAACACAATATGCAATATAAAGAGATTTTGGGGGGGTTTCAAGAGTTAAAGTGTATGTAGAGGCAAAACTTTTTTAAGAAAGTTAAAACCCCGGTGAGTTTTTTCTTTTACTCTCTGCGTACCATTGGGGGGGCGGGGCATCTCCATTCACTTCCTCCACCAGAGAAGCAACGGGAAGTTAGAGAAAATCTCCCACAAGGTAATCGTTGTGTGCAAGGGATTACTCCCGAGGCAATCGTTGTGTGCAAGGGATTACTCCCGAGGTAATCGTTGTGTGCAAGGGATTACTCCCGAGGTAATCGTTGTGTGCAAGGGATTACTCCGGAGGTAATCGTTGTGTGCAAGGGATTACTCCCGAGGTAATCGTTGTGTGCAAGGGATTACTCCCGAGGTAATCGTTGTGTGCTAGGGATTACTCCCGAGGTAATCGTTGTGTGCAAGGGATTACTCCCGAGGTAATCGTTGTGTGCAAGGGATTACTCCCGAGGTAATCGTTGTGTGCAAGGGATTACTCCCGAGGTAATCGTTGTGTGCAAGGGATTACTCCCGAGGTAATCGTTGTGTGCAAGGGATTACTCCCGAGGTAATCGTTGTGTGCAAGGGATTACCCCCGAGGTAATCGTTGTGTGCAAGGGATTACCCCCGAGGTAATCGTTGTGTGCAAGGGATTACTCCCGAGGTAATCGTTGTGTGCTAGGGATTACTCCCGAGGCAATCGTTGTGTGCAAGGGATTACTCCCGAGGTAATCGTTGTGTGCTAGGGATTACTCCCGAGGCAATCGTTGTGTGCAAGGGATTACTCCCGAGGCAATCGTTGTGTGCAAGGGATTACTCCCGAGGTAATCGTTGTGTGCAAGGAGTTACTCCCGAGGTAATCGTTGTGTGCTAGGGGTTACCCCCGAGGTAATCGTTGTGTGCAAGGGATTACTCCCGAGGTAATCGTTGTGTGCAAGGGATTACTCCCGAGGTAATCGTTGTGTGCAAGGGATTACTCCTGAGGCAATCGTTGTGTGAAAGGGATTACTCCCGAGGTAATCGTTGTGTGCTAGGGATTACTCCCGAGGCAATCGTTGTGTGCAAGGGATTACTCCCGAGGCAATCGTTGTGTGCAAGGGATTACTCCCGAGGTAATCGTTGTGTGCAAGGAGTTACTCCCGAGGTAATCGTTGTGTGCTAGGGGTTACCCCCGAGGTAATCGTTGTGTGCAAGGGATTACTCCCGAGGTAATCGTTGTGTGCAAGGGATTACTCCCGAGGTAATCGTTGTGTGCAAGGGATTACTCCCGAGGTAATCGTTGTGTGCTAGGGATTACTCCCGAGGTAATCGTTGTGTGCAAGGGATTACTCCCGAGGTAATCGTTGTGTGCAAGGGATTACTCCCGAGGTAATCGTTGTGTGCAAGGGATTACTCCCGAGGCAATCGTTGTGTGCAAGGGATTACTCCCGAGGTAATCGTTGTGTGCAAGGAGTTATTCCCGAGGTAATCGTTGTGTGCAAGGGATTACTCCCGAGGTAATCGTTGTGTGCAAGGGATTACCCCCGAGGTAATCGTTGTGTGCAAGGGATTACTCCCGAGGTAATCGTTGTGTGCTAGGGATTACTCCCGAGGTAATCGTTGTGTGCAAGGGATTACCCCCGAGGTAATCGTTGTGTGCAAGGGATTACTCCCGAGGTAATCGTTGTGTGCAAGGGATTACTCCCGAGGTAATCTTTGTGTGCAAGGGATTACCCCCCGAGGTAATCGTTGTGTGCTAGGGATTACTCCCGAGGTAATCGTTGTGTGCTAGGGATTACTCCCGAGGTAATCGTTGTGTGCAAGGGATTACTCCCGAGGTAATCGTTGTGTGCAAGGGATTACTCCTGAGGTAATCGTTGTGTGCAAGGGATTACTCCTGAGGTAATCATTGTGTGCAAGGGATTACCCTGAAGCAAATCATTGAGTAAAAGTGATTACTCCCAAGAAAATCATTTTGTGCAAGGGATTACTCCCAAGCCAATCACTGTGTACAAAGGATTACTCCCAAGCAGGGGCGGACTGACCATTCGGCCACTCGGGCACTGCCCGAGGGCCCCGGGTCACTAGGGGGTCCCATCAGGGTTGCCAGCCTCAGTAAAACCAGGGACAGTATGTCAAATTCTGTGTTTTTTTTTTTTTACATCAGTCTCTGAAATGTCCCTTACCGACATCCTTTTGGTCTAAATATCCAGAGATTATAGCTGCCCCACCTCTCCAGTACCTTCCCAGCCAATAGAAACATGTCTGTGTATACTGTGTGTGTGTATACTGTGTGGCCCCATAATCTCTGATTGCCTGGGGGCCCCATAATCTCCTATTGCCCGGGGCCCCATGAGTTGTCAGTCTGCCCCTAATTGCTAATCAGCCAATCACATGGCAGAAACGCCATGCATTTAGGCATCTTGACATGGTGAAGATGACCTGTTGAAGTTCAAACCGACCATGTGTGTACATGTATGTGTATACTGTGTGATTGTATACTGTGTGTGTATATACTGTGTGGCCCCATAATCTGATTGCCTGGGGGCCCCATAATCTCCTATTGCCTGGGGGCCCCATAATCTGATTGCCCGGGGGCCCCATAATCTCCTATAGCCCGGGTGGCCCCATAATCTCCTATTGCCCGGGGGCCCCATAATCTCCTATTGCCCAGGGGCCCCATAATCTGATTGCCTGGGGGCCCCATAATCTCCTATTGCCCGGGGGCCCCATGAGTTTTCAGTCCGCTCCTGCTTCCATCAACCAATTGTGTGCAAGCAAAAATGCTGTTTATTTTTTATTTTTTTGGGGGATATTCTCTGCAAATTGAAATTTAACCACATCCCCCCCCAAGCTCCGTGGAAAATCCCCTTGCAAAGCGGACAGCCTATTTACCTTTTAGTAGATCACCCCCATAGACCCCACGCAGCACCAATATGCTGAACTGAATGAGTTAAATTAACTGCAGTTTTTTGATAATTTTCCCATCAAAACGTTAATTTCACATAGCAAAATATCGCACGGGCGTGAAATCTTCTCTTTGCGTGAAATAATTATGTAGCCATTGGAAGCCTTTTATTTCACATTAATTGGTATTCGGTCCCCCGAAGTTGTGTTTCACCTCCACTGAAATGACGCGCCGCTCTTCTCCGCTCTCTTCGCAGGAAACCTCGTATAACCTTCGCAGTTTATATCTCTGCTAAAAGCGAGCGTTATTTTCCCGGCACAAAGCAGAAGCCTCTGTGTATTTCCATACACAATACGGGTAAATTCAGTAATAGAACGCACAGGTGGAAATTTCCATACAACAACCCCATTAGAGCTTTGACAAGCTTTCCGTGCGTTCTGCTTTTAGTGAGTTGACCTCATAATGGAGAATAGAGCAGAATAGGAAAACAGCTGGTGCAGACTGACATCGCGGGCCGCAAGGGTCGTGTTTTTTTGTCATCAGACTTCACCGGGATCGCATAGCAATGCAGGCCGCGTTCTTGTGCAATTCTTGCGTGCTCCCCCCCCCTCCCGTGTGGTGCGATTTTGCAGCCTATTCATTGAAAGAGCTGAAATCGCACCAGAGCGCGTAAAAGGTTGTGCATGCGCAGCTTTTAAAAACGGTGCCCCATCAAATCGGATGGTACTACAGTACCATGGGATCTGGTGGCCGCCAATGCACTGCGTTTGCGATCTGGGTTTGGGGTGCCGGTAATATTACATTGGCACCTGCAGCAGATTGCAACAGCTGTGCTTTTTTAGCGCGGTGCAAGAAAAGAACATGGAACATGCCTTTCCCCCACGTGTTCCGGTGCACAACTTTTTACTTTTGTATATAGCAGAGATTGATTAGAATACTTGTCAGGTTTTTATTGCTGTCTGTGTCCCCATTAGGGAGAGACGCCCTTTCTATTTGTTCTGGTGACCAATATCAGGAGTAGAGGGGAAATCTTGCCAATGGGGACACTAGTTCTGGTGACAACCCAGGAATTCCATCATCATAGAGGGGTTTCCTCTCACTTTCTGTTGTGTCTATGGGGCAGGAAGTGAAGTGAAATCCTCAATGGGGACACAGATGGCAACAAAAAAAACTGACATGGGTTATAATCCTCTCTTACTCTATCCAAAAAAAATAAAAGTTTTGGCTTTAGTTCTACTATTCTTGTTTTAGTATCTAACATGTTCCTTTAGGTAGGTGCTGGTTCCCCTCTAGCCTGTGATGTTCTGTAGGTAGGTACCGCTTCCCCTCTAGCCTGTGTGTTCTGTAGGTAGGTGCCGCTTCCTCGCTAGCCTATGTGTCCCTGTAGGTAGGTACCAGTTCCCCACTGGACTATGTGTTCTGTAGGTAGGTGCTGGTTTCCCTCTAGCCTATGTGTCCCTGTAGGTAGGTACAAGTGCCCCACTGGACTGTGTGTTCCTGTAGGTAGGTGCTAGTTCCCCACTTGACTAGGTATTCTGTAGGTAGGTGCTGGTTCCCCTGTGTGTTACCATAGTTAGGTAACGATTCCCTTCTGGCCTGTGTTTTCTGTAGGTAGGGGCTGGTTCCCTTCTGGCCTGTGTGTTCTGTAGGTAGGTGCTGGTTCCCTTCTGGCCTGTGTGTTCTGTAGGTAGGTCCTGGTTCACCTCTAGCCTGTGTGTTCTGTAGGTAGGAACCGCCTCCCCTCTGGCCTGTGTGTTCTGTAGGTAGGTGCTGGTTTCCTTCTAGCCTGTGTGTTCTGTAGGTAGGTGCTAGTTCCTCTCTGGCCTGTGTATTCTGTAGGTAGGTGCTGGTTCCCCTCTGGCCTGTGTTTTCTGTAGGTAGGTGCTGGTTTCCTTCCGGCCTGTGTGTTCTGTAGGTAGGTGCTGGTTCCCCACTGGCCTGTGTGTTCCTGTAGGTAGGTGCTGGTTTCCCTCTAGCCTATGTGTCCCTGTAGGTAGGTACCAGTGCCCCACTGGACTGTGTGTTCCTGTAGGTAGGTGCTAGTTCCCCACTGGACTATGTATTCTGTAGGTAGGTGCTGGTTCCCCTGTGTGTTACCATAGTTGGGTAACGATTCCCTTCTGGCCTGTGTTTTCTCTAGGTAGGTGCTGGTTCCCTTCTGGCCTGTGTGTTCTGTAGGTAGCTCCTGGTTCACCTCTAGCCTGTGTGTTCTGTAGGTAGGTGCTGGTTTCCTTCTAGCCTGTGTGTTCTGTAGGTAGGTGCTGGTTTCCTTCTAGCCTGTGTGTTCTGTAGGTAGGTGCTGGTTCCCTTCTGGCCTGTGTGTTTTCTGTAGGTAGGTGCTGGTTCCCCTCTGGCCTGTGTATTCTGTAGGTAGGTGCTGGTTCCCCTCTGGCCTGTGTTTTCTGTAGGTAGGTGCTGGTTCCCTTCTGGCCTGTGTGTTTTCTGTAGGTAGGTGCTGGTTCCCCACTGGCCTGTGTGTTCCTGTAGGTAGGTGCTGGTTCCCCACTGGCCTGTGTGTTGCTGTAGGTAGGTGCTGGTTCCCCTCTGGCCTGTGTGTTCTGTATGTAGGTGCTGGTTCCCTTATGGCCTGTGTGTTCTGTAGGTAGGTGCCGGTGCTGGTTCCCTTCTAGTCTGTGTGTTCTGTAGGTAGGTATCAGTTCCCCTTTAGCCTGTGTGTTCTGTAGGTAGGTGCTGGTTCCCCACTGGCCTGTGTGTTCCTGTAGGTAGGTATTGGTTCCCCTCTGGTCTGTGTGTTCTGTAGGTAGGTATTGGTTCCCCTCTGACCTGTGTGTTCTGTAGGTAGGTGCTGGTTCCCCACTGGACTATGTGTGCTGTAGGTAGGTGCTGGTTCCCTTATGGCCTGTGCGTTCCTGTAGGTAGGTGCTGGTTCCCTTCTGGCGTGTGTGTTTTGTAGGTAGGTGCTGGTTCACCACTGGCCTGTGTGTTTATGTAGGTAGGTACCAGTTCCCCTCTAGCCTGTGTGTTCTGTAGGTAGGTGCCGGTTCCCCTCTGACCTGTGTGTTCTGTAGGTAGGTGCCGGTTCCCCTCTGACCTGTGTGTTCTGTAGGTAGGTATTGGTTTCCTTCTGGTCTTTGTGTTCTGTAGGTAGGTGCCGGTGCCGGTTCCCCTCTGACCTGTGTGTTCAAATAGGCTGAGCCAATAGCAGTGCTGAGCGTGCATGTGCTCCTATACACGTGCTGCATTGCATGCATGCTAATATGTCCATCAGTCAGGAACGTGTTGGCACTGGTCTTCTCGTATTGGACCGCACTGGATTGACATCCCTCACACCGGGACAGGCTGGAAAAATGTACCAGACCTTTGTTGGAGTTCCCAGTCTGACCCCCATACTGGGCTGTGAAGGTTCCCGGCTCGTATTCTTCATTTCTGCTGTTCGCTGAGGTGTGCAGTACACTCCATACTTCTGATTGTCACCACCCGGGTACATAAACGGCCCTGCCAGTCATTAGACTCGCTCTCCGGCCCCCAGCCATACATCCTCCATACTACTGTCAATGAGAGGGTGATGGCTAATATCCCCGGTAATGACATCTGTGTCACCGTGCCAGAGCAGAAGATGGATGGCGGCTCTACACAAGATCAATGAATCATTTTATGGTAGAGAGAGGAATGCGCCTTCTATCACTCTGAATTATTATTATGGAGTCACCAGACTCTATATAACACCCGGTATGTACTCCGTCCCGGCACAGCGCTCTCATTAGACCGTTTCTTCACCTCGTATGCTCGTCGCTCCTTCTGAACAAAGCGCCCCTTCCTCTGCCTCTTCCAATTCTTTCATTTCTTGGTAGACCGTAGACGTCACTTTGTATCTCCATCCGGTAATCCGTAACGCCACCAAAACCGTATATATTGTGTGATGAAGACGATTCTGTTGTCGGTGGGAGAGCGATATCATCACTTCAACCCTTTTGGCTAAGATCAAGTGTAGTATGTGTTCTTATCATTTCTGAGAATAGAATGTCAGTGTCCTCCTGCCCAGTTGGGGGCAGTGCTGGATTTAGACCCCGGGGGGGCCAGGACATGGGCGGCATCATTTTAAGGTCACCCATGCTCTGACCCTTTTCGACAATGTCATTATCACGGTCAGAGACGGCAGACGTAGTACAGGAGATGGTCAGAGACTGCGGACATGGCACAAGAGACGGTCAGAGACTGCAGACATGGCACAAGAGACGGTCAGAGACTGCAGACATGGCACAAGAGACGGTCAGAGACTGCAGACATGGCACGAGAGACGGTCAGAGACTGCAGACATGGCACGAGAGACGGTCAGAGACTGCAGACATGGCACAAGAGACGGTCAGAGACTGTGGACATGGCACAAGAGATGACCAGAGACTGTATACATGGCCCAAGAGACTGTCAGAAACTGCATACACGGCTCAAGAGACTATAAGAGACTGCAGACATGGCACAAGAGACGGTCAGAGACTGCGGACATGGCACAAGAGACGGTCAGAGACTGCAGACATGGCACAAGAGACGGTCAGAGACTGCAGACATGGCACAAGAGACGGTCAGAGACTGCGGACATGGCACAAGAGACGGTCAGAGACTGCAGACATGGCACAAGAGACGGTCAGAGACTGCGGACATGGCACAAGAGATGACCAGAGACTGTATACATGGCCCAAGAGACTATAAAAGACTGCGGGCATGGAACAAGAGACTCTAAGAGACTGCATACATGTGGGGGGGGGGGGGTGACAGAGAGTTACAGGGGTGACAGAGAGAGAGAGGGGGGTGACAGAGAGAGAGAGGGGGGTGACAGAAAGAGACAGAGGGGTGGGGTGACAGAAACAGGGGGGTGAAAAAGACAGAGGGGTCACAGAGAGGGGTGATAGGGGGTCAGAGAGAGGGACCCCCTAGCCCTGTCTAGTGTCTGCAGTCCCTCAAGTGCCCCTATGTCCCAGTGGTGTGTGTAATGCTCAGTACGGTACCTTGCATGCCAGTAGGATGTCCATTATGGCCAGCAGCTGGCAAGACCCGTTTTTCATTCTGGGTGAGGACAGGGCCGGCCGCCAGCGCTAGGATAAAGACCGAGTGGGGGAACAAACTCCTGGTCCGATCCCTGATTCCGGGGGGGGGGGGCACCTGGGTATTTTCCCGCCTTTTTCCATCAGGTTGAGGTCACTTCCTGTGCGCCTCCTGGGTATTTTCCCGCCTTTTTCCATCAGGTTGAGGTCACTTCCTGTGCACCTCCTGGGCATTTTCCTGCCCTTTTCCATCAAGTATTCTGCGCAAGTGCGGGTTGGCACCCTGAGGGGTTCTTTGGCGCAAGCTCAGTTGGCACGGATTTCCTCTTGTGGCCACGCGCCATTGGTGCATGTGTAGTAAGCCTGGACTCTGACAGCTGGTCGTTAACTTAATTCCCAGATGATGGGGTCGGGGGCTGTTGCTTGGCACTTTCCAACATTTTTCAAACTTTTCCCTTGCCCCGCCCACTTGTCTCTTGTAAACAAGGCAATAAATTCAGCAACAGCCATGTTGAAAGAAATATCTCTAATAGTAAAATAATACAGTAATACCTTGGATTGCGAGTCACGTGGTTGACAAGCGTTTCGCAATACGAGCTATTATTTCAAAAAAATCCTGACTCGGTTTGTGAGCGTTGTATCAAAAAACAAGCAGGATGCAAAGCTTCTGGGGTCTGCAGTACTGCATTTGGCCAGAGGTGCGGGGGCGTCGGTGACACTCGGAGCTGCTCGGAAACACTCCGTTCCCGAGTGTCTCCAGGCCTGTGAGTGCATCCGAGCAGCTCCGAGTGCTTTCCTAGTGTTTCTGAATGTCTCCGGCGCCCCCCCACCTCTGGTTACATGAGGTACTGCATACACTAGCAGTGCCACTGGAACGGATTATCTGAGTTTCCATTATTTCCAATGGGGAAACTTGCTTTGATATACAAGTGCTTTGGATTACAAGCATTCTTCTGCTTCTGCTCGTAATCCAAGGTACAACATCTGCCAGAAGCCCTCATCCCTTTCCTTGCCCCTGAAGTCAGCCTGAACTGTTCCGTATCCTAACACCCACACACTTTGTTAAAATTGTTTAACCAAATTTTATAATTATTACTTTAAATTGGGGGGCCCCTATAGCACGGGTGCCCGGGGTGATTTCCCCCTTTGCCCTCTTGTAAATCTGGCACTGGATGGAGGTGCTGGTTAGTAGTTCCTGATGTAATAAGGTGGGTACTGTTGGAGGGATTCTTTCCTCCTGGGTTGATTCTGGCCTGGGATGCTTGTCCCTGGTTGTAGGCAGGATATCCTGAAGTGCTAACGCCTTTTTGGTAGGGATGGCACAAAGAGCTCCCAGTGATGTGCCACGGGGGGGGGGGTTTGGTGTCCCAGGGGTGCCGGAAATACACTATGGGTTTGGGACCCCACTGAGTTTCACCGGCCCTAGAACACGTCACTTTGCACATGCTTCTTGGGTGAACCTTATGGCTAGTTTTGGGGCAACCCGTAATCCAGGTGAAAGGGCCCTCCTTCTGCAGTACTAATGGCACTTCAAATTTTTGGCACTTATTTATCATGACCACTTACACTGCGTTTTTTCACAGAGGTGAAGGGTGCAGGTTGGTCGGGGGCCTACCCTAATGTTTGGCAGAGGATCTTTGGCCTTTGGGTCTTTTCTTCTCCTCCCAACCTTTTCTTCGGGAGAGCCTTCAACAAGTACTTGAAAGACCAGTTTTGGCAGGTCCTCAAGGAGTGGAGTCCACCTGGTTTCAATCTAGACACACCAGAGGGCCTTGCCACTCTCAGGAACCTTGCAGGTTGGTCGGGACTCGGGGCCTACTCTAATGTTTGGCAGAGGATCTGTGGCCTTTGGGTCTTTTCTTCTCCTCCCAACCTTTTCTTCGGGAGAGCCTTCAACAAGTACTTGAAAAACCAGCTTTGGCAGGTCCTCAAGGAGTGGAGTCCACCTGGTTTCAATATAGACACACCAGAGGGCCTTGCCACTCTCAGGAACCTTGTGCCCCCTTCGTCTTTTTTGGAGGTTGGTCCTATTCTGTACCCAGGGCCGTTGCTACCACTAGGCAAACTAGGCAGCTGCCTAAGGCGCACTACTGCCTAGGGCGCCTGGCCACTGGTGTTTCTACTCTCTTCTCTCTGCAGCAAGCAACTAAGTCTCAGCATCAGCAGGCAGCCGCCACACAGTTCGCACATAGTGTCAGAGGTGCAGCAGCGGCGGAGAACTGTGTCTGTGTCCCGACTCCTGAATGAATGGAAGCAAGCAAACATTCATTGATGGGCGCTGATAGGCTGTGTTGGTAGGCGCTGATAGGCTGTGTTGGTAGGCGCTGATAGGCTGCATTGATAGGCGCTGATAGGCTGCATTGATGGGCGCTGATAGGCTGCATTGATGGGCGCTGGTAGGCTGCATTGATAGGCGCTGATAGGCTGCATTGATGGGCACTGGTAGGCTGCATTGATGGGTGCTGGTAGGCTGCATTGATGGGCGCTGATAGGCTGCATTGATGGGCGCTGATAGGCTGCATTGATGGGCGCTGGTAGGCTGCATTGATGGGCGCTGGTAGGCTGCATTGATGGGCGCTGGTAGGCTGCGTTGATGGGCGCTGATAGGCTGCGTTGATAGGCGCTGATAGGCTGCGTTGATAGGCGCTGATAGGCTGCATTGATGGGCGCTGATAGGCTGCATTGATGGGCGCTGGTAGGCTGCATTGATGGGCGCTGGTAGGCTGCATTGATGGACGCTGGTAGGCTGCATTGATGGGCGGTGGTGTATCCATGGGCGGGGCAAACGAGCCAGGGGGAGCGGCAAAATTAGGTTTCGCCTAGGGTGTCAGAAATCCTTGCACCAGCCCTGTCTGTACCCTTGTGCGTTATGATTTGACTCTTCACTTTCTGGGGAACGACTAAGAAACGCACCCCGGAGGGCCATTAAAAAACAAAGGTTTGCCTATTGATTGGACCTTCCCGTCCTGCAGAGAAATGTGCTATCCTTTAGCAGACATGCGGCGGTGCCATTCATTTTTAATGCCACCCTCGGGCATCTCAAAACGTGCGTGCTCAATAACGCTTGGTGCCAAACCACCAATACAGTTCTAATGAAATTTTTGGAAAAGAGTCAGGGACGACTTTTCCACGCTTCTCCTGTGTAGGGCAGAACATTGAGATGAATAGGCTGCCCCAACACGCAAGTCCTCGCTGAAGACCCAGGGAAGGCAGGCTCTCCTGAAGTGCTAATGCCTTCTTGGTAGGGATGGCTGTTGCATTTGTCCGGCACAAGGCGCTCCCAGTGATGTGCCACTGGGGGGGGGGGGGGGTGTTTGGTGTCCCAGGGGTGCCAGAAAAAACACTATGGGTTTGGGACCCCACTGAGTTTCACTGGCCCTAGAACACGTCACTTTGCACATGCTTCTTGGGTGAACCTTGTGGCTAGTTTTGGGACAACCCGTAACCCAGGTGAAAGGGCCCGCCTTCTGCAGTACTAATGGCACTTTGAATTTTTGGCACTTATTTATCATGACCACTTACACTGTGTTTTTTCACAGAGGTGAAGGGTGCAGGTTGGTCGGGGGCCTACCCTAATATTTGGCAGAGGATCTTTGGCCTTTGGGTCTTTTCTTCTCCTCCCAACCTTTTCTTCGGGAGAGCCTTCAACAAGTACTTGAAAGACCAGTTTTGGCAGGTCCTCAAGGAGTGGAGTCCACCTGGTTTCAATATAGACACACCAGAGGGCCTTGCCACTCTCAGGAACCTTGCAGGTTGGTCGGGGCCTACTCTAATGTTTGGCAGAGGATCTGTGGCCTTTGGGTCTTTTCTTCTCCTCCCAACCTTTTCTTCGGGAGAGCCTTCAACAAGTACTTGAAAGACCAGCTTTGGCAGGTCCTCAAGGAGTGGAGTCCACCTGGTTTCAATATAGACAGACCAGAGGGCCTTGCCACTCTCAGGAACCTTGCAGGTTGTTCGGGCCTACTCTAATGTTTGGCAGAGGATCTGTGGCCTTTGGGTCTTTTCTTCTCCTCCCAACCTTTTTTTCGGGAGAGCCTTCAACAAGTACTTGAAAAAACAGCTTTGGCAGGTCCCCGAGGAGTGGAGTCCACCTGGTTTCAATATAGACACACCAGAGGGCCTTGCCACTCTCAGGAACCTTGCAGGTTGGTCGGGGCCTACTCTAATGTTTGGCAGAGGATCTGTGGCCTTTTGGGTCTTTTCTTCTCCTCCCAACCTTTTCTTCGGGAGAGCCTTCAACAAGTACTTGAAAGACCAGCTTTGGCAGGTCCTCAAGGAGTGGGGTCCACCTGGTTTCAATATAGACACACCAGAGGGCCTTGCCACTCTCAGGAACCTTGCAGGTTGGTCGGGGCCTACTCTAATATTTGGCAGAGGATCTGTGGCCTTTGGGTCTTTTCTTCTCCTCCCAACCTTTTCTTCGGGAGAGCCTTCAACAAGTACTTGAAAGACCAGTTTTGGCAGGTCCTCAAGGAGTGGAGTCCACCTGGTTTCAATATAGACACACCTGAGGGCCTTGCGACTCAGGAACCTTGCAGGTTGGTCGGGGCCTAGTCTAATGTTTGGCAGAGGATCTGTGGCCTTTGGGTCTTTTCTTCTCCTCCCAACCTTTTCTTCGGGAGAGCCTACAACAAGTACTTGAAAAACCAGCTTTGGCAGGTCCTCAAGGAGTGGGGTCCACCTGGTTTCAATCTAGACCAGAGGGCCTTGCCACTGTCAGGAACCTTGTGCCCCCTTCCTCTTTTGGAGGTTAATCCAACATGCAAGACCTCGCTGAAGACGCATGGAAACCCGCACGCTTGGTCGCACCGCTATGGATGTGGACCAAGCATTTCAGTTTCCCTTCCTCTCCTTTGTAGACGTATCGCCTCACGTTCAGAGTTTCACGTTTTGGAGATTTATGATGTTCTCTTGCATGCTGTTTGCGCCCATCTTGCTGTACGGCCTGAGAGAGAGAGAAAAGCCTTATATTTTCCCTCTCCCCGGGCTATGTACCGAAAGTGTCGTCTATAAATCACAAATCAGGTTTGCCAAAAGCAAATCCAGTGAAGACCCGTCAGTCCCGTCGTACGCGGCGCTGTAAATCAGGGTGGTGCCGGCTCAGAAATCTGGATGCCGCATACGGACTTATTCTGATATTACATCGCCATCGGAGAGGATGGGTCGGGGACTGATTTATGGACGCCAAAGCAGGAAAAAAAATGTTCAAATTGCTCAGGGCGATGAGATTCCATCAGTGCTCCTTCATTCCAGTCTTTGATGGTCCCCACTGGCTCTTATTCCGCGGACCTCCAGGTAGAGGCACAGCATTGTGAGACGACAGCAGCAAAAGGGAGCGACTGCAAAATGACCCCTTCAATACCGAACACCTTTACAGTCTCCCTGCCCAGGCCAATTTTTAGCTATCGGCGCTGTCGCACTTTGAATGACAATTGCGCGGTCATAAAACGCTGTACCCAAATTACATTTTTATCATTTTTTTTAGACAGATAGAGCTTTCTTTTGGTGGTATTTATTCACCACTGGGGTTTTTTTCTTTTTTGCTAAACAAATTAAATAAGACTAAACATTTTGAAAAAAGAAAAGTTTTTCTTTGTTTCTGTTTTAAAATCTTGCAGAGAAGTGATTTCCTTTATCACTGATTGGCACTGCTGAGGCTGCACTGATGTGCACTGGTGAGATTGCACCAATGTGCACTGGTGAGGCTACACTGATGTGCACTGGTGAGGCTGCACTGATGGGTATTGCTGAGGCTGCACAGATGTGCACTGGTGAGACTGCACTGATGGGCACTGGTGAGGCTACACTGATGGGTACTGGTGAGGGTGCACTGTTGGGCACTGGTGAGGCTGCACTGTTGGGCACTGGTGAGGCTGCACTGTTGGGAACTGGTGAGGCTGCACTGTTGGGCACTGGTGAGGCTGCACTGTTGGGGCTGAACTGTTGGGCACAGGTGAGGCTACACTGATGGGCACTGGGGAGGCTGCACTGTTGGGTATTGCTGAGGCTGCACAGATGTGCACTGGTGAGACTGCACTGATGGGCACTGGTGAGGCTGCACTGATGGACACTGGTGAGGCTGCACTGATGGGCACTGGTGAGGCTGCACTGATGGGCACTGGGGGAGCTGCACAGATGGGCACTGGTGAGACTGCACTGATGTGCACTGGTGAGACTGCACTGATGTGCACTGGGGAGACTGCACTGATGGGCACTGGTGAGGCTACACTGATGGGCACTGGTGAGGCTGAACTGTTGGGCACTGGGGAGGCTACACTGATGGGCACTGGTGAGGCTGAACTGTTGGGCACTGGGGAGGCTGCACTGTTGGGTATTGCTGAGGCTGCACAGATGTGCACTGGTGAGACTGCACTGTTGGGCACTGGTGAGGCTGCACTGTTGGCCACTGGTGAGGCTGCACTGTTGGACACTGGTGAGGCTGCACTGTTGGGCACTGGTGAGGCTGAAGTGTTGGGCACAGGTGAGGCTGCACTGTTGGGCACAGGTGAGGCTGCACTGTTGGGCACAGGTGAGGCTGCACTGTTGGGCACAGGTGAGGCTGCACTGTTGGGCACTGGTGAGGCTGAAGTGTTGGGCACAGGTGAGGCTGCACTGTTGGGCACAGGTGAGGCTGCACTGTTGGGCACAGGTGAGGCTGCACTGTTGGGCACAGGTGAGGCTGCACTGTTGGGCACAGGTGAGGCTGCACTGTTGGGCATTGGTGAGGCTGCACTGATGGGCACTGGTGAGGCTGCACTGATGTGCACTGGGAAGGCTGCACTGATGGGCACTGGTGAGGTTGCACTGTTGGGCACTGGTGAGACTGCACTGTTGGGTATTGGTGAGACTGCACTGATGTGCACTGGTGAGGCTGCACTGATGTGCACTGGTGAGGCTGCACTGATGTGCACTGGGAAGGCTGCACTGATGGGCACTGGTGAGGCTGTGACTTCAACATGACCTGTTGGTGGCCCTGCATTAGACCATCGATGATGGAACGACACCTGGTGATCTAAACTTTGAACCCATGAAGAGATCTGGAGAAGAACCTGTTGGTGGCCCTGCATTAGACGATCGATGATGGGACCGACACCTTACCTAGATTATAGGTACATCACAGTAATGGCTTGTTATGGGGATGTGCTCGGACTCCCATGGTGTCAGGTCATTATTGGTGATTGGGTGTCATTCAATAAAGCCGTGCTACTACTGAAAACACATAGAAACCTAAAGCAGCCAATTGTAAATCATTTGCTGATTGATCCAAGAACAATATTCCAATATCTTATTGATTGCTGGAGGCCGGTTTCTTTGTGTAACTTTTTATTAAAAATCATTACCCCTCGATCGCGGCACACGTTTTCCAGGTACCTCCGCATGCGGCTGTTTATCTCCAACACCACCTTTAGTTAAAGCCGGGGCTGTTTTTTTCCGGCACCTCTAGGTCTGAATGTATGTAATGGCAGGGGGTGCTGGAGTGTGCTGCAGGGTCTGTTGATGATGGCTGCTCGGGGGATCTATTGTCACTGGAGGGAATTTAATTTTGCAGGGGAGGGTCTATTGTTGCTGGGGGTGCATCGTACGTTGCTGGTGGGGTCAGTTGTTGTTGGGAGGGATCTACTGTTGAGGGATGAGTCTATTGAGTCTATTGTTGCTTACTGCTGGAAGATCTGTGTTTGCTGCTGGGGGGGTCTATTGTTGCTGAGGGAGGGAGTGGTATTTTCATGTAGGTGGTCCATTGTTGCTGGGGGTCTATCCATGCTGGCTGGGTGGATATCTGTTGTTGCTGCTGGGGGTCTATGGTTGCTGGGGAGGGGGTATTTCATTATGAGTGGTTCATTGTTGCTGGGGGTCTATCCATGCTGGCTGGGGGAGATCTGTTGTTGCTGCTGGGGGTCTATTGTTGCTGGGGAGGGGGTATTTCATTATGAGTGGTCCATTGTTGCTGGGGGTCTATCCATGCTGGCTGAGTGGAGATCTGTTGTTTCTGCTGGGGGTCTATTGTTGCTGGGGAGGGGGTATTTCATTATGAGTGGTCCATTGTTGCTGGGGGTCTATCCATGCTGGCTGGGGGAGATCTGTTGTTGCTGCTGGGGGTCTATTGTTGCTGGGGAGGGGGTATTTCATTATGAGTGGTCCATTGTTGCTGGGGGTCTATCCATGCTGTCTGGGTGAAGATCTGTTGTTGCTGCAGGGGGTCTAGTGTTGCTGGGGAGGGGGCATTTCATTGTGAGTGGTCCATTGTTGCTGGGGGTCTATTCATGCTGGCTGGGTGGAGATCTGTTGCTGCTGCTGGGGGGGTCTATTGTTGCTGAGAAAGGGGGTGATATTTTCTTGTAGGTGGACCATTGTTGCTGGGGGTCCATCCATGCTGACTGGGTGGTGATCTGTTGTTGCTGCAGGGGTCTATTGTTGCTGAGGGAGGGTGTGGTATTTTCTTGTAAGGGGCCAGTTGTTGCTGGGGGTCTTTCCATGCTGGCTGGGTGGAGATCTGTTGTTGCTGCTTGGGGGTCTATTGTTGCTGAGGAAGGGGGTGATATTTTCTTGTAGGCGGTCCAGCAATGCTTCCTGGGTTGGACATCTGTTGTTACTGCTGGGGGTCTATTGTTGCTGGGGGGGGGGTCTACTGTTGTTGGCAGCAGGGGATCTATTTAACTGCTTTTCTTGTTATTAACAAGTTCTATTAAAATTAGTACCCCAAATGTTGCTGTATTCTCTAAAAGGGATGGTCTTGGGAGGTGGGTATGGAGTGGAACCAAGGAACGGTGCTCAGGGGTGGGTAGGGGGTGGAGACAAGGGATGACTTGGAAAAGGGGGCGTTCCTGCACCTATTCTCTGAGCCTGCTGGTCCCTCCCACAGCTCTGCTCTCTCTCCTTGTGCAGGGGGACTGGTCTTGTCTCCGCCCCCCTCCTGTCGTTTTTCTGTAGTGGGTGGAGCCTGCTGGGTCCCTCCCACATCTCTGCTGTCTCTCCTTTTTCACTGTGACTGGTCTTGTCTCCGCCCCCACTCCTGTAGTTTTCTGTAGTGGGTGGAGCCTGCTGGGTCCCTCTCACAGTGCTGCTCTCCCTCCTTGTGCAGGGTGACTGGTCTTGTCTCCGCCCCCTCCTGTAGTTTTCTGTAGTGGGTGGAGCCTGCTGGGTCCCTCCCACATCTCTGCTGTCTCTCCTTTTTCACTGTGACTGGTCTCGTCTCCACCCCCTCCTGTAGTTTTCTGTAGTGGGTGGAGCCTGATGGGTCCCTCCCACAACTCTCTCTCCTTGTGCAGAGTGACTGGTCTCGTCTCCACCCCCCTCCTGTAGTTTTCTGTAGTGGGTGGAGCCTGATGGGTCCCTCCCACAACTCTCTCTCCTTGTGCAAGGTGACTGGTCTCGTCTCCACCCCCCTCCTGTAGTTTTCTGTAGTGCAGGGATATGCAATTAGCTGCTGCAGAACTACAAGTTCCATGAGGCATAGCGAGACTCTGACAGCCACAAGCATGACATGCAGAGGCAGAGGCATGATGGGACTTGTAGTTTTGCAACAGCTGGAGGTCCGCCAATTGCATATCCCTGCTGTAGTGGGTGGAGCCTGCTGGTCCCTCCTACAGCTCTGCTCTCTCTTTCCTTGTGCAGGGTGACTGGTCTCTTCTCCGCCCCCCTCCTGTAGTTTTATGTAGTGGGTGGAGCCTGCTGGGTCCGTCCCACAGCTCTGCTCTCCCTCCTTGTGCAGGGTGACTGGTCTTGTCTCCGCCCCCCTCCTGTACTTTTCTGTAGTGGGTGGAGCCTGCTGGGTCCCTCCCACAGCTCTGCTCTCTCTCTCTCTCTCCTTGTGCAGGGTGACTGGTCTTGCCTCCGCCCCCCTCCTGTACTTTTATGTAGTGGGTGGAGCCTGATGGGTCACTCCCACAGCTCTGCTCTCTCTCCTTGTGCAGGGTGACTGGTCTTGTCTCCGCCCCCCTCCTGTACTTTTATGTAGTGGGTGGAGCCTGATGGGTCACTCCCACAGCTCTGCTCTCTCTCCTTGTGCAGGGTGACTGGTCTTGTCTCCGCCCCCCTCCTGTAGTTTTCTGTAGTGGGTGGAGCCTGCTGGGTCCCTCCCACAGCTCTGCTCTCCCTCCTTGTGCAGGGTGACTGGTCTTGTCTCCGCCCCCCTCCTGTACTTTTCTGTAGTGGGTGGAGCCTGATGGGTCACTCCCACAGCTCTGCTCTCTCTCCTTGTGCAGGGTGACTGGTCTTGTCTCCGCCCAGTCTCCTGTAGCTTTCTGCAGGGACAGCCTGTAGTAGGTGGGGCCTGCCTGGCTCCTCCCTCAGGTCCGCTCCCTGTACAGCACAGTAATAAGGGTATCACTACTTTTACAAAGTAACATCTGGGTTTGCAAAGGCATTGAGTGCACATATAGTGGTTTATATCCTTTGTGGCCATTAGGGAATGTATTAAAATTTAGGCTCTAAGCCAATCAGCTTCTTTGTTTCCAAAACCAACCTACCTTGGTATGGTTAAGCAGTGCTATTATTTTCTGAAGCCTTAAAGGGTAACTCCACTTTCGTGGGGGGAAAAAAATGACAATTAAAAAAAAAAAAAATATTGTAGATTAAATAAAAAAAGTCATATTTGTAATTGAACGTTATTATAAATTTCCTTTCCAATCGGCAGCCGCTGTCATTTTCTGTAAATTGCAATACGGCCACCTGGGGGCGCTCTGTACACAGGTGGTATACAGAACCCCGCCCCCCCCCCCCGCCCCCAGAACCCCGCCCCCCCCCCCCCCCCCCCCAGAAATGTCATTTCCTGATTGTGCGATTGGCTCACTGATTTCCCCTGGAAGTCTGCACTAAGATACAATTCAGATTTTGGGCATCCCCTGCAACACAAATGTCATTTTTGGTGAGATACTCTTTAAGCCATTACTATATTGTTTCAACAGAAAAATGAACCTGCTGAACCCACCTGATGTAACCTCCAACCCAACCCCCCACCCCCCCAACCCGCCACCCTCCCCACAACCCCCCCCCCCCCGGATTGAACCATTGCTGACTGTTACCGCGTTTCTCAAAGACCTTCGATGTTCTTGAAATAAAATCTTCAACACAAACTCTGCATCGGTTGTACATTTTTATTACACATAAATAATTACAATGTAATTTTCTTGTATAAAATATCACATTTCCATTTTAATCTGAAGACACAATGATTTTCAAAACGTAACAAAGGTAAATTTTGCTTTCATGCGACTTGCGACATCCCGATCCCCCTCCCCCCCCCCGAGACCTTGAGGGATGTCGGCTCTGCAGTGTTGCAGAACTAAAGGCTAAACCTTCTTCTTTTTGTAGTATTGGAAGGATTGTAGAGGGGTTAGTACCCCTGTCAGGTTTTTATGGTTGTCTGCACTGTGATTGTCATTTAGAAATGGGGAAAGATGCATTTAGGAGTGGAGTAAGGGGCTGTCATTTAGGAAGGGGGAAGGTGCTGTCATTTAGGAAGGGGGGGAGGTGCTGTCATTTAGGAAGGGGGGGGAGGTGCTGTCATTTAGGAAGAGGGCAAGGTGCTGTCATTTAGGAAGGGGCAAGGTGCTGTCATTTAGGAAGGGACAAGGTGCTGTCATTTAGGAAGGGGGAGGTGCTGTCATTTAGGAGGGGGGCAAAGTACTGTCATTTAAGAATAAGGCAAGTTGCTGTCATTTATTATGGGGGGAGGTGCTGTTATTTAGGAATAGAACAAAGTGCTGTCATTTAGGAACGGGGAGGTGCTGCCATTTAGGAAGCGAACAAGGTGCTGTTATTTAAGAATAGGCAAGGTGCTGCCATTTAGGAAGGGGGCAAGGTGCTGTCATTTAGGAAGGGGCAAGGTGCTGTCATTTAGGAAGGGGGCAAGGTGCTGTCATTTAGGAAGTGGCAAGGTGCTGTCATTTAGGAAGGGGCAAGGTGCTGTCATTTAGGAAGGGGGCAAGGTGCTGTCATTTAGGAAGGGGGCAAGGTGCTGTCATTTAGGAAGGGGCAAGGTGCTGTCATTTAGGAAGGGGCAAGGTGCTGTCATTTAGGAAGGGGGCAAGGTGCTGTCATTTAGGAAGGGGGCAAGGTGCTGTCATTGAGGAGGGAGGAAGGTGCAGTCATTTAAGAAGGGGGGTGCTGTCATTGGGGGGGGGGGCGTGCTGTCATTTAAGAATAGGGCAAGGTGCTGTCATTTAGGAAGGGGGGTGCTGTCATTGGGGGGGGGGGGGGGGGGGGTGCTGTCATTTAAGAATAGGGCAAGGTGCTGTCATTTAGGAAGGGGGCAAGGTGCTGTCATTTAGAAAGGGGGAGGTGCTGTCATTTAAGAATAGAACAAAGTGCTGTCATTTAGGAACGGGGCAAGCTACAGTCATTTAGGAAGGGGGAGGTGCTGCCATTTAGGAAGCGAACAAGGTGCTGTCATTTAGGAAGGGGGCAAGGTGCTGTCATCTAGAAAGGGGCAAGGTGCTGTCATTTAGAAAGGGGCAAGGTGCTGTCATTTAGGAAGGGGGCAAGGTGCTGTCATTGAGGAGGGAGGAAGGTGCTGTCATTTAGGAAGGGGGGTGCTGTCATTGGGGGGGGGGGTGCTGTCATTTAAGAATAGGGCAAGGTGCTGTCATTTAGGAAGGGGGCAAGGTGCTGTCATTTTGGAAGGGGGGTGCTGTCATCTAGGAAGGGGGAGGAAGGTGCTGTCATTTAGGAGGGGGGGCAAAGTGCTGTCATTTAGGAAGGGGCAAGGTGCTGTCATTTGGGAATAGGGCAAGTTGCTGTAATTTAGGAATAGGGCAAGTTGCTGTCATTTAGGAATAAGGCAAGGTGCTGTCATTTAGGAAGGGGGGTGCTGTCATTGGGGAGAGGGGGGGGCTGTCATTTAAGAAAAGGGCAAGGTGCAGTCATTTAGGAAGGGGGCAAGGTGCTGTCATTTAGGAAGGGGCAAGGTGCTGTCATTTAGGAAGGGGGCAAGGTGCTGTCATTTAGGAAGGGGGCAAAGTGCTGTCATTTAGGAAGGTGGGGGTGCTGTCATTTAGGAAGGGGGAGGTGCTGTCATTTAGGAAGGGGGGGTGATGTAATTTAGGAAGGGGGCAAAGCGCTGTCATTTGGGGTGGGGTGTGTTTGATGTGGTGATGGTGTGGGGGTGTGTGGGGGTGATGGGGTGGGTGGTGATGGGTGGGTGTGGGAGGTGGGTGATGTGTGTGAGTGTGTGTGATGTGAGTGGGTGTGGGTGAGGTGTGTGGGTGCTGGAAGGGGGAAGGGGATGTGCGTGTGCGTGGGTGGTGATGGGTGGTGATGGTGTGGGGTATGATGTGTGGTGATGGGGTGGTGATGGTGTGGAGTGTGAGATGGGGGGTGATGTGGTGGGTGATGTGATGTGTGGTTGGGGGGTGTGGTGGTGGGGGGGGGTGTGTGGTTTTTTTTTGGGGTTTATGGGGGTGTAGTTGTTGTGGGTGATTGGGTGTGGGTGTGGGGTGTGTGATTGTGTGTGATGTGTGATGTTGCACTAGTGTGATGGGAAGTGGGGGTGTCGCTTTGCATGAGTGGTGGGGGGGTTGATGGTGGGTGAAGGTGCTGTGAATTGTAGGAATAGGGCAGGGGTAGGGTGGGTGCTGTGGGGGGATGTGGGGGGGTGGCTTGGTTTGGTGTGGTGGTGATTGGGGATGGTTGCTGTCATTTAGGAAGAGGGGGGGTGGGGGTGGTGTGGGGGGGTGGTGAAGGGGGGGTGCTGTAATTTAGGAAGGGGGCAAGGTGCTGTCATTTAGGAAGGGGGGGGGGGGTGCTGTCATTTAGGAAGGGGGCAATGTGCTGTCATTTAGGAAGGGGGGAGGTGCTGTCATTTGGGAAGGGGGAAGGTGCTGTCATTTAGCAATAGGGCAAGGTGCTGTCATTCAGGAAGGGGGAGGTGCTTCCATTTATGTACGGGGCAAGCTATGGTCATTTAGGAAGGGGGGGGAGGTGCTGTCATTGTAGGGGGGGGTGATGTCATTGAGGAAGGGGGGGGTGCTGTAATTTAGTAATCGACGTTATCAACATTATCTTTCATTATTACTGCTGTAGGTGAACTCCAGGTAGGTTGTTCTGGGTTGGGCGGAAGTATTGAAGGCACTTTTTATATATGTTTCTAGTGGAGAACGATCGACTTTCTATAGGTCGGGGGTGGGAAGGTTGTTGAAGACATGTATAAAGGAAGGAGGGGGATTATTTGAATTTTTGGGGGAGTCTGGAGCTCTTTTTCTGGGTCTCTGTGAATTGGGAGTCTCTCCTGGGGAAGTGATCGCAGTTTTTTCGGAGGACAATCTGATGACACAGAAAATCTCGCTCTCCTGTAAGAAGGTGAAACATTTCTAAAGAGCTTATTCTTGGGAAACTTGTTGATCCGGATCCGGCGTGCTGAACTTGGCAGCGTACGTGTTCTGAGGGCACGTGGCTGATGAGCGCCCGGGTGGAAGGAGACGTGTCGGGTGGTTTTGGATGGGATTTGCTTCTGATGAGAATTCTGTACACAAGCGAAATTGAAAAAGAAGCATTTCTGAGCCTCCTGCTGTGAGACGTGGTTTAGAGGCGATCGTCTTGGCGCTCGTCTTGGTCAGAGCAAGTCCGACAATAGATTTAGGGTTCATTCACACTAGTGGTTGAGGGGCGGTAAAACCCTGTGGTTATACGGGCCCCCAACTGCTACCCTCTTTAGCTGCAGAGGCAGCGGCTGGTGGTGTACGCATGCTGCAGCAGGAATTCTACCCCCCTTGACACTTTTGGCAAGCTTGGCAGTCGCCAAATGTAACCCATTCAAGTGAATGGGGCCGCTCTGCAAGCACCCATCAATGCCTCCTTAAGTGCCTCCTCCATCGCCCGTCAAATGCTCTCTGAAGAGCAATCCTGAGCACTGCACCGAAAGTAATGCAAAAGCGGGCACAAATAGATGACCCCCATCTTTGGTGTTATTGGAAGGAATTGTGACCCCATCGTTGGTGTCATTGGTAGGAATTGTGACCACATTGTTGGTGTTATTGGGAGGAATTGTGTCCCATTGTTGGTGTCATTGGAAGGAATTGTGACCCCATCTTTGGTGTCATTGGAAGGAATTGCGACCCAATTGTGTCCCCATCTTTGTTGTTATTGGGAGGAATTGTGCCCCTATTTTTTGGTGTCATTGGAAGGAATTGTGACCCCCATCTTTGGTAGGAATTGTGACCCCATCTTTGGTGTTATTGGAAGGAACTGTGACCCCCATCTTTGGTAGGAATTGTGACCCCATCGTTGGTGTTATTGGAAGGAACTGTGACCCCCATCTTTGGTGTTATTGGAAGGAATTGTGACCCCCATCTTTGGTAGGAATTGTGACCCCATCTTTGGTAGGAATTGTGACCCCATCTTTGGTGTTATTGGAAGGAATTGTGACCCCCATCTTTGGAAGGAATTGTGACCCCATCGTTGGTGTTATTGGAAGGAATTGTGTCCCCATCTTTGGTAGGAATTGTGACCCCATCTTTGGTGTTATTGGAAGGAACTGTGACCCCCATCTTTGGTGTTATTGGAAGGAACTGTGACCCCCATCTTTGGTGTTATTGGAAGGAATTGTGACCCCCCATCTTTGGTGTTATTGGAAGGAACTGTGACCCCCATCTTTGGTGTTATTGGTAGGAATTGTGTCCTTATCTTTGGTAGGAATTGTGACCCCATCTTTGGTGTTATTGGTAGGAATTGTGACCCCATCTTTGGTGTTATTGGTAGGAATTGTGACCCCATCGTTGGTGTTATTGGAAGGAATTGTGTCCTTATCTTTGGTAGGAATTGTGACCCCATCTTTGGGGCCAATGAGAGAAGAAAATAACCTGGTATTAGTGGGAATAAACAATGTATCATCATTGGTGTCAGTGGGAGGAATAGTGCCCCATCGTTGGTGACAGTGGGAGGAATAGTGCCCCATTGTTGGTGACAGTGGGAGGAATAGTGCCCCATTGTTGGTGACAGTGGGAGGAATAGTGCCCCTGGTGACAGTGGGAGGAATAGTGCCCCATTGTTGGTGACAGTGGTAGAAATAGCGCCCCTGGTTACAGTGGGAAGAATAGTGCCCCATTGTTGGTGACAGTGGGAGGAATAGTGCCCCATTGTTGGTGTCATTGGAAGGAATTGTGAGCCCATCTTTGTTGTCATTGGGAGGAATTCTGCCCCTTCATTTGTGTCGGGGGGGGGGGATAGTGAATGAAATAGTGCCCCAAGGGCCAGGTAAAAGCAAGCAAAGGGGCCACAGTTTGGAGACCACCACTCTATAATAGCTCTTCTTCTTTGTTTTCATTGCAGGTAAATAATGGATGCCAAGCAGAAGCATCATGCCATTGTGGAGTTATTGATGAAGGAGGGGGGTGGGGGGGGGGTGCAGGCTGTCTGACATCCACACAAGGATACAGAATGTTTAGAGATGACACCATTGACCAGAGTCACTGATGACGAGACATTCCTCTTATTAATGGTGTCGTCTCCTCGAACATTCTGTCTCCTTCTGTGGAAGTCGGACAGCCGCACCCCCCTCCCCCATCCAGAACTCGATCACGGGAAATTGCTTCTGCTTGAAATCCAATATTTACCTGCAGTGAAAATAAAGATGAGTTCCTATAGATGAAGAGTTACTATTATGTCCGGTTTTGCATCATTTTTAGTACAGCCCTCTTATTTTTTTTTAACAGGAAATAATGGCACAAGGTAGAATTGTCTCCGCCTTGGCGCAGTGAACGTTTTATAGATGCCCTTATAGGATAACAAAAAAATATTCACTTTTTGATTTCAGGATCCCCCTAATGCCCCGTACACACGATCGCACATTCCCACAACAAAATCCATGGATTTTTTTTCCCGACGGGTGTCGACTCGCATGCACGCGGTCACACAAATCTGAACAGGTCAAGAACGCGGGTGACGTACAACGCGTACGACGTACGAGAAAAATGAATTTCAATAGCCAGTGCGGCTCTTCTGCTCGATTCCGAGCACGCGTGGAACTTTGTGCGTCGGAATTGTCTACACGCGATCGGAATTTCCGACAACGGAAAATTCGAGATCCAGATCTCACATTTTGTGTGTCGGAAATTCCGACGGGAAATGTCCGATGGAGCCTACACACACACGGTCGAAACTTCCGACGACAAGCTCCGATCGCAACATTTCCTGCCGGAAAATCCGACCGTGTGTACGCGGCATTAGTGTGCATAGATGCTCTTCAGCAAACATACATATTTCTAAGACCCCCTTTCACACTGGGGCGTATTTCAGGCGTTTTTCAGGCGCTTTAGCATTAAAAAAAAAGCGCCTGTAAGACCACTTTCACACTGAGGCGCTTTTCCGGCGCTTTCACGCTAAAAACAGCGCCTAAAAAGCTCACAAAAACTTATTTCCATTAAAATCAATGAACACTTTCACACTGGGGCAGTGTGCTGGCAGGGCTGTGAAAAATTCCCCTCCCCATTGAAATGAATGGAAAGCTCTTCAAAAGCGCCTGAAAAGCTCTTCAAAAGCGCTCAGTGTTTTTACTGGCAGTTTAGAAGCGCTTCAGTGTGAAAGGGGCCTAAAGCTCCTGAAAGAAGCCTCTTTTGCAATCCCAATGTGAAAGCCCGAGTGCTTTCACACTGAGACCCCTTTCACACTGGGGCGTTTTTTAAGGCGCTTTAGCGTTAAAATAAGCGCCTGTAAAGCGCCTGAAAGAAGCCTCTTCTGCAATCCCAATGTGAAAGCCCCGAGTGCTTTCACACGGAGGCGCTGCACTGGCGGGGCATCAAAAAAAAGTCCTGCAAGCAGCTTCTTTGCAGCGCTTTTGGAGCGGTGAATACACGGCTCCTAAATCGCCCCTTTCCCATTGAAATCAATGGGAAGCGCCTGAAAAACGCCTGAAAAGCACCAGAAACGCGCTTTTAGCAGCAGCGCTTTGTGGGCGCTTTTAACACATTATTTGGCCAGTAGCAGGGGTTAAAAGCGCCCCACTAGCGCTCGAAAAACGCTGGTAAAGCACCGCTAGTTTAAGCGGCGCTTTATGAGCGTTTTTCGGGCGCTGGCAGTGTGAAAGGGCTCTTAAAGCACTCAGGCTTTCACATTGGGATTGCAGATGAGGCTTCTTTCAAGCGCTTTACAGGCGCTTTTTTTAATGCTAAAGCGCCTGAAAAACGCCTGAAAAACGCCCCAGTAAGACAGGGGTCTAAGATGGCATGAGAAGACTCTTAACAGCAGAAGAATGTTCTAAAGTGAAAGTGTCTACAGTGAGCACTACAACTATTTTACTTCTCCATTAAGATTTATGCCCCATACACACGGTCGGATTTTCTGACGGAAAATGTCCTATCGGACAATGTTGTCGGAAATTCTGACCGTGTGTAGGCACCATCGGACATTTTCCATCGGATTGTCCGACGGACAAAGTTGTATCTCCTGCTCTAAAAATTTTCCAACATCAAAGTCCGATCACTACCAATTCCGATCGTGTGTAGCGAATTCCGGCGGACAAAGTGCCACGCATGCTCAGATCACATTACGAGACCAAAGCTATTGGCTCCTAGCCTCTACGTAGTTCCGTCGTACGCAACGAACGTCACCACGTTCAGAATGATCGGATTTTCCGACAACTTTGTCCGACTGTGTGTATGCAACACCAGCGTGGGACAAAATCTGTCGGAAAAAATCTGACGGATTTTGTGGTCGGAATGTCCGACCGTGTGTACGGGGCATAAGAATGTTTTTACACAAGTACGCACAGGAGCCAGTTTTTCGGCTTTGGGTGAGTGCTGTTTGGTTGGATCTCTTTGTTGGCTTCTAGTTTTTGGAGACCCCAATTGTGAGATTACCCCCTCCAAAAACCTGAATAAAGGAAAACCATTCGGACTTCCAGTTATTTATTCAGTATTATAAGGATTTCTTGGGGAGGGGAATGGGGGGGGGGGGGGGGGGGGGGGGTCACACTAGCCTTGAGCTTTCTAATGGCCATGATAGGTACATAGAAGTTGGAAGTCTGGTGGGAATATTTCACCACTGGAGTTCATGAGAGGCATCGGAGACCAGCATGGTGGGAATATGTCACCACTAGAGTTCCTGGGAGATATTGGAGACCAGCAGGGCATTCACCAGGCCAGCAATCACCCATATCTGAGAAAAGAATACATTTGCATTTGGATCCTTACAGATTGCATGTACAGCACTCCCAGGTTGTTTAACCGGAATCATCACCTAATCCCGGACTATCCCTTTAACTACTGTTGACACAGCACAGCACTTTGGATTGCAAATACGATCATTTAAATGTCAAATACACCTGAACAGTGTTTGCCTGAGAGGTGACACTCTGCATTTGCTTAGGTTTCAGGCTCTGAGTTGGCATTTCACAAGGAACTATTGTGCCCGGAACTAGTGATTATGGCTTAACCCTGTGTGGGGGCAAAACTGCTTCCTTACCGGCTAAGATTAGATAAAACGTGTTTTAATATTTCGCAAAAATGTCAGATTTTAATAACGCTTCACTTCCTTTTTATATAATATATACAGTATATTGTATATTTATAATATATATTCTTAAATTATATATATATATATATAATCTGTGTGTTTTTATATTCATAAATATATATCTATATAATATGTATTTTTTTTTAATTTTCATCTACATAATATAATATATTTTCTCTCATATTCTCTCTCTTCTTCGCTCTCGATATATAAAACATATATTTTTTATATATATAATTATTATTTTGATTTCTTTCTTTCTTTCTTTTTTTCTTTCCACTCTTTTTCCCTCTCACTCCCTTTTTTATCTTTTTTTTTCTTTCTTCCTCCCTCCTCTCTCCCCCGTCTACCCTCTCTACCCCCCTCCCTCGCCCTCTCTTTCTCTCCCCTCTTTCTCCCCCTCTCTTTCTTTCTCCCCCTCTCTCTCCCCCTCTCTTTCTTTCTCTCCCCCTCTCCCCCCCCCTCTCCCCCTCTCTTTCTTTCTCTTTCACTCTCTCTCTCCCTTTCCCTCTCCCACCTCTCTCCCTCTTTTTCTTTCTCTCCCTCCCCCACTCTCTCTCGCGCTCTCTCTCTCTCTCTCTCCTTTCCCCCTCTCTCTCTCTCCATCTCTCTCCCCTTTCTCCCCCCTCTCTCTCTCTCTCTCTCTCTCTCTCACTCTCTCTCCCCCTCCCCCCTCTCTCCCCCCTTCTCTCTCCCCTCTCTCTCTCCCTCCCCTCTCCCTCTGTTTCTTTCTCTCCCCCCCCCCTCTCTCTCTCTCTCTCTCTCCTCTCTCTCTCTCTCTCTCTCTCCCCTCTCTCCATCTCTCTCTCTCTCTCTCTCTCTCTATCCCCCTCCCCTCTCCCCCCTCTCTCTCTCCCCCTTTCTCTCTCTCTCTCTCTCTCCATCTCTCTCCGTCTCTCTCCCTCCATCTCTCTCCGTCTCTCTCCCTCCATCTCTCTCCCCCCCCTCCCCTCTCTCTCCCTCCATCTCTCTCCCCCCCCCTCCTCTCTCTCTCTCCCCCCTCTCTCTCTCCCTCCCCATCTCTCTCCCCCCTCTCTCTCTCTCTCCCCCTCTCTCTCCCCTCTCTCCCCCCCCTCTCTCTCTCTCTCTCTCTCTCTCTCTCTCTCTCTCTCCCTCTCCCCCCCCTCTCTCTCTCTCTCTCTCTCTCTCTCTCTCTCTCTCTCTCTCTCTCTCTCTCTCTCTTCTCTCTCTCTCTCCATCTCTCTCCTCTCTCTCTCTCTCTCTCTCTCTCTCTCTCTCTCTCTCTCCCCTCTCCCCCTCCCCTCTCCCCATCTCTCTCTTTCTTCTCTCTCTCTCTCTCTCTCTCCCCCTCCCCCCCTCTCTCTCGCTCCCCCTCTCTCTCTCTCTCTCCCCTCCCCCCTCTCTCTCGCTCCCCCCTTCTCTCTCTCCCTCTCTCTCTCCTCTCTCTCTTTCTCTCTCCCACTCTCTCTCTCCCCCTCCCCCCCCCCTCTCTCTCTCTCTTTCTCTCTCTCCCCCCCCCCCTTTCTCTCTCTTTCTTTCTCTCTCTCTCTCTCTCTCTCCCCCCCTCCCCCCTCTCTCTCTCTCTCTCTCTCTCTCTCTCTCACACTCTCTCTCCCCTCCCATCTCCCCCCTCTCTCTCTCCCCCCTCTCTCTCTCCCCCCCCCTCTCTCTCTCTCCCTGTCTATATTACAAAGTATATACAATAAGAGTTATATGTGCTAAGATTTGGACAGCTCAGTATTTACAAATCTTTAGACTCTTTACTATGGGGTCATTTTGATCCCAAATTGAAGCTGCATTGTGGGCATAAAATATATACCCCCCTCCCCAACTCCTCCTCCTCCCCCCAACAAAAAACATAAAGTCCCCCATTCAACAATCATAGCTTTTACATAGTAGAGTAATGCAAATAAATTACTTTTGAAATGTTGTGTTTTACCTGCTAGTCTACTGGATTTATAGGTCCTTTTATGGATGTCGGATGTACATTTTTAGAAAAAGTTTCCACCCAAAAAAAAATAACTTTAGCGCAGTGGGCCGAGCCGGTTCCATGCTGCCGTTTCTAACTGTGCATTTGTCAGGAGAACTACCATTAAAGACTGTGAATAATTTACATTCTCTGGGTTTTATGTTCCGTACGTGGAATTAGCCTATGTTAGGATCAGACTGTTGATTAGCTTCGATTGACTTGTTTGCCGCATCTTGGATTTCCACTAAACACAAAATGATAAAAAACAGATTCTGACCGTGACCATCCGAACTTGCTCAGAGGGTACCCTTCACTGGCAGAACAAGGACGAGAGGGAAGAGAACGCCTTTTGGTGACGGCACAGTCTGAAGGTTTGTATCCACGAATCTGGGCGACACGTCTTCTGCTAGGAAGCGCAAGTGAAAGTTCCTGCTGAGGCAATAGATGTTGTTGCCTATAACCACGCACTGGAAGGGTGCTGGGTAAGGCATTGCGTACGTGGCGCATTCGTACCAAATCCTGGCTCTGATGTTGCAGCGGTGGACGCTGATGCCCATGTTGCGGTTCAAATCGAACCGATACAGAAAACTTTTGGCGGCCACCATCTCGGTGGTTCGGTCTTTGCTGCCGCTGACGAGACTGTTCTTCCAGACTTTTTCACGTTCGCGATACCTGAGCAGCATGTAACGAAAGGTTCCGCCAGTCACAAAAATCTCATCGTCGCAGGCAGTTGCCATGTGGGCGACGGCAAAGGTATCGTTCGGAAGAGGGGCCACGTAGGACCACCGGTTTTGACGCGGGTCGTACCGCTCGACTGTGTGAAGGCACTCGCCCCCGATAGCGTACAGGAAACCATTGAGCGCCACAAGTTTGCAGTGAGGCCTACCCTCATTAAGAGTGCTGATTTCCTTCCACGTGTGCGTTAGAGGGTTGTAGCACAGGACACGTCTTGATGCTTTCATTTCCCTTCCGAGACCATCACATCCAAGGACAATAAAAAGATAATTAAACATGGTTGCCATTGAGCTGCCTCTGCTGACGGCTGCGATTGGGATTTGAGATAAAGAATGCCACACATCGTTGTCAGTATCGTAATAACTTAGGCTGCTCTTGTTTTGGGCTGCAGAGGAGGCTTGAGTATCAATGTCAGCGACAACCACAAACTGTCTACCCTTCATTCTGCCTTCCAGAATTAGATCTCTCTCTGTGACGTTAAGCCGCCCGTAGATTGAGGAATTCTGCAGCACTTGTAGGTAGTCGTTGCTCATTACGTTGTAGGCAGCTGTTTTGAGGGGCTCAAGGTTGTGTTTCTTGGCCAAGCAGAGGACCTCATAGCAGTTTCCCAAATCGATGTGTATATCGGATGCAGACTCTGGGGTCAAAGAAACTTTGTAGGTACCAGGGCCTGTCTGTATACATAGAGCTGCGCCAATGTTCTGGTCCACTGTGTTGGAAAATGAAGTTGTTAAATTGGCAGCGGCAGAGTCGCCGGAGCTGGTTACCTGACTTTCTGCTTGTTGCTCCTTATTATTGTCATTGGAGAAGTCTTGTTCTTGGAATTGATTTGCTTGATCTGGTGTCTTATTGCTGAAATCATCTGCTGCGTTTTCCACACTCGCCTGAGCTGATTCATTTTCCTCCAGTGTGGGTAGATCGGTTTTTGTATAAGTGAGCTCTGACTGTGGAGCACATACCTCGGTAACTGACTGAGACGTGGTCTGCTGAGGGTCTCCATCGATACCTGTAGTCTCAACTCTCATTTTACTGTCACTGGTAGGGTGCTGTTTTAGTAATACGGCTACTTGATTCATATCATCGCCTTTGGTTTCTTCTTCTGTGGTCTCCACAAGGTCTTCGAGATCCATATGCGTCTCCTTTTCTTCTGCTGATGTTATAATAAGGAGTGGGGTTCGCAGAGAGTCATCCCTAGAGATTGGGGTTCGTGGAGAGTCATCCCTAGAGAGTGGGGTTCGCAGAGAGTCATCCCTAGAGAGTGGGGTTCGCGGAGAGTCATCCCTAGAGAGTTGGGTTCGTGGAGAGTCATCCCTAGAGAGTTGGGTTTGTGGAGAGTCATCCCTAGAGAGTTGGGTTCGTGGAGAGTCATCCCTAGAGAGTTGGGTTAGTGGAGAGTCATCCCTAGAGATTGGGGCTCGTGGAGAGTCATCCCTAGATATTGGGGTTCGTGGAGAGTCATCCCTAGATATTGGGGTTCGTGGAGAGTCATCCCTAGAGAGTTGGGTTCGTGGAGAGTCATCCCTAGAGAGTGGGGTCCACAGAGAGTCATCCCTAGAGTTTTGGGTTCGCGTAGAGTCATCCCTAGAGAGTGGGGTCCACGGAGAGTCATACCTTGAGAGTGGGGACCACGGAGAGTCTTCGCTAGAGGTTGGGGTCAATGGAGAGTCATCCCTAGACAGTGGGGACTGAGGAGAGTCACCCCCAGTGTCCAAAGTGTTTAGTGCTGTGACCGATCGGGGTGTAGACTCAATTTGATGGTCATGAATTTTCCCTTTAAGGCCCCCCAGTACCAAAGTCTGTAGTGCTTTGCCATCTTCAGCGATGGGGCCCTCCTGCATTTGGGCCTCAGTCGTGGAAGAGAACCTGTGCAGTTCTTGATTTGAGTCCTCACCGTTGGTTTCCTCTTCTGTGGCCTCCACAAGATCTTTGATATCTCTACGTTTTTTCTTTTCTTCCTCCGATGCTGGTATATGTGATGTTATAATAGAGAGTGGGGACTGCGGAGAGTCATCCCCAATGCCCAAAGTGTTTATTGCTGTGACCGAATGGGATGTAGACTCGACGTGATAGTTGTAAATTTTCCCTCGAAGGCCTCCCGGTAGCAGAGTCTCAAGTGCATTGCCATCTTCAGTGGTGAGGCCCTCCTGCATTTGGACCTCAGACGTGGAAGAGAACCTGTGCAGTTCTTGCTTTCTTTCATTTTGGTGACTCAAGGATAATTCAATGGAGCTAAGCGCCGTAATGTTTTTGGGGACCGGTTCTGAGGGTTCTTTCACCAGCTCCGACTTCTCCAGCATTTCTCTGCCTTCTGGATCCTCTCTGCATTGCTCACTCTGGGTTTTGTTGACCGTTTCCATCCCATCGCACTCGTCCTCCTGGTCTGTGGTGTCATCTCCACGATGACGATGGCTTTGCAGGGGATCGGAATTGTTGCGCAACTCTTCCGTAGCTTCTCCGCCGTAATCATTTTGGTCTTTATTGATAACATCAGCAGTTTCAAATCCCTCCTGAGCCGCGATGTGAACTTCGTGTGTACCGAGCAAAGAGTCAGCGAAGGGTTTTCTTGCAGGATCTGTGACTAAGCCGTTCTGCAGGTTACTGTTTACACGTCTGAATCTCAGATTACTGCTTTCATCACCTGCGATCTCTCGCTGGGGGCTATCCGTGACATCGCCCTCCGCACTTCCGAGATCGGGACCATGTTGGTCTGACGGCTCACATCTCTCCAGGGCTCGGAACTTATAGAATCTAAAGGCCAGGCCCAATAGAAATAAGGCGGCTGCAGACAGGACAACTTTCCCCACCAGCTGCATGTCCAACTGCCACGCTCTGCTCTCACACGCCGTGTTAATCATTATTCTATATCAAGTGAGAGCTGAAGAATGTCAGGAATCCATGCAATTATTCCGCCTGTTGAAAACCAGTTGGGTCTGCTCTAGTGAAGCCAGCCGGAGTTTCAGTGCAACGGTGCACGGTCAGTGGCAAGGTGAGCACAGGCGGTCCAAGATCCAGAAATACTGGCTGCTTCCTCCATAGCCCTCCACCATCTGCTCTGCACAAACTTTGCATATTTAAGCAACATAGGAAGGGCAGGAAAACAAATACCCGTGGAAACAATACAACACCGAGCTACTGTTTGCTAAGCAAATACTATTCCTGTTTGCAGGATATTTTATATTCAACAATAGCTGGACAGCTCGGCTTCTGTAGAAGGGTGACACGTCCCGGTTGTAAATACAAGAACCGGAATGATGGGTCCTCTATATACACACATATTTTTTACTGTAATGCAAGATACACAGTAACAATTTACAACTTATTGGAACACTAAATGGGCCCGTAATCGTTAAACTCTGTGTTGCAATGAAGGCCACATTTATTCTACTGTAGACTGGGTCCTGGTGCTGTCCAATGTGCTGAGTATCATTTGGAATGTTTTACCTGCAAGAGATCAGAAGTAACTGGGTCAAGTTGGCTTGAACCAGAGGAGTAACTAGAACCTTCAGGGCTCTGGTGCAAGAAACCATGAAGGGCCCCCCTGACCGCCGGGGCCTTACCATAGGTCCCTGGGCCCTTTCCTCTAGGTTCTGCGACTCTTTCCTTTTGGTTCCAGGGCCTTTTCCTCTGAGCCCAGGGCCCTTTCCCCTGACCACCAAGGCCTTTCCATCGTTCCCCCAGGGCCCTTTCCTCTAGGTTCTGAGGCCCTTTCCTCTGGGTCCAGGGCCCTTCATGCCAAGCTCGGGGCCCTTTCCCCTGACCACCCAAGCCTTTCCATCGTCCCCAGGGCCCTTTCCTCTAGGTTCTGAGGCCCTTTCCTCTGGGTCCAGGGCCCTTCATGCCAAGCTCGGGGCCCTTTCCCCTGACCACCCAAGCCTTCCCATCGCTACCCTGGGCCCTTTCCTCTAGGTTCTGAGGCCCTTTCCTCTGGGTCCAGGGCCCTTCATGCCAAGCTCGGGGCCCTTTCCCCTGACCACCAAGGCCTTTCCATCGTTCCCCAGGGCCCTTTCCTCTAGGTTCTGAGGCCCTTTCCTCTGGGACCAGGGCCCTTCATGCCAAGCTCGGGCCCCTTTCCCCTGACCACCCAAGCCTTTCCATCGTCCCCAGGACCCTTTCCTCTAGGTTCTGAGGCCCTTTCCTCTGGGTCCAGGGCCCTTCATGCCAAGCTCGGGGCCCTTTCCCCTAACCACCCAAGCCTTCCCATCGCTACCCAGGGCCCTTTCCTCTAGGTTCTGAGGCCCTTTCCTCTGGGTCCAGGGCCCTTCATGCCAAGCTTGGGGCCCTTTCCCCTGACCACCAAGGTCTTTCCATCGTTCCCCAGGGCCCTTTCCTCTAGGTTCTGAGGCCCTTTCCTCTGGGTCCAGGGCCCTTCATGCCAAGCTCGGGGCCCTTTCCCCTGACCACCAAGGCCTTTCCATCGTTCCCCAGGGCCCTTTCCTCTAGGTTCTGAGGCCCTTTCCTCTGGGTCCAGGGCCCTTCATGCCAAGCTCTGGGCCCTATCCCCTGACCACCAAGGCATTTCCATCGTTCCGCAGGGCCCTTTCCTTTAGGTTCTGAGGCCCTTTTCTATGGGTCCAGGGCCCTTCCTGCCAAGCTCGGGGCCCTTCCTTTCAACAGGTGCCATCTTAATGCGACTCAAGTCTCAGCAACAAACTAAAGATTCCTGCACTGTTTTTTCTGAGACTTTGGTGCAACTTGAGTGCCATAGACTGCAATGTGAAATCCCAAAAGCAGCAAGCAAGCAGCAATTTAGTCACAAGGATATCGCAAGCCATCCAAACTTGCAATCTCAGGAGCCTGCACACCTTCCAAGATTGAAAGTTTGGATTGATACAGCAACAAACTGGGCTAGCACCCCGGTCTATATTGGAGCAGCAGTCTGCTACTGCCGGCTTACCTAGAGCAGCAGATGTACAGTATGTATATATGGAAATCACAAGCAAGTCAAAGGACTTTGGGGTTGCAGCAGTGTGAACAGAACCATACAGTCCCGCAGCAGGCCCCCCACCGTGGCGGAACACCAGGGCCCAGGCGCAAGTGTGATCTTTGCGACCCTGGTAGTTCCGCCAGTGGCTTGAGCAGTGACTTTTAAATTTAAATCCACTAAACCACTACCCTGGTGCACCAAAACGAGCGCTGTGCAAAATCTTGCAGTTGGTTTTCTTTAGAAAGCACCCCCCTTACATCAGGGTCCCCATCAGAGCTCCCCCTTACATCAGGGTCCCCATCAGAGCCCCCCTTACATCAGGGTCCCCATCAGAGCCCCCCTTATATCATTGTCCCCATCAGAGCCACCCTTATATCAGGGTCCCCATCAGAGCCCCCCTTAGATCAGGGTCCCCATCAGAGCCCCCCTTAGATCAGGGTCCCCATCAGAGCCCCCCTTAGATCAGGGTCCCCATCAGAGCCCCCCCTTAGATCTGGGTCCCCATCAGAGCCCCCCTTAAATCTGGGTCCCCATCAGAGCCCCCCCTTACATCTGAATCCCCATCAGAGCCCCCCTTACATCAGGGTCCCCATCAGACTCCCCCCTTACATCAGGGTCCTCATCAGACTCCCCCCTTACATCAGGGTCCTCATCAGAGCCCTCCCTTATATCAGGGTCCCCATCAGAGCCCCCATTATATCAGGGTCCCCATCAGAGCCCACCCCTACATCTGGGTCCCCATCAGAGCCCCCCTTACATCAGGGTCCCCATTAGAGCCCGACCTTACATCAGGGTCTCCATCGCAGCCCCCCTTACATCAGGGTCCCCTTCAGAGCCCCCCTTAGATCAGGGTCCCCATCAGAGTTCCCCTTACATCTGGGTCCCCATCAGAGTTCCCCCCCATTATAGCATGGTCCCCATCAGAGTTCCCCCCCCATTACATCAAGGTCCCCATCAGAGCCCACATTGCATCGGGGTCCCCATCACAGTCCCCCGCCATTACATCAAGGTCTCCATCAGAGTTCCCCTTACATCAGGGTCCCCATCAGTCCCCCTTTACATCAGAGTGCCATCTTACCTCAGGGTCCTCCTTATATTGGGTTGAAGCAGATACCATAGGCAGCCTCGGCTGATCTGAATCCTCAGTCTGTGGAGATGAGTCAATGACCCAAGCTGCAAGTCAGATAAGATCTTGTATCGGGCCAGATGTGGCGTGTGGTCCATAGCTTGTAGACCCCTGATTTAGAACCTTTCATGCTCTCTGGTATTTGGGCTCAGAAACACACAAACACACGGGTTCCTTATGTATAAGTCATTCTCTATCTCAGCAGTAAAGTGATTTCTTTAATTTATTTTTTTCCAAATGCAGTCTGCACATTCTGGTGGTCATAAAACCAAGTCCCCATCACGGGTTTCTATGCATCTTTTAGCATTAGCTGTTCCAGCAAGATTGATCTAATTTCTATGTATATCATCCCTAAATTATGACTATAGACTATGCAGTAAATTTTCGGATGGACTCCCTTCCTTTCCAGAACGCAGCCCTTTTATATGCTAATGGGCTCCTCCCGACCTCTGACCCCGTCGGCCGTTCTCCACTCCGTAAAGAACAGTTAATTCCCGTGTAACGTACTGCCGCGTATTAAACCTTATTTATCACTTTTTCTCGGAGCTCGCGTCCGACGCGGCAGAGGACACGAGCCAGAAGCGTGAAGGTGCCTCTTATTTCCTCTCTGGAAATGATCGCTTTAGGAGGCCATCTGTAAAGGAGCGGGCACTCGTTTTAACTCAAACGTGGCATTTAGGAAAAACTAATTGTCAAATCGGCGGAAAAAGATGCGCCGGGTCAACGTTGAACGAACGCCGGCTCGTTGCTACACAAAGTTAGATATTGATTAAAAGGGGAAACCAAAAAAGATACCTTTTTAGTATCCAAATCTAATTTTAAACCGCTGCCACCAACTTTTATTTTTGACATACAGCATCTGGCGGTGGCACGTGTTTAAATATGCAAGGCTGGATGCGGTCCCAGGGGCTGAGACGGCGTTCGCTGAAATAAATTATTTTTAAAAGAGAACAAGGAGATGAAAGGAACAAATGAAGACAGCGGCTGAATTAAAAGATAATTGGAGGCTACAGAAGCCAGCATGTGTACAGGGCGTCCTTCTCCCCTCCCTTTGTCTCCGTTTTTGTATGATTTCAGAGCGCCGGCGTTTGTTCAGACGCAAGACCATAATATGATGTACAAACACATGGGGAGAAATGTAAATAAATACGTCGCCTTCTTCCAAGATATCCATACATGGAAGCCTTTGATTGTTTCTTACACAATGATCAGAGCCGAGAAAGACAAGTTTTTAAGCTCATGTGTTTGTCGGGCGGATGGTATGTTTTAGATAGAATCCCCTGAACATGAAAGCATTGGGGACCTGGCTTCAAGTGCATGTTCAGGTATTACCCAAATGTACCCCCAAACTTGCCTCTTCCCCCTCTGGTAACACTGGGAACTTGCCTTCTAATGTATTACCCAAATGTACCCCTAAACTTGCCTCTTCCCCTCTGGAAACATTGTTAATTTGCCTTCAAGTGTATGTCCCGGAATTACCGAAATGTACCCCTAAACTTGCCTCTTCCCCTCTGGAAACACTGGGAACTTGCCTTCAAGTGTATGTCCAGGTATTACAAAAATGTACCCCTAAACTTTCCTCTTCCCCTCTGGTAACACTGAGAACTTTCCTGGAAGTGTATGTCCAGGTATTACCCTAATGTACCCCTAAACTTGCCACTTCCCATCTGGAAACACTGGGAACTTGCCTTCAAGTGTATGTCAAGGTATTATCCAACTGTACCCCCAAACTTGCCTCTTCCCCTCTGGAAAAACCTGGAACTTGCCTTAAAGTTCATTACCCAAATGTACCCCCAAACTTGCTTCTTCCCCTTTGGAAACACTGGGAACTTGCCTTCAAGTGTATGTCCAGGTATTACCCAATGTACCCCTAAAATTGTCTCTTCACCTCTGGAAGCACTTGGAACTTGCCTTCAAGTGAATGTCCAGGTATTACCCAAATTAACCCCCTAAATTTGTCTCCTCCCCTCTGGAAACACAAGGAACTTGCCTTCAAGTGTAGGTCCAGGTATTAAACAAATGTACCCCCCAAACTTGCCACTTGCCCTCTGGAAACTTGCCTTCAAGTGTATGTCCAGGTATTACCCAACTGTAGCCCCAAACTTGCCTCTTACTCTCTGGAAAATGGGGACTTGCCTTCAAGTGTATGTCAAGGTATTACCCAAATGAACCCCTAAACTTGCCTCTTCCCCTCTGGAAACACAAGGAACTTGCCTTTAAGTGTTCGTCCAGGTATTAAACAAATGTACCCCCCAAACTTGCCACTTGCCCTCTGGAAACAATGGGGACTGGCCTTCAAGTGTTTGTCAAGGTATTGCCCAAATGTACCCCTAAACTTGCCTCTTGGGGAGCTCTGGACATCTTGTCTTACAGATACAACTGGCCCCCTGAAGGCAACCACAATGCTGATGGTGGGGGGGGGGGGGGGGGGGCTCTTGACATCTAATGTAAGGGGGGGGTGCTTTGGGCATCTTGTCTTGCAGATACAACCAGTGAAAGCAATCATAATGCTGATGGTGGGGGGGGGGGGGCTCTTGACAGCTCATGTAAAGGGGGGTGGGGTGCTCTTGACATCTCATCTTACAGATACAAGGGCCCTCTGAAGGCATCAACCACAATGCTGATGGGGGGGGGGGCTCTTGACATCTAATGTAAGGGGGGGTGCTTTGGACATCTTGTCTTACAGATGCAACCGGTGAAAGCAATCATAATGCTAATGGTGGGGGGGCTCTTCACAGCTGATGTAAGGGGGGGGGGGGATGCTCTTGACATCTTGTCTTACAGATACAAGGGCCCTCTGAAGGCATCAGCCACAATGCTGATGGGGGGGGGGGGCTCCTGACATCTAATGTAAGGGGGGTGCTTTGGACATCTTGTCTTACAGATGCAACCGGTGAAAGCAATCATAATGCTAATGATGGGGGGGGGGGGGCTCTTGACAGCTGATGTAAGGGGGGGGGGATGCTCTTGACATCTTGTCTTAAGGTACAACGGCCCTCTGAAGGCATCAGCCACAATTCTGATGCAGCCCGCCATTAAATTGAGTTTGACACCCCTGCCCTAGGGGGAACCCCAAACTTGGCAGATGTAATGTTATTTAGTTTTTGATTTCATGGAGAAACCTTCTTAAAGGTAATCACTGTATTTGTATTCGAGCCATTTACTACACTAGAAGGGCTCTCTCGGGCCCCTCTTTTCTTTAGGTGGACATCCGGTGTCACTCCAAGGGCCTGCAACCAACCCCTTCATTGCTGAAGCCCTCAGATCCCCTTGGACCGCCCCACCCCAAATCCCAATCCTATATGTAGTCTTGTTTTAGTCAATGAAAAAACGTTGATACTTCTTCTAAATTCTGTATGCAATATGAGAAAGCTTTGTGTAAAGCGAACGTCGGAAACCATAGCATTAATACAAGGGAGTCGGCATGTCTGCCTCGCCAGCTACACAGCCTGGCTTGTAGAGTGTAGCAGAGCAGCATTGGAGTGTTAAATGACTTGCTTTTCCTATTAAGAAATTCACATGGCGACTAATGCTCAGATTGTACATGACAAGGCCTGTTGTCGTAGAACGCCTTCTAGAAGATGTCGCCACTTCACTAAGTCAATGGAATAAAATCTCCCGTATTATTTCTGCACCCAGAACTTTGTATTAAGGAGACGCGAACACCCGGAGCTCGTGAAATCCTGAAATGTGAATAGTTTAACGCAATAGGCGTAAGCCTGGCAGAAGAGCCGTCTGAGGTACCAGCTGCAGAATAAAGGGACACATTGAGCCGCTCTATGGAACGTTTCTGTTCCATTTTTAAAATCTCAACATAGAGAATTATATGGATCATTTTTTTCATAACAGCTGCATCATTCTACATGGACCATGATGGCCTTCTGCCACGTCTTCATCTACTAAAGGCGGCTATTATCATTTTTTTATAGTTTCATCGTTGATGGTTTTCTTGTCTAGGAAGATCTGCAGAATTTTTGTTTTGGTTTATGATGGCCGAAAACGGGCAGCAGTGGTCTTTGTTGAACTGCAACCCCACCACAAAAAGGGGAGCGGAGGGAGGAGGAGTGATCCCAAGGGCAGCAGAGTGGGAATTGTGGCGAGGCAAACACAGGAAATGTGTGGCGTAATCTAGTGGGGATGGAAATGGTGGGGTGGATTTTGAGAAACAACTGAATCCCAAGGGGGCAGAAGGCTCCAAGATGACCCCAACCATGGAACTGCATTAAACCCAAGATGGTTCTTTTGTTCTCTCTCCCCCTTCTCTTTCCCTGAAGGCTTACCTTTTCATGGGAAGAGCATATGGAAGGGTCCCAGCTGATTGGACAAAGACCAAAGGTGTAACTAGAACCTTGCAAGAAACGATGAAGGATCCCCTGATTGCTGGGGTCCTTTCCATCGGTCCAGGACCCTATCCATTGGTCCCAGGGCACTTCCCTCTGAACCCGAGGCCCTTCCCCCCAATTGGATGGAGACCAGAGGCGTAACTAGAACCTTGCAAGAAACCACACAGGGTCCCCTGATCGCTGGGCTCCTTTCCATCAGTACCAGGGCCCTTTCTATTGGTCCCAGGGCCCTTCCCTCTGATCCCGAGGCCCTTTCCCCCCGATTGGATGGAGACCAGAGGCGTATCTAGAACCTTCCAAGAAACCACACAGGGTCCCCTGATCGCTGGGGTCCTTTCCATCGGTTCCGGGGCCCTTCCCTCTCAGCCTGAGTCCCTTTTACTCCCCAATTTTATGAGGACCAGAGGCATAACTAGAACCTTGCAAGAAACCACAAAGAGCCCCCTGAACACCGGGTTCTTTCCATTGGTGCTGGGGCCCTTCCCTCCGAGCCCAAGGGTCCTACCCCTGATTGGATAGAGACCAGAGGCATAACTAGAATCTTGCAAGAAACCCTGAAGGGCCCCCTGATCACCAGGTCCCTATCCATCAGTCCCAGAGCCCTTCCCTCTAAGCCCGAGGTCATTTTCCCCCAATTGGATGAGGACCAGAGGCATAACTAAAACCTTGAAAGAAACCATAAAGAGCCCCCTGATCATCGGGTCCTTTCCGTTGGTGCTGGGGCCCTTTCAATTAGTGCCAGGGCCTTTTCTATAGGTCCCGGGGCCCTTCCTTCCTTCCTTTTCATCAGTCCCAGGGGCCCTTCCTTCTGAACCCGAGGCAGTTCCCCCCAATTGGATGGAGACCAGAGGCGTAACTAGAACCTTGCAAGAAACCACACAGGGTCCCCTGATCGCTCTGGTCCTTTCCATCGGTTCCGGGGCCCTTCCCTCTCAGCCTAAGGCCCATTTACTCCCCAATTTTATGAGAACCAGAGGCACAACTAGAACCTTGCAAGAAACCATGAAGAGCCCCCTGAACACCGAGTTCTTTCCATCGGTACTGGGGCCCTTCCCTCCGAGCCCAAGGGTCCTACCCCAGATTGGATGGAGACCAGAGGCAAGGCGTAACTAGAATCTTGCAAGAAACCCTGAAGGGCCCCCTGATCGGCAGGTCCCTATCCATCAGTCCCAGAGCCCTTCCCTCTCAGCCCGAGGCCATTTCCCCCCAATTGGATGAGGACCAGAGGCATAACTAGAACCTTGCAAGAAACCATAAAGAGCCCCCTGATCATTGGGTCCTTTCCATTGTTGCTGGGGCCCTTTCAATCAGTGCCAGGACCCTTTCAATGGGTCCCGGGGCCCTTCCCTTCTGAGCCTGATGCCCTTCCCCCTGACTGGATGAAGACCAGAGTTGTAACTAGAACCTTGGAAGAAACCATGAAGGGGCCCCTGATCACCCAGGCCCTTTCCATTGGTCCTGGGGCACTTTTCATTGAACCTGGGGCCCTTAACACAGGCTAGTTCCCCTCCTCAAGAAGGCACATGTAGAGTCATACCAATGAACAGCTAAATGATTCAGAGAAGGATTAGGAGAAAGTGCTGTGGTCAGATGAGACCAAAATTAAGCTCTTAGACATTAACTCAACTCGCCTGTGTTTGGAGGAAGAAAAATGCTGACTATGACCCTAAGAACATCATACCTACAGTCACACACAGAGGTAGAAACACGATGCTTTGGAGTTGTTTCTCTGCTGAAGGTCCAGGCCGACTTTGCCGCATTGAGGGGCCATGTATTGTAAAATCTTGGAGGAGAACCTTCTTCCCTCAGCCAGAACACTGAAGATGGGTCATGGATGGGTCTTCCAGCATGACAATGACCCAAAACATACCACCAAGGCAACAAAGGAGGGGCTCAAGAAGAAGCACATTAAGGTCAGGGAGTGGTCTAGCCAGTCTCCAGACCTTAATCCCGTAGTACATTTATGGAGGGAGCTTAAACTTTGAGTTGCCAAGAGACAGCCAAGAAACCTTAAGGATTTAGAGAAGATCTGTAAAGAAGAGTGGACCAAAATCCAAGTCCAAGTCCCACCTACCTGCTAGTGACCCGTGCCTCTCTGTGCCTTATACCCTCTGTACCACTTCCAGGGGTAGAGTGGGCTAGGCTGCAAGGGGAGCCGCTCTCAGCATCTCGGCCTTGGTGAGTACCAGTGGCGGCTGGTGCTCAAAATTTTTGGGGGGGCGCAAACAAACAGCCTCACTGTGCCATCAAACGCTGCCACTGTGCCCATTAAATGCTGCCATTGTGCCCATCAAACGCTGCCACTGTGCCCATTAAACGCTGCCACTGTGCCCCCTGCCTGCCCTCTGCACTTACCTTGTCTCGGTGTGCAGCTGGTGGCGGCATCAGGCGGCGAGCGGTGTCTCCTCATCTTCTTCTCCCGCGCTCCTCCTGTCTTCTGCTATGATTGGACGCCTAGCGTCCAATCACAGCGCCTGTGACTTCAGCCAATCAGGTGACAGGTAACAGACCCGGCAACCTGATGGCTGAGAGGCGGGTCTGTGTTAGGGAAGCGATGTATTCGCTTCTCTAACACAATACTGTGTAATCAGTGAACGCACAGCAGTGCGCCCGCTGTTTACACTTATGGAAGCCTATTAGAGCACATCGCTCTAATCAGGTCCCCTATTAGAGCTGACAGCTCTAATAGGGCGCTTCCAAACACCCCCCCCCCACTGTAATTCAGATGCTCAACGCCCGACAAGGGGCCGGACACCTGAATAGGGGGCGGCAGCGGTCACAATAGATAGATTCATGCAATGCATGCATCTATCTATGGTGATAGAGCGGTGCAGGAGAGAGGGGGCGACGCTCCTGCGCCCTCTATGCACGCACCGCCACTGGTGAGTACCCTGACATAGATCAGACCAAAACGAGGGACAAACGAGGAGGAAAGAGGGACTTTGGTCCAAATCGGGGGCAGTCCCTCGAAATCAGCGACAGTTGGGAGCTGTGCAATGGGGAGCCTGACCAGATTCTCTCATTTGCCAGATCGTCGTTTACATTTCCATGTTTAGTACACCCCACTCTGTCAATGTTGCAATATTGTATTGAAATTCCAAGCCTAGAAAATGACTAAGCATTAAACAATGATCTGTATGTAAATGTGTTTTTTTGATTTACGGTCCTGGCACGCTTTGGTTGTAGAATGCATTAGGCCCCGGTAATCTCTGCACTCCACGCATTCTTTTTTTTTTTCGAAGAGACGATATTGAACTCTGAATATATAGAAGATGCTTCTACTCTTTGGAATGGTGGACTTTTGCTGGCAAACAAATCCCGGGTTTAAGAACCCCCCCCCCCCATGATATACGACCGGCTTTATACCTCAGATCTACAAAGGATTCTGGATATTGAATAAATATATAAAAAAAAAAAACTTGTTTTACTTTCCATTTAATTTTAAGATTTTCTATTACCGATCTGGCGAGGCTTTGTATCTTGGACGCAAATGTGCTTTTCTCATTAATATTTAGGAAGCTTATGAATGCCCTTATCATGTGTTTGTTTCTGCCAACTTGTAATTACATTTTTGAGACTCTGCAATAAAAAAGAGAGTTTTAATCTCCCAGAAATTGTCTGTTTTAAGTATGCATAGGAAAATAGCGGTCATGTGGTCTGGTCATGGCTGCCTTTTTATGGCGATGTAATAATTGCATATTGCATTTTTTTTTATGCTGCCCTGAAGGTGACGATGGACCAGGATTATAAATGTCTCTCCTGGTTTTCACTTTCACTAACTAGAGACTCTCCAATCCTTCGAGTAAGCCCTCTTGGGTGAAATGTGATATAGAGGATGTCCCATCGGCAGTGATGTAAGTAACTGAGTTAAAATAAACTGAGTTACGTAACGCAGTTACTTTAGAGGGTAACAAGTAATCTAACTGATTACTTTTCCCCTCATGGTAACTCAGTTCCCATTACTTTGGCTTAGTTACCCCAATTACATCTACCGCCACTAGATGGCAGTAGTGTAATTCCGATGTCCTGCCGAAACTGTTCTTCCCTGTACTGCGCTTGCGCAGTACGAAGGAATACGGAGCTTCCGAAAATTGACGAACCTAAACAGCTCTAAGTGAACTCTACACTGCGCAGGCGCAGTTAACATGTAATTGTACGGGGCGATGCCGCACGCTCCTGATGCTCGTGCTACTCTGCAAGGGGCGTCTATCGTGTAACTAAGGGGCGCGTCTAGTATTACTGTAACCAAGGGGCGCATTTATTATTATTGTTATATATCGAGCTCTGCCCATTAATTTAACATTCACCCTCTTCTGTAGCCATCCGCCCCTTACACGATATAATAATAGACCCGCCCCTTACACGATATAATAATAATAGACCCGCCCCTTACACGATATAATAATAATAGACCCGCCCCTTGCTTACACGCTATAACAGATCTGCCCTTTGGTTAGTGTAATAATAGAGCAGTCCCTTGGTTACACGATATATAACAATAATAATAAATGCGCCCCTTGGTTACAGTAATACTAGACCCGCCCCCTTAGTTACACGTATAGAATATAAATAAAAAGTCACAGTTACTTTGCTGAGTAACTAATTACTTTTCCAATGTAGTAACTGAGTTACTAACGCAATTACTTTTTAGGAGAAGTAATTTGTAACTTAACTAATTACTTTTTTAAAGTAAGATGACCAACACTGCCCATCGGTGGAGACTGTTACGATGTGTCATGTACCTTGTCGGAGGCTGACGAGACAAGAGGACTTCCCTTGCGGCTGAGTGCCAAGCCTCCTTGGTGGTGTTGACTGGAGGTGTCACGTACCTTGTAGGTGCCTGAATTGACAAGGTCGGCCTCTCTTGTATCTCCAGCCCAGGCCCCACTGAAGGTGGGACAGATGGCTCCAGATGGTTCCAAGGAACAGGAGGAACTTGAGTGCCGGTGTTCTGCCAAAAACTGTCCCCCCATCGAATAGTGTCCGCCCCGTACTGCGCAGGCGCATCGTTTGCGCAGTACGGAGGACAAGGAGACTCCGAAAGTCTCAGAAGATGAACGGCACCTGCGCACTGAGTCCAGGTTCAAGCCCCACCATCCAAGTGGACATACGGTAGCACTTAGTAACAGGGCCCCTCGCGGGCTTCGCTTTGCTCGCCTCGCTTGGCAATTTTTTATTCTAGCTCTATGTCCACTTGGATGGTGGAGCTTGAACCTGGACTCAGTGCGCAGGCGCCATTCAGCATCTCCTTGTCCTCCGTACTGAGCAAGCGCAGTACAGGGCAGACACTATCCGACGGGGGACAGTATTCGACACAACACCGGCAAGTGTTAATAGCAGAACTTGCAGCTGGAGATGTAGACTCAGAAGGTCAGGCAGGGCATCAGGTCAGCAACAGAGACAATGCAGGGTAGGCCAGCCTAAGTTAAAAGGGTACTTTGCAGGAATAGCAGACTCTGGATGTGTGGTTTGTCAGGGGCTCCATGAAACCTTGAAGCAGGAACACACTGTGACAACTGGAGCTGAGATGTGGACTAGCCAGGGCAGGCACTCAGGGATAACGTGGAGCCAAACCAGAGACAGAAGTATAGTCAGAGTAGCAGCCAGGGTCAGCATTGAGCAGGCAACGAAGTACAGAACCATAGGCACAGACCATGGACTGGACTGAGCCAAGGCCGGGTCAATAACAAGCCAGGTCAGCAATAGATATAATGCAGGAAACAAGCAGGGCATACATGAATAGCTGAAGATCAGTCAACACTGAACGTGAGCAAGAGCATCCCTTATATAGCCTATCTAGTGCCAACAGGAACTATGGAACACCCCCCCCCCCGCGTGCACACACACTCCTGCGCGCATGTGCGTTCCTATGCGTTAGTACGTCTCACAGAAGTTTCTTGACATATGGATTTTCAGAAGTGCTGTTGCCGGATGAGGCAGCTGTGACATGGAGCCTTCTTGGGATAGGACAAGCAGGCCTCACAGCTGAACCAAGGTGGTACTTGGGATATTCGACAGGTCTAACTGGCAGGACTGAATGGAAAAGGCATAGTCAGGAACTTTAAGCCAGGGTCAAGCACAGTAAGACAGGTGGGGGAGTAAGCAGAGGCATAGTCAGGAATGAGCTGGGGTCATACACATGAAGTTAACAATTGTGGAGTCCTTGGTAACAAGCTGAGATCAGAGCCAGCGGCGAAGCAGTAGGCAGGTTCAGAGACAAGCTGGGTCAGTAACAGGAGATCCAAGGATTCAGAATAAACAAGTGCAGGGAATACAGGGAGCTGAAGATCAACCAGCAATCTCTGAGTGTATCTGCCGTCCTCATAAAGGCCATTTGGCGCAAGCAACTATCGAATGTGCGCAGTATGATTGACGTGCGCCAGCAAGCACAGGCCTGCGCCAACGCGCACGAGCCACACCCCAAGGATATTCCGATTGTTCTTCACACATCCCTGCGCAGACGAGTGTAGCCATGTTGAGTATTGGCAAGTGTGCCAGGTCTTTGGTTACACGCTCACTTCACTTTTCTGGTTAGCGCCCTGACATGGTGGATCTTTGTTTTTCTATAAATCAGAATTTATGTTATCATCGGTGTGCATAAGTCATAACACGGTTATGACTAAGGCCTTGTAGGCTGAAACGTGTCAACTGACTTAATCTGCGTTTGTTCACTGCGGCTATTCAATAAAATTAAGACATTTTAAGAGCTACAACCGGAGTGCGGATAATTTTTTTCTACATAGATTCAACAAGGTGTTGGAAACATTCCTCAGAGATTTTGGTCCATAGTGGCATGATGACATCATGCATTTGCTGCAAATTTGTCGGCTGCACGTCCATGATACAAATCTCCGGCTCCACCACATTCCAAAGGTGCTCTATTAGATTGAGATGTGGTGAGTGTGGAGGCCATTGGAGTACAATGACCTCATTGTCCAGTGGGGAGATGATTGGAGCTTTGTGACATGGTGACATTATCCTGCTGGAAGGAGCCATCAGAAGATGGAGACACTGTAGTCATAAAGGGATGGACATGATCAGCAACAATACTCAGGTAGGCCGTGGTTATTAAGCCATGCTCAATTGGTAATAAAGGGCCCAAAGTGTGGTTCGATGTGTTTTACGTTCAGAGATGGTATTCTGCATACCTTGGGTGTAACGAGAGGTTATTTGAGTTACTGTTGCCTTTCTATCATCTGGAACCAGTCTGCCCATTCTCCTCTGACCTCAACAAGGCAGTTTTCCTCCACACAACCTCCGTTCACTGGATATTTTCTATTCCACCATTCTCTGTAAACCCGAGAGTGTAATGTCTCAGGCAGTGAGCTAGTAGTGTTTTTGTAGAGGATCACAGCTTCGGACTTGTATACATACTATGTAGTTAAGTGGTTACACCTTATGGCAAATTACAGATGAAGGAACGAAGGTCTGTTGAAGAACAATTAGTTGGAGTTTATTTAGAGAGTTTATATACAGCCATAACTTGGGTATCAGGACGGTCAGCAAGGCATTAGCAGTTCAGAAGTACAACATTTATGCAGTTCAGGTATACTTGAAGTGAGTTGCGTTATGCTGATGGGGACACTCCGTAAGTCTGGAGAGATGGTGGTGAAGCGTTCATTGGCCCAAAACGAAGAGTAGTAAGTGGGGGCTCTGTCCGGCCCAAACGAAGAGGATGAAGTGGGGCTCTGTCTGGCCCAAACGAAGAGGATGAAGTGGGGCTCTGTCCGGCCCAAACGAAGAGGAGGAAGTGGGGCTCTGTCCGGCCCAAACGAAGAGGAGGAAGTGGGGCTCTGTCCTGCCCAAACGAAGAGGAGGAAGTGGGGCTCTGTCCGGCCCAAACGAAGATGGGGAAGTGGGGCTCTGTCCGCCCCAAACGAAGAGGAGGAAGTGGGCTCTGTCCGGCCCAAACTAAGAGGAGGAAGTGGGGCTCTGTCCGGCCCAAACTAAGAGGATGAAATTGGGCTCTGTCCGGCCCAAACTTGGAGAAGTAAGCAGCAACGTGCGGATGGTGCACTAGGCCTGGTAACAGGTTCCTAGCATGAACGATGAGTCATTGGCGGCAGCTGTTTAAATAGAAACAAGAGGAGGTATCGGGTGATGTGGCTGAGACCTCATCAAGGTGCTGAGGGGATAGTGGAGACGACTGAGCCCCCAGTGGATGAATCGGACATTACAGAGAGATGGTTGTGCGTGAAATTCTCAGACCAGCCCGTCTGGCACCAACAACCATGCCACGTTTAAAGTCCCATAAGTCCCCTTTCTTCCCTCGGTTTGAACTTTGGCAGGCCATCTTTACCATGTATAGATGCCTAAATGCATTGAGTTGCTGCCATGTGATTGGTTTATTCGCAATTTGTGTTAACAAGCAATTGAACAGGTGTACCGAATAAAGTGGCCGGTGACTGTATCTTCCTATAGCTGGGATCAGGGGCGTAACTAGAAATCACAGGGCCCCATAGCAAAATGTTGTATGGGCCCCCCCCCCCCCACCACAAAAAAAATAAAAAAATAAACTAATGCCATCAAACAGATTACCACACTCATGAGGCACAGTACCCAGGCAACAGCTTAATTTTGAACAACAAAGTATGCAGTATACTGTATGCAGCCCCTGAAGGACACACATGCATACCCCCAGCAGTAAAGACCCCCCAGCAGTACAGACACCCTCCTAAGTACAGAAACCCCACAGCATTACAGACACCCCCTCAGTGCAGGACCCCCCCCCCCCCCTAGCAGTGCAGGACCCCCCCCTAGCAGTACAGACACCCCCAGTGCAGACCACCCCCTCAGTACAGACACCCTCCCAGTGCAGACCTCCCCAAAATGACAGACCCCCCCCCCCCCCTCAGTGCAGGACCCCCCCAGCAGTGCAGACCCACCCCCCTCAGTGCAGACCCCCCCCTCAGTAGTACAGAACCCCCCCAGTAGTACAGACACCACCTTAGTGCAGACACCCCAGCAGTACAGACACCCCACCCAAGTGCAGACCCCCCCATCAGTACAGACACCCCCCCACCCCCCACCTCAGTGCAGACCCCCCACCCAAGTGCAGACCCCCCCCACCTCAGTGCAGATCCCCATCAGTACAGACAGCCCCGACTTCAGTGCAGACCCCCCCATCAGTACAGACACCCCCCGACCTCAGTGCAGACCCCCATCAGTACAGACACCCCCCAACCTCAGTGCAGACCCCATCAGTACAGACACCCCCCATCCAAGTGCAGACCTCCCATCAGTACAGACGCCCCCCACCTCAGTGCAGACCCCCTTAGTACAGACACCCACCCCCATTACAGACCCCCGAAAAAAAGTTCAGACCCCCCATCAGTACAGACGCCCCCCACCTCAGTGCAGACCCCCTTAGTACAGACACCCACCCCCATTACAGACCCCCCACCCAAGTGCAGACCCCCCCATCAGTACAGACACCCCCCACCTCAGTGCAGACCCCCATCAGTACAGACACCCCCGACCTCATTGCAGACCCCCATCAGTACAGACACCCCCAACCTCAGTGCAGACCCCCATCAGTACAGACACCCCGACCTCAGTGCAGACCCCCATCAGTACAGACACCCCCCCGACCTCAGTGCAGACCCCCATCAGTACAGACACCCCCGACCTCAGTGCAGACCCCCATCAGTACAGACACCCCCCACCTCAGTGCAGACCCCCTTAGTACAGACACCCACCCCCATTACAGACCCCCCATCAGTACAGACAACCCCCGACCTCAGTGCAGACCCCCATCAGTACAGACACCCCCGACTTCAGTGCAGACCCCCATCAGTACAGACACCCCCGACTTCAGTGCAGACCCCTATCAGTACAGACACCCCGACCTCAGTGCAGACCCCCATCAGTACAGACACCCCCCGACCTCAGTGCAGACCCCCCATCAGTACAGACACCCCCGACCTCAGTGCAGACCCCCATCAGTACAGACACCCCGACCTCAGTGCAGACCCCCATCAGTACAGACACCCGACCTCAGTGCAGACCCCCATCAGTACAGACACCCCGACCTCAGTGCAGACCCCCATCAGTACAGACACCCTGACCTCAGTGCAGACCCCCATCAGTACAGACACCCCCCGACCTCAGTGCAGACCCCCATCAGTACAGACACCCCCGACCTCAGTGCAGACCCCCTTAGTACAGACACCCACCCCCATTACAGACCCCCCACCCAAGTGCAGACCCCCCCCATCAGTACAGACACCCCCCACCTCAGTGCAGACCCCCATCAGTACAGACACCCCCCGACCTCATTGCAGACCCCCATCAGTACAGACACCCCCAACCTCAGTGCAGACCCCCATCAGTACAGACACCCCGACCTCAGTGCAGACCCCCATCAGTACAGACACCCCCCGACCTCAGTGCAGACCCCCATCAGTACAGACACCCCCCGACCTCAGTGCAGACCCCCATCAGTACAGACACCCCCGACCTCAGTGCAGACCCCCTTAGTACAGACACCCACCCCCATTACAGACCCCCCACCCAAGTGCAGACCCCCCCCATCAGTACAGACACCCCCCACCTCAGTGCAGACCCCCATCAGTACAGACACCCCCGACCTCATTGCAGACCCCCATCAGTACAGACACACCCCAACCTCAGTGCAGACCCCCATCAGTACAGACACCCCGACCTCAGTGCAGACCCCCATCAGTACAGACACCCCCCGACCTCAGTGCAGACCCCCATCAGTACAGACACCCCCCGACCTCAGTGCAGACCCCCATCAGTACAGACACCCCCCACCTCAGTGCAGACCCCCTTAGTACAGACACCCACCCCCATTACAGACCCCCATCAGTACAGACACCCCCGACCTCAGTGCAGACCCCCATCAGTACAGACACCCCCGACCTCAGTGCAGACCCCCATCAGTACAGACACCCCCCGACCTCAGTGCAGACCCCCATCAGTACAGACACCCCCGACCTCAGTGCAGACCCCCATCAGTACAGACACCCCGACCTCAGTGCAGACCCCCATCAGTACAGACACCCGACCTCAGTGCAGACCCCCATCAGTACAGACACCCCGACCTCAGTGCAGACCCCCATCAGTACAGACACCCTGACCTCAGTGCAGACCCCCATCAGTACAGACACCCCCCGACCTCAGTGCAGACCCCCATCAGTACAGACACCCCCGACCTCAGTGCAGACCCCCATCAGTACAGACACCCCGACCTCAGTGCAGACCCCCATCAGTACAGACACCCCCGACCTCAGTGCAGACCCCCATCAGTACAGACACCCCCCGACCTCAGTGCAGACCCCCATCAGTACAGACACCCCCGACCTCAGTGCAGACCCCCATCAGTACAGACACCCCCGACCTCAGTGCAGACCCCCATCAGTACAGACACCCCGACCTCAGTGCAGACCCCCATCAGTACAGACACCCCCCGACCTCAGTGCAGACCCCATCAGTACAGACACCCCCGACCTCAGTGCAGACCCCCATCAGTACAGACACCCCCGACCTCAGTGCAGACCCCCATCAGTACAGACACCCCCCGACCTTAGTGCAGACCCCCATCAGTACAGACACCCCCCATTACAGACCCCCCATCCAAGTGCAGACCTCCCATCAGTACAGACGCCCCCCACCTCAGTGCAGACCCCCTTAGTACAGACACCCACCCCCATTACAGACCCCCCATCCAAGTTCAGACCCCCCCATCTCAGTGCAGGCCCCCCTCAGTACAGACAATCCCCCATTACAGACCCCCCCACCTCAGTGCAGACCCCCTTAGTAAAGACACCCCCATTACAGACACCCCCCACCCAAGTGCAGACCCCCTTAGTACAGACCCCCCACCTCAGTGCAGACCCCCATCAGTAGACACCCCCACCCATTACAGACCCCCCCCCCGGGTAGTGCAAACCCAACAGCAGACGTCCCCCCCTTTACATACCTTAGAACAGCGGCGTGTGTCCCTCGAGGCTTGAGCGCAGGCTCCTCCTCCTCTCTGGATGTAAACAGAGAGGAGGGGAGGCGGCTTCGGTCCGCGCCGCTGTTCTCCCTCCTGCGCTCAGTGCAGCATAGAAGGCACGGTGAGCGGCGTTAGTGGTGCGGCTGCCGCTACCCATGGGTGTCACCCCCGCTAGCGGGTGTCACCCGGCGCGGCCCGCACCCGCCTAGCAACGCCGCTCACCGGGCCCTTGATTGGCTGCGGGCCCCATAGCGACCGCATGTGTCGCTATGGCGGTAGTTCCGCCACTGGCTGGGATATTCAAATGGTTCAGAGTTGGGGATTTGTTCACACCAGGTGCAGAAGAAGGGGCTTTCCATTGCAGAATACCTGCGTTCCAGGAATTCGTCCCTGACGCATAGGGCCCTAAGCGCGAGCTCCACTTGGTAGGGGGTCCAGCCGCACTGTGTTTCAGCCGGCCATAGCAGGGTCCCCCCACCCCCCCGGCTTACTAAAACACCTGTATTGCATGCACAGGGACCTAAAAGTTATTTATGACGTCTCCTGCGTTTAGAAAAGCAAAATGCAGAAGGACCGGCGTGAATGAGGCCTCTTAGATGCCCCGTATAAAATGTTGATTGCATCGAATAACTTCCTTCGTTAAATGAAAGAGATTTGTCATTTATCCTGGTAAGTGACTCGGCTGTTGCCTGGCACAATTCTCCGAACTTGCGGCATTCAGACTGAGAAGTCGCTGCTTTCCGATACACCTGACAGTTTCTAAAGAAGAGAGCGGAGAACATCACCATTTAATTAGTCGTGTGGAATCAATGTCCCTGTTTAGAGCATTGTTAGAGCATCCACCAAATCCTGAAACGGCACTTCCCGTCCCCTGATACACACTTATTGAGCGTCACCCATCGACAGCCGCTCTTCACAAAGCATTGGATAGTTTAGGAGGACATTTGTTCGATCAATTTTATCTCGGCAGTTGTAGACTTTGCTACTGCTACTTTTTATTCTACTTTTGTTTCTTGTTTTTCCGAGTGAATTTACAGTAGTCATTCTGTATATAATCCCAGTATACCGTATGTGTGCCTTTCTATGTACTTCACTGTAGCACCCTCCAAGCGTAGGTTGCTAGGCAAATTTAGCTTTGGCTCCTTCTGTAATCAAGGAAGCGGTATTTGTGTGTCACGCTCGGGGTATGACGGGGAACAGGAGGTGGATCCCCTATGCCAGTGAGGCGAAAGCACGGGTTGTATTGGAGGACCGGTTCTAATGTTGCTACTGGTTTTCACCAGAGCCCGCCGCAAGGCGGGATGGACTTGCAGCGGCGGTAGCAACCAGGTCGTGTCCTCAAATAGCAACTCGACCACACTGGCAGCTGAGACGGGCGAAGTACACAGGGATAAGGCAGAGGCGAGGTCAAACGTAGCAGAAAGGTCAAGACAGGCGGCAAAGGTTCGTAGTCAGGGGCAACAGCAGAATTCTGGGTACACAGGCAAGGGCAACACAAACGCTTTCACTGGCACAAGGCAACAAGATCCGGCGAGGACAGGAAGGGGAAGTGGGTAGAAAAAGGGTTCTGTGCACAGTAATTGGACCAGGCACCAATCAATGGTGCGCTGGCCCTTTAAGAGGAGGCAGAATAGTGCGCGCGCGCCTTAGGGAGCGGGGACGCGCGCGCAGGGAGGAAGCAGGCGGGGACAGGTGAGAGGGATGGGATGCGATCCCCGGCGGAACCGGGGCCGCCGCGTGGATCGCATCCCACCGCCAACAGAGCAGCGCCTGCGGTCAGCGGAGCTGACCGGGGCGCTGCAGGGCAGAAGACGCCGTGAGCGCTCTGGGATGGATGGGACACCCGGAGCGCTCGGCGTAACATTGTGTTCTGGCCTGTTTAGAGTCTCACAGACTGGGGGTTTGATTGCTTCCCCTTGCCTCTGAAAGAAGCTTTCAATGATTAGGTCGGGAGATTCAGATCAACTAGCCTGAATATTTATTGGGTTACAGCCAATCCTTGGAGAGTAGCATCCAGTGTGGGGCTGGAATGGAGATAAACAGCCTGAGACACTGGAGAGCAGGGTTCCTTCTTCTCAGGAGGGTTCCAGAGGTGCAGGGGCTGTTGCTTGCAGGTAGCGCATAGACTATACAACTGCTCAAGATGCCTTATGCCGCGTACACACGAAGGGACTTTGTCCGCTGGACTCAAGTCCACCGGACAATCCCCTCGTGTGTGGGCGCCGGCGGACTTTTTGGTGCCAAAAGTCCGGCGGACTAGGTTTTAAGTTTTGTTTTAAAATTGTCCGCTGGACTTGGCAGTCCGGCGGACAATCTGGCAGTCCGGCGGACAATCCCGCCGTTAGTAGGCTAGTCCGCCGGATTTTTGAAATGAACGGACTTGCTGCTCATCGGAAAGTCCGTTCATTTAGCACGTGACTTCAGGCATACGTAGCTAGTGAATGCCACCGTGCTAGCCCCGTCACCTGGCATGGATTTAAAGGGACTCCCCACGCCGAAAAAACGGCGTGGGGGTCCCCCCCCAAATCAATCTCAGACCCTTATAGCACGCAGCCTGGCAGGCCAGGAAAAGGGGTGGGGACGAGCAAAGTCCGAACGTGTGTACGCGGCATTAGAGGTACCAGGACTAAGGGTTTAAATAGACTTCACTTAACGCTGATTGCAGACCACACCACACCATGCTTACGGTGGTTGCCAGCGGTGAACGGCCGGGATCGCTTCTCACAGAGAAGATAGAGGAACACCCATTCTCCGATCTCCTCTGTGAATAATAAAGTTGAAGGAAACAATGATGATTTTCTCACTACTGTTTTCAGGGCTGTTGTTCCCTAGCTGTTAGCCCCTGTACACACGGTTTGAAATTCAGACGGAAAATGTCCGATCGGACCATGTTGTCGGAAAATCCGCCTGTGTGTGGGCTCCATCTGACTTTTTCCGTCGTTATTTCCAACGGAAAAAATTTGAGACCCTGCTCTCAAATTTTCCGAACAACAAAATCCGATCGGACTTTTTCCGATCGTGTGTAGAGAATTCCTACGGACAAAATGCCACGCATGCTCAGATCAAATTACGAGACCAAAGCTATTGGCTACTAGCCTCTACGTAGTTCCATCGTACGCGAAGAACGTCACCACATTCAGGATGATCGGATTTTCCGACAACTTTGTCCGACCGTGTGTATGCAACACCAGTGTCGGACAAAATCCGTTGGAAAAAATCCGACGGATTTTGTGGTCGGAATTGCCTACAGCCACAGGAATGTAACACAGGCTTCAATTGGATGAGAGAAAGGGTAAAGGGCCACAGGGCCCTAATTACAGGCAAGATGGACAATGATATAGTACAAAAATATATTTTATTAACAATAAGTCATATCAAACGGGTCAAGTAACCCTGTGCGTCAACGCGTTTCGCTGTTTTGCTTCATCAGGACACACTTGGGGGTAGTTGGAAGAAACAGGTCTTACTTGTCAGCATAGAAATCTCTCCACTTGGAGAGCTCCCAGATGATCACCCAGGAATCGCTGTGTAAAGCAGGAGGCAGTTTCTTACTAATACCAGCGACCGCGTACAGGGCTGATGGCGTAAAGATACATAGATATGAATATAAACTCATATGGTTCACTGGGGGAGGAAGGAGATACACCATAAGTATCCAGATAATTCAAGGGGGAGAGTAATAGAGAGGAGAAGGGTAAAAAAAACACCCTTTCACCTGTTTTCAGTCCACAGTAACAGGGGCTTCAACAATAATCCATATGGACAGATATATATTCCTTCCAAACTGGATATATCGAACTCTCCTATACCTGCCCACAGTCAGTATAACTATGTAGGCTCCATAGGTATATTTAAACAGGCCATAGTATAATGAGGTTCAGTGTCTCCCCCAGGAACAAACAAACCACCCCTAACACAGGCTTCATCCCTCTCAAGACTCTTCAAAGTCTCTGGACTCCAAAACCCAACCCTGGAGAAAATGGAAAATCCTATTTTCTCCGCTCAGAACCAACATTTTGGAGCCCCTCAAGCTTCATTCATGAGAACTCCTACAGTTGAATTACTAGTTTCCTGTAAGACACAATCATAGAGTTAAAGGCTTCAAAGCTTCTGGACTCCAGAACCCAACCAGGAGTTGCCAATCCTGAAGAAAACCGAAAGACTATTTTCTCTTCTCAGAACTGACATTCTGGAGCCCCTCAACCTTCATTCATGAGAACCCTAAAGGTGGAATAGCTGGTTTTGCATCCATTAATACAATAATTAGTGTGTTTTGTTTCTTAGGTCTCTTTGAACAATTCTAGCCTGGTACAACAGATATACAGCACATGTCGGTGTCTCTGTTTCTGGATGTTTTCTATAATATATGGAAAAAAGTTGCCGCCTCATTATTTCTTCCTGTAAACCCCTATTAGTTGGAACATCGAGATGCTGCTGTGCTCTTGGGTAATCTGCTATCACAGTCAGGGGTCAAGCTTGGAGACCAGTAGCTATAGCAGTGGAGAGGCTCCCACGGCCAACAGTGTAGGTATACAAGCAGGTCACACGGACAGATGACGTGGGCTTACCCCAGGTGCAGGGGAGCCCTAAGCGTGAGCTCCACTTGGTAGGGGGTCCAGCACCACTGTGTTTTAGCCCGTCATAGATTTTGTCGGGCTGCAGGCAGCAGGGTCCCCCCCCCCCCCCCGGCTTACTAAAACACCTGTATTGCATGCACAGGGACCTAAATGTTATTTATACTTCCCAGATGAGTTATTTATATTCCTAAATGACTAACCAGTATTCACCAAAGCTCCTGATGGTAGAGAAGGGTTTTGCTGCATGTTCTTATTGGGTCATGGTCCTCAGGATTGCCCCACTAGGAGGTGAGCAAGGCGGGGTCCAGTAGCAGATATTGCAGATAGGGATCAAGCAGAAGTGTGGTTGGTAAACAAACCAAGGGTCTGTAACAAGTGGTCGCAGGTTGGGATCAAGCAGAAGTGTAGTCAAGAAAAAAAGCCAAAGGTTGGTAACAAAGTGGTTGCAGGTTGGACTCAAGCAGAAGTGTAGTCAAGAAAAAAAGCCAAAGGTTGGTAACAAAGTGGTTGCTGGTTGGACTCAAGCAGAAGTGTAGCCAAGAAAAAAAGCCAAAGGTTGGTAACAAAGTGGTTGCAGGTTGGGATAAAGCAGAAGTTTAGTCAAGAAAAAAAGCCAAAGGTTGGTAACAAAGTGGTTGCAGGTTGGACTCAAGCAGAAGTGTAGTCAAGAAAAAAAGCCAAAGGTTGGTAACAAAGTGGTTGCAGGTTGGACTCAAGCAGAAGTGTAGTCAAGAAAAAAAGCCAAAGGTTGGTAACAAAGTGGTTGCAGGTTGGACTCAAGCAGAAGTGTAGTCAAGAAAAAAAGCCAAAGTTTGGTAAGAAAGTGGTTGCAGGTTGGACTCAAGCAGAAGTGTAGTCAAGAAAAAAAGCCAAAGGTTGGTAACAAAGTGGTTGCAGGTTGGACTAAAGCAGAAGTGTAGTCAAGAAAAAAAGCCAAAGGTTGGTAAGAAAGTGGTTGCAGGTTGGACTCAAGCAGAAGTGTAGTCAAGAAAAAAAGCCAAAGTTTGGTAAGAAAGTGGTTGCAGGTTGGACTCAAGCAGAAGTGTAGTCAAGAAAAAAAGCCAAAGGTTGGTAACAAATTGGTTGCAGGTTGGACTCAAGCAGAAGTGTAGTCAAGAAAAAAAGCCAAAGGTTGGTAACAAAGTGGTTGCAGGTTGGGATAAAGCAGAAGTGTAGTCAAGAAAAAAAGCCAAAGGTTGGTAACAAAGTGGTTGCAGGTTGGGATAAAGCAGAAGTGTAGTCAAGAAAAAAAGCCAAAGGTTGGTAACAAAGTGGTTGCTGGTTGGACTCAAGCGGAAGTGTAGTCAAGAAAAAAAGCCAAAGGTTGGTAACAAAGTGGTGGCACTTTGGGATCAAGCGAAAGCCTTGTCAAGGAACAAGCCAAAGCTTGGTAATGAGTTGTAGCAAAGATGCGAACAGTAGCAGGATTGACAAGAGCGAGATATTGGCTAGAGAGGGCACAATATTCTGGCAAATGGGCAGTGCAGAGGCATTGCTTAAATAGGAAGTCCATGGGAGGACCAAAGGGTTCAAGGTTCAAGAGAAACAAGAGAGCAGGCAAGGTTGTCTAAGGGTTCAGGCAGGGAGTTGTCCAGCATCTCAGGTGGCTCAGCAAGAAGAGATACTCCCAGACACTGTGCAGGTTCAGATCCGGGTCCTGACAACTGCACTCACTGCAAGAATAACATGAGGGCTATAGTAAGTATATACATTATATATACAATTATGCATTAGTTCTCTGCTCCAGTGTCCTACATCAATCTCCCCCCTTTGTCAGACTTTGGGCTGAGCGTTTGCATGATAAGCTCCTCTGAGCTTGCAGCATCTACCAATATTCACAGTATACAGCTTCCAGGGCATCGCCATCACACGCGCTGTTTTGCGGCTCTAGGACTTGTTTGTGTAGGGCCTTATCATCGGCGTGGATCCAGCCGAGCAAACGCAGGCAATCCTAATTAAAAAAAAAAGAATAATTTCCTATCCCCAGTTGGAATTAATTTTTCTTCATTTTTTAAGATACAAATAAGAAGGAGAAAAAATAAAAAAATAAAAAAAGCTATTGCCGCATCAAACGAGCGCATTTTCATGGCAGTCTGCAGCGATAAGGTGGCGGTTCGCCGTTTAGGCGGTCTGTTTAGCTACAGATATTTTATTTTTTCACTCACACTCACAACAAACTGAGGCAATTAGGAGAACTTTGCCACCTGCTTATCACCTCCCTGCCACCTCGTACGCCTTCCACAAGGTTCGGTTCCGGAGAAATGATATCGTAAACACGGGATGCGGGAAATAGGTACGAGTTTTTTTTTAAATCCCCCCCCCCCGACGCATAAATAAACACACTTCTACAAACCCTACAAATAAATTAAATATGAATTAATTTAAGTAGCCGGCTTTCGCTCCCACTTTGGCTATTGAACCGGAAAAAGTGCTGTTCTAGTGTGGGAATGGCGGCATTGAAGAGCTCAGACTTGGCAATGAATGGCGGTGTGGAGTGGTCAGTCGTTCTTCTGTACTACCCAGCCTGTCGTTCTTTTTCCTATCTCTGTAGGCTTCATACTGTTACCAGGCTGGAAAGCCAAGGTCTAATCGCAGCCAAACACATGAGGCGGTGCCCAGGGAATCCGTATCTACGGAGATAATTAGCACTTTAAACGTTTTCGGAGAACTCCGAAGACGCCTGGGCATCCAACCAGGTAGTTTCTCAAGCTACAACTACAAAACTCGGTGACATTCCAGAGTAAAGATGAGTCGAATACATCCCCCCCCCTGGCTCGGTTCGCACCAGAACTTGCGAACAGGCAATGACATTTCTAAAGGAAAAAAAGTAATTTAAAACTGATCGCGGCATTGGTCCCCCCCCCCCCCCAATCCATTACCAGGCCCTTTGGGTCTGGTATGAATATTAAGGGGAACTCTGTGCCAAATTTAAAACAAAAATGGCGTAAGGGCCCCCTCCAAAATCCATACCAGACCCTTACCCGAACCAAAATAAAATAAAAAATTGCGTGGGGGTCCCCCCAAAATCCATACCAGGCCCTTCAGGTCTGGTATGGATATTAAGGGGAAATTTGCGCCAAATTTAAAAAAAATGGCGAGGGGTCCCCCAAAATCCATATCAGACCCTTATCTGAGCACACAACCTGGCAGGGCGCTGGAAAAGAGCGGGGGATGAGAGAGCAGCCTCCCCCCTCCTGAACCATACCAGACCACATGCCCTCAACATGGGGAGGATGCTTTGGAGTACCCCCCCCCCCCAAAGCACCTTGTCCCCATGTTGATGGGTACAAGGGCCTCATTCCCACAACCCTTGGGGATCTGCAGGCCGGGGGCTTATCGGAATCTGGAAACATTGGGGCAAGGTGCTTTGGGGGGCATGTGGCCTGGTACGGTTTAGGAGGGGGGGGACGCTCTTTCGTCCCCCCCTTTTTCCTGCGGCCTGCCAGGTTGCGTGCTCAGATAAGGGTTTGGTATGGATTTTGGGGGGGACCTCTATGATCAGTGGGAAGAATGTTCCTTACATTGGTGGTCAGTGGGAAGAATGCTCCTTGCATTGGTGGTCAGTGGCAAGAATGCTCTTTATATTGGTGATCAGTTGGAAGGATGTTCCTTACATTGATGGTCAGTGGGACGAATGTTCCTTCGATTGGTCCTTCCCACTAACCACCAATCTAAGGGACATTCTTCCCGTTGACCACCAATGCAGATGGTTTCTTCCCACCGACTACCAATGTAAAGAGCACGTAAAGGGATAATATTGTAAGATTTGCCTGAAGGTAATTTTTAATGGGACTTTCACAGTTTTACTTATTTGCTTTTTATATTTTCTTGAAGATGGTTCATGAACAGAGAACAGGATAAGCCACCTATTAGATTGTATCAAGAGATGGGAATGATGATCCTCAGTCACCATGACTCCTTACTTAGCCACGTGTACAGAGGTAGTTAAAAGCTATAATTAAAGGAAGGTTTTAGAAACATTAAAGGATTAGTTTACTTTTTCACAAAAAAAACCCTCCCCCACCCCTCTGGTCCTTGGTGTATGTACGTGATTCCCATCTTCCCACGCCCCCTCCCCGTGGTGTCTCCTGCTAGGAAAAAAGCGTTTAAGAGCCCCAGTGTGCATGAGGCCTAAATGATGGCCTGTTGGGGCTTTTAAAGCATTGCCTATTGAAAATTCAGGACACCAAAGTTTGTTGTGGTTTCGTGGATGCACGTAGTTCTAAAGAGGAGCTCCACCCAAAAAAATGTAAAGACTTTTAATATAAGGACACTTACCTGTCCTGGGATCCAGTGATGTCCTCACCCAGGCTGGTTCTTCATTGGGCTTCACAGCCGGTTTCCTACTGCGCATGCAGGAGTCGTGCTGCACCTTGGGAATGGTCCCATAGTCTTCTGGTACCTGTGATATGTCCCAGAAGGCTGCGGGGGCAAGGTTGGGGGGGGGGGGGGGGCAGACTTTTGGCTCAGATCGCCACGGCTCTTTAAAAGAGAAGTATTGGGAATCAGGGTTTTTGTAGAACCATACTTACCTAGGTGGATGCAACATCGGTCCAATGCTACATCTGTCCCCCGCCAGCTCTAGCACTGAGAACCGAGCGATCAAACACTGCCGATCACTCGGTTCTTAGAACTCGGTGAGCAGAGAGCTAGTGACTGCTAGTGACTGTCAGTCACCAGCTCTCTGCTCTGCCCCCCTCACTCAGTGGAGCATTGGGCTGTGGAGGAAGCGGGAGCGGCCGGCTCAGGCTCTCAGTGGCTCACTGAGAGGCAGGTGCCGGTCCAGGCATGTGGGTGGATCCCAACCATATGGTCACGATCTTGTCCGAGCCTTGACTATCTCTGTGATGTCAGCAGACTTCAGCCCGCTGTCAGCTGAAAACAGGTCACAGGAGTGCGAAACAAACTGCAATCGAACTTCAACTGCAAAACTAACAGCCAAACGATCTTTCCCCATACTTAACCTTTTAGGCTTGACATGTTTGGTGTCTATTTACTTGGTTGACTCGGTGCAACCTCACCTTTTATATTTACCAAAAAATTGGGTAATTTGTTTTAATTTGAGGGCACACAACTGCAATATAACTAGAGGAAAACTTTTATTTTTTTAGCTTTGGATGGAGTGGAGAGGGATTAGAACCCCTGTCCGTTTTTATTGCTGTCGGTGCCCCCGTTAGGGAGATTTACCCTCTTTGTCAGTGGCGGCTGGTGAAGTTTCAGGATGGTGGGGCGCCAGACCCCGCCCATTCTTTTTGACCCTCTCCTGCTTTTCATAAGCCCAACCCCTTATAGAATCCACCCCTGTATTCCACTTGCTTCTACCCATATTGTCAGTAGTATACAGCTCAGTATCACAGGACAGAATATACAGCCCCAGAATCGCAGGACAGGAGTATACAGCCCCAGCATCACAGGACAGAGTATACATCCCCAGCATCACAGGACAGAGTATACAGCTCAGCCTCACAGATCAAGGTATACAGCTCAGCCTCACAGATCAGGGTATATAGCTAAGCCTCACAGATCAGGGTATATAGCTCAGCCTCGCAGATCAGGGTATATAGCTCAGCCTCGCAGATCAGGGTATATAGCTCAGCCTCGCAGATCGGGGGATATAGCTCAGCCTCACAGCTTAGGGAACACAGCTAACCCTTTACAGATCAGGGTATATAGCTCAGCATTACAGATCAGGGTATATAGCTCAGTCTCACAGATCAGGTTATATAGCTCAGCATTACAGATAAGGGTATACAGCTCCGCATTATAGATCAGGGTATATAGCTCAGCCTCACAGATCAGGGTATACAGCTCAGCCTCACAGATCAGGGTATATAGCTCAGCCTCGCAGATCAGGGTATATAGCTCAGCCTCGCAGATCAGGGTATATAGCTCAGCCTCGCAGATCAGGGTATATAGCTCAGCCTCGCAGATCAGGGTATATAGCTCAGCCTCGCAGATCAGGGTATATAGCTCAGCCTCGCAGATCAGGGTATATAGCTCAGCCTCACAGCTCAGGGAACACAGCTCAGCCTCACAGATCAGGGTATATAGCTCAGCATTACAGATCAGGGTATATAGCTAAGTCTCACAGATCAGGGTATATAGCTCAGCCTCGCAGATCAGGGTATATAGCTCAGCCTCGCAGATCAGGGTATATAGCTCAGCCTCGCAGATCAGGGTATATAGCTCAGCCTCGCAGATCAGGTTATATAGCTCAGCATTACAGATAAGGGTATACAGCTCCGCATTATAGATCAGGGTATATAGCTCAGCCTCACAGATCAGGGTATACAGCTCAGCCTCACAGATCAGGGTATATAGCTCAGCCTCACAGATCAGGGTATATAGCTCAGCCTCGCAGATCAGGGTATATAGCTCAGCCTCGCAGATCAGGGTATATAGCTCAGCCTCACAGCTCAGCCTCACAGATCAGGGTATATAGCTCAGCATTACAGATCAGGGTATATAGCTAAGTCTCACAGATCAGGGTATATAGCTCAGCCTCGCAGATCAGGGTATATAGCTCAGCCTCGCAGATCAGGGTATATAGCTCAGCCTCGCAGATCAGGGTATATAGCTCAGCCTCGCAGATCAGGTTATATAGCTCAGCATTACAGATAAGGGTATACAGCTCCGCATTATAGATCAGGGTATATAGCTCAGCCTCACAGATCAGGGTATACAGCTCAGCCTCACAGATCAGGGTATATAGCTCAGCCTCGCAGATCAGGGTATATAGCTCAGCCTCGCAGATCAGGGTATATAGCTCAGCCTCGCAGATCAGGGTATATAGCTCAGCCTCGCAGATCAGGGTATATAGCTCAGCCTCGCAGATCAGGGTATATAGCTCAGCCTCACAGCTCAGGGAACACAGCTCAGCCTCACAGATCAGGGTATATAGCTCAGCATTACAGATCAGGGTATATAGCTAAGTCTCACAGATCAGGTTATATAGCTCAGCATTACAGATAAGGGTATACAGCTCAGCATTATAGATCAGGGTATATAGCTCAGCCTCACAGGTCGGGGTATATAGCTCAGCATTACAAATCAGGGTATACAGCTCAGCATTACAGATCAGGGTATACAGCTCAGCATTATAGATCAGGGTATATAGCTCAGCATTACAGATCAGGGTATACAGCTCAACCTCACAGATCAGGGTATATAGCTCTACCTCACAGATCAGGGTATATAGCTCAGCCTCACTGATCAGGGTATGCAGGTATACATTATCTGTCCTGTATACAGCTAGCTATATACACCCACCTTTTTTCCTGTATATAGAGACCTTACTCCATCATCACTGACTGCAGATATACATCATATGTCCTGTATACAGCTATATATACAGTAACAGGACAGATGATGTATATCTGCAGTCAATGATGATGGAGGAAGGTCTCTATATACAGGAAGTAGGAAGGTGGGTGTATATAGCTGTATACACTACACAGGACAGATGTACTTGCAATTTGTGTATATTATCTTTGTAGTGTATACAGCTATATATACACACATCCAGGGAGACTGACAAGTGACATCTCCTGATTGACCCTCAGTAGTCAGTACACGGCAAGAATCCCCAAAATGTGTCAGCCATAATTTGGCAGTGGGGAAACACTCACTGACACCCTGACTCTCCAGTCCATCCAGGCAATCACTCAGTCATCCGCCCCCGGCCTGGGCCCAGTCTTCACTGAGTGGAGAATGACTGAGAGCAGAGAAGTGCAGGGAAGTGTGTGCAGAGGGGGCGGCCTTGGCTGTCATTGTCAGAGTAAATAGAGAGAGACTGAGTCAAGACTGAGCAAGAGGCTTGTGGCGCCGGCACTTACCATTAGCCGGAATCACAGAGGCACCGCCCCGGCCTTCCTTAATCCACCACGCACAGTGCAGTGAGTGGTGGCCGGGAAACTGGAAGTGATGCCACAAAAAGCACCGCCCACCGTCCTCCGGTCCTCGCCAATCAAAAACGGCACAGGAGCAAAAGGGACAAATCACTGTAGAGTGGGAGTGTTTGCGGGGCGTATCGCTTGCGCCCCGAACACTCCCTAAACACAGACCAATCAGCTTCCCAGTTGCAATCAGCTGATTGCAAGGTGTAAAAGCAAGCGTCCGATAGACAGCTGTGTGTCCAGCGCCTGTACTCACTTAAATGTTTATTTTGGGGGGGGGGGGTGGCAGTGCCTGTGCGCCCCCTATCGACGTACCGCCACTGCTATGTGTCCTGTTTATCATTATCATTGAAAGTAATTGCCCCCAGAAAAGTAATAGAGGGGAAATCTTCCAATGGAGACACTAGTTCTGGTGACCTGGGGGGGGCGGGGGGGCCGGGGGGCACGGGGGGGGGGGGGGGGGGGGGGCCCGTCCCCAAGGAATTCCCTTAATTTGGTCACCTGTTTGGCTATGGGACAAGAAGGGAAGGGGAATCTCCCCATTGGGACAACCCTCCATTGCTTTATCCCAAAAAAATAAAAATAAAAGTTTTGCCTATAGTTCTACTTTAACGTTTGTGTAATTTTTACTGAAATTTTGCTCTTGAGCAACTGTTGTGCTCATGCATGACATAAAAAAATTGGAACTACCATCATTTTATAATAGACATGTGCAATTCGTTTAGTTTTTTTTCGTTTTTTCGTTTTTTTTTCGTTACGAACGATTCGCTAAAAATTTTAACGAATAACGAATCGTTCGAATCGAACGAATCCGAAAATAACGAAAATACGAAAAAAAACTAATTAGAAACAACGAATGTACGAAAGAAGAAAATCCGAAAAACGAAAACAGGAACAACGTAAATGAAAATGAACGAAAAAATTCGTACATTTGTAACTTTTTTTTTTTTGTTGAATTGGTAATTTTCCGTGTCTCTTACAATGGCGCTGCTTAACGTGCTTCGAAATGGATTGAACGAAAAAATTCGTACATTCGTAACTTTTTTTTTTTTTTTTTTTTTTTTTTTTTTTCGATTCGTAATTTTCCGTGTCTCTTACAATGGCGCTGCTTAACGTGCTTCGAATGGATTGAACGGAAAAATTCGTACATTTGTAACTTTTTTTTTCGATTCGTAATTTTCCGTGTCTCTTAAAATGTAATAATAGCATACACATTACTTAAAATTATGAATTATGCTCCGATTACGAATCTACGAATGTTACGAATGTTACGAATAAATACGAATGCGTCCGAATTTTGAATAAACGAATAAACGAAAATTAAACTAACGAAAAAAAAACGAATCAACGAAAAAATAACTCTCATGAAAATACGAATCGTTACGAATACGAACACCGACGACTTACGAATTTACGAATCGTTACGAATCAATGGAAACAAAAAAAACGAAACGAAAATAAACAAATTTTTTTCGGAAACGAAAATAAACAAATTTTTTTGTTGTGCACATGTCTATTTTATAATAGAGGGTTTGGGGGGCTTTAACTAATCTTCAGGCCTAAAACACCAACAAAAAAGAACCCCCACCAAAATGGAGCTACAAAAGGGTCCAAAGGGAGCAAAAATGGCCTCCGCTAAACAGGGCAGAGCTATGGACCTTTCCAGCTCTCTACAGACATCCTGAGATTTCTTCGGCAGAGTCGGCGCGATTTCATGCGATGGTCTTATGTCTGCACAGTCCTCATACTATATGCAATTCAAGTCAGGAGCTCTTTGTCTGCGGGATTCCTGTTTGTGTAGCAATCAACGAGACAAAAGAAACCCTCAACGTGAAGAGGACACATCCAGGTTCGTCATATTAATGGAGACAATTAGGACTTGTCTGTGGCTTTTGTCTCCCCAGCTCACCGCCGTCGGTAGCGCGCTCCTCTTCATAAGCACGCCATTTCCAGATCCCCCCCCCCCCCCCTCAATGTGTCTGCACTGCAAGACGTTCTGTAGACGTGCTTAATCTCTGCATGCGGAGAGTCTTCTCCTTGCTGTTGGGAGATAAGATTGCCCATTGACCTGCGAGGGCGGCCGGACGTGAACGCACATTAAAGCCTTTTTGTAGGAGGAACGGTAACGTTACAGTGCCTTGCAAAAGTATTCACCCCCCCCTTGGCAATTTTCGTGTTTTGTTGCCTCACAACCTGCAATTAACATGGATTGTGGATTTGCATCATTTAATTTACAGAACGTGCCCACAACTTTGAAGATGTTTTTTTATTTTATTGTGAAGCAAACAACAAATAGGACAAAATAACAGAAAAGGTCAATGTGCATAACTATTCACCCCCCTAAAATCAATACTTTGTAGAGTCACCTTTTGCGGCGATCACAGCTCCAAGTCGCTTTGGATAAGTCTCTATGAGTCTTGCCACATCTCACCACTGGGATTTTTGCCCATTCCTCCTCGCAAAACTGCTCCAGCTCCTTCAAGTTGGATGGTTTGCGTTTGTGAACAGCAATCTTTAAATCTGACCACAGATTTTCTATTGGATTGAGGTCTGGGCTTTGACTAGTCCATTCCAACACATTTACATGTTTCCCCTTAAACCACTCAAGTGTTGCTTTAGCAGTGTGTTTGGGGTCATTGTCCTGCTGGAAGGTGAACCTCCGTCCTAGCCTCACATCACACACAGAGTGGTGCAGGTTTTGCTCAAGAATATCCCTGTATTTAGCACCAACCATCTTTCCCTCAACCCTGACCAGTTTCCCAGTCCCGACTGCTGAAAAACATCCCCACAGCATGATGCTGCCACCACCATGTTTCACAGTGGGGATGGTGTTCTTTGGGTGATGTGATGTGTTGGGTTTGCGCCAGACATAGCGTTTTCTTTGATGGCCAAAAAGTTCAATTTTAGTCTCATCAGACCAGAGCACCTTCCTTCATACATCAGAGCAGAGCACCTTCTTCCATCCATCAGAGCAGAGCACCTTCCTCCATCCATCAGACCAGAGCACCTTCTTCCATCCATCAGACCAGAGCACCTTCCTCCATCCATCAGAGCAGAGCACCTTCCTCCATCCATCAGAGCAGAGCACCTTCCTCCATCCATCAGAGCAGAGCACCTTCCTCCATACATCAGAGCAGAGCACCTTCCTCCATACATCAGAGCAGAGCACCTTCCTCCATCCATCAGAGCAGAGCACCTTCCTCCATCCATCAGAGCAGAGCACCTTCCTCCATCCATCAGACCAGAGCACCTTCCTCCATCCATCAGAGCAGAGCACCTTCCTCCATCCATCAGACCAGAGCACCTTCCTCCATCCATCAGAGCAGAGCACCTTCCTCCATCCATCAAAGCAGAGCACCTCCCTCCATCCATCAGAGCAGAGCACCTTCCTCCATCCATCAGACCAGAGCACCTTCCTCCATCCATCAGAGCAGAGCACTTTCCTCCATCCATCAGAGCAGAGCACCTTCCTCCATACATCAGAGCAGAGCACCTTCCTCCATACATCAGAGCAGAGCACCTTCCTCCATCCATCAGAGCAGAGCACCTTCCTCCATCCATCAGAGCAGAGCACCTTCCTCCATCCATCAGACCAGAGCACCTTCCTCCATCCATCAGACCAGAGCACCTTCCTCCATCCATCAGAGCAGAGCACCTTCCTCCATCCATCAGAGCAGAGCACCTTCCTCCATCCATCAGAGCAGAGCACCTTCCTCCATCCATCAGACCAGAGCACCTTCTTCCATCCATCAGAGCAGAGCACCTTCCTCCATCCATCAGACCAGAGCACCTTCCTCCATCCATCAGAGCAGAGCACCTTCCTCCATCCATCAAAGCAGAGCACCTCCCTCCATCCATCAGAGCAGAGCACCTTCCTCCATCCATCAGACCAGAGCACCTTCCTCCATCTATCAGACCAGAGCACCTTCTTCCATCCATCAGAGCAGAGCACCTTCCTCCATCCATCAGACCAGAGCACCTTCTTCCATCCATCAGAGCAGAGCACCTTCCTCCATCCATCAGACCAGAGCACCTTCCTCCATCCATCAGACCAGAGCAACTTCTTCCATCCATCAGAGCAGAGCACCTTCCTCCATACATCAGAGCAGAGCACCTTCCTCCATACATCAGAGCAGAGCACCTTCTTCCATCCATCAGAGCAGAGCACCTTCCTCCATCCATCAGACCAGAGCACCTTCTTCCATCCATCAGAGCAGAGCACCTTCCTCCATCCATCAGAGCAGAGCACCTTCCTCCATCCATCAGAGCAGAGCACCTTCCTCCATCCATCAGAGCAGAGCAGAGCACCTTCCTCCATCCATCAGAGCAGAGCACCTTCCTCCATACATTTTGGGAGTCTCCCACATGCCTTTTTGAAAACTCAAAATGCGCCATTTTGTTTTTTTTGCTGAAAGTAATGTCTTTCTTCTGGCCGCTCTGCCATAAAGCCCAACTCTATGGAGCCTACGGCTTATTGTCCTCCTATGTACAGATACTCCAGTCTCTGCTGTGGAACTCTGCAGCTCCTCCAGGGTTACCTTAGGTCTCTGTGCCGCCTCTCTGATTAATGCCCTCCTTGCCCGCTCCGTGAGTTTCGGTGTGCGCCCGTCTCTTGGCAGGTTTGCCGTTGTGCCATGTTCTTTCCATTTGGGTATGATAGATTTGATGGAGCTCCTAGGGATCATCAAAGATTTGGATATTTTTGTATAACCCAACCCTGACTTGTACTTCTCAACAGCATTGTCCCTTCCTTGTCTGGAGAGTTCCTTGGTCTTCATGGCAGTGTTTGGTTAGTGGTGCCTCTTGCTTAGGTGTTGCCGCCTCTGGGGCCTTTCACAAAGGTGTGTCTATGTAATGACAGATCATGTGACACTTAGATTGCACACAGGTGGACATCATTTCACTAATTATGTGACTTCTGAAGGTAATTGGTGGCACCAGAGCTTTTTATGGGCTTCATAACAAAAGGGGGTGAATACATACACACATTCCAATTATCAGTTTTATGTATATGTTTTTCTAATTTTACTTCACCAACTTTAGACTATTGTGTTCTGATCATCACATATAATTCAGATTAAAAAAAACATTGAACTAAAGGATGTAATGTAACAAAATAGGTAAAAAAGCCAGGGGGGGGGGGGGTGAATACTTTTGCAAGGCACTGTAGATGTAATCCTTAACTGGCATTTAGTTTGCAGTACACTTATATCTTATAGAATTTATTTTATAAAAATATTTTCTTCATCCTTTGTTGCATCTCAGTGCTGCTGATCTCCTGCATCCTCGTTGAAGCTACTTCCTGTCTACCTGCACTCCGGGGATGGTTGCGTGCCATTTCGCAGCGCGGGTTTCTTAACCACTTCAATACCCTCCCATTGTCAAATGACGCCCACAAGGTGGATCTCCCATCCTGGGTGGGCGTCATATGATGTCACACAGTTAGAATCCCTCCCAGGGAACATACATTAACCCCTGCAGCGCCCCCTAGTGTTAACCCCTTCCCTGCCAGTCACATTTACACAGTAATCAGTGCAATTTTATAGCAACGATCGCTGTGTAAATGTGAATGGTCCCAAAAATGTGTCAAAAGTGTCCAAAGTGTCCGCCGCAATGTCGCAGTCACGAAAAAAATCGCAGATCGCTGCCATTACTGGTAAAAAAAAAAATGCAATAAGTCTATCCCCTATTTTGTAGACACTATAACTTTTGCGCAAAACCAATCAATATACGCTTATTGCAAGAAGAATACATATACATATCGGCCTAAACTGAGTCAAAAATTATTACATTTTTTTTTTTAAATTGGGTATTTATTATAGCAAAAGGTAAAAAATTTTGTGTTTTTTTCAAAATTTCCGCTCTTCTTTTGTTTATAGCGCAAAAAATAAAAACCGCAGAGGTGATCAAATACTACCAAAAAAAAAAGCTCTATTTGTGGGAAAAAAATGACGTCAATTTTGTGTGGGTGCAACGTCGGGCGACCCTGCGCAATTGTCAGTTAAAGCGACGCAGTGCCGAATCGCAAAAAGTGCTCTGGTCAGGAAGGGGGTAAAATCCTCCAGGGCTGAAGTGGTTAATGGTGACAACCGTGGACCAATGCGTTTTTAATGTTTCACTTTAAGCGTTATTAAAACAATCGAAACATTTGGAACATGTATATTAGAAGAGCGTCCAGCCCCCCCCCCCCCCCCCCACCCCCCCCCCCCCCCCCCCCCCCCCCCATGATGATCTCTTGTGTATTAGCCTAACAAATTAGCAGAATTGTTTAACATTCGGTTCCCTATGAGGTTCGGATTTGGCACCCGATCTTTTAGTCATGTTCACCAAACTGGCCTCCCAACTGAGCCCAGGTACGTTCAACTCACTCACTAATTGCTAATTGTTAAAGCTTCTATGAGACTTTAGTGGTTGGGTTTGGTTCTTCCTGAATGTTCTGAGATATTTTCTGATGAATCTTCCTCGTCCTCATTACCAGACGAGACGTGCCCACAGCTCTTCCTTCCCTGGATTTCCTCCGGGCAGCGCGGTGCCCACTCCGTGTGATGAGATTCCACCAGTGCATAAATAACCGAGAATTGAAATGAACACATCATTAACTGGGTGTTAATTAGAAGGCAGATCTACTAATCTAAGAAAAATTAAAAGTTTGTAGAAGCCTTTCTTGGACTGAGATTCCTCTCCTTATACTCCTTCCTGGAAAGTTCTACTGAATGTCCTTCTCCACCACCGTTCGTCCATTTAACTGCTTGCCTACCGGGCCAATTCCAGTTCTGATACCTCTTACCACATACATGTAAAAATATACTTTTTTTTTTTTTACTAGAAAATGAAACATTATATTAAATATATAAATGTAGCGCCGGTACTCCCGATGAGTACGCGCTATGTCTTTAAATTTAGTTTTTGCCCAAAACTATAGTTGAGTTTTGGGGTTAATTGTGCTAAATTATGCTTTGGCATCCGTTTGGCTGGGCTGTATTGAGGTTCTGCCTGGTCACAGGTGGGGTTTGCACCTGTGAGAGGCCTTAGAACGCAGTCTGGTTGGATGCATTGGGTACCAACCTCTTCTCTGAGCCAATCAGTGGGCGCGTTTGTCTCACTGTGTATTCCTGGAGAGGGTACTTAAGGTGCTGAAGTCACGTGATTCAGGGTTTCCAGTCCAGAAGTTGCTGCTGACTCCATGGTCTTGGTCCTCCTGACCAGCCCCCAGAGGCCCTCATAGCCTGGGGTGCGGATCCATCCGTTTCCGAGCCTTGGAACTGACTAGTTCGAGGCGCAGTAACTGAAAGGAGGATTGTAAGGTGTTCTGGTGCCGTCTCGGGTTTGGAGAGGCCCAGCAACTCTACATGCAACCAGGTTGCGTGCTCGGATAAAGGGTCTGGTATGGATTTTGAGGGGGACCCCACGCCATTTTTTTTTTTGGCAGGGGTTCCCCTTAAAATCCATCCCAGACCTGAAGGGTCTGGTATGGATATTTAGGGGGGACCCCACGTAATTTTTTTTTTAAAATTTGAAGTGGGGTTCCCCTTAATATCCATAGCAGACCTGAAGGGCCTGGTTATTGAATTTGGCGGGACCCCCACGCTTTTTTTTTTTTTTTTATCAATGACTTTGAATGAATGACTGTTCTCTGTGTTACGGAGCCGACAATTCATTAGCCGCGAGTGATTTTAAATGGCTTTTTTTCCTGCAAAAATGACACTTTGTCATTCGAATCATTCGTTATATCCGCTATAATAATTTCGTATTAGTTGAAATTCGATATTTGGTAGTTGGATTCGAATTGTTCTATGTTACGGGAACCGGCAATTCATTAGCCGCGAGTGATTATTAACGATTCGTAGCGATTCGAATATTTTTTAACGATTCGTACGAAATTCGTATTTCGTACGAAATTCGTATTTCGTACGAATTCGAACGGAATTCGTACACGAATTACGAATTAATTTTTTTACGAAACGGAACGGAACGAAACGAAACACATTTTTTGACGGCTTCCATGTCTAGCCTAAGGCGAAGGCAGAGATCTTCTGGGCTGGACGGCTTAAGTAGGCAGGATATTTGACCGCTGTATGGTCTTGGCCACCGTGCTGCAGCTCAGTTTCAGGGTCTTGGCAATCTTCTTATAGCCTAGGCCAGTGATGGCGAACCTTGGCACCCCAGATGTTTTGGAACTACATTTCCCATGATGCTCAGCTACACTGCAGAGTGCATAAGCATCATGGGAAATGTAGTTCCAAAACATCTGGGGTGCCGAGGTTCGCCATCACTGGCCTAGGCCATCTTTATGTAGAGCAACAATTCTTTTTTTTCAGATCCTCAGAGAGTTCTTTGCCATGAGGTGCCATGTTGAACTTCCAGTGACCAGTATGAGAGAGTGAGAGCGATAACACCAAATTTAACACACCTGCTCCCCATTCACACCTGAGACCTTGTAACACTAAAGAGTCCCGTGACACCGGGGGAGGGAAAAGGGCTAATTGGGCCCAATTTGGACATTTTCACTTAGGGGTGTACTGACTTTTGTTAACAGTGGTTTAGACATTAATGGCTGTGTGTTGAGTTATTTTGAGGGGACAGCAAATTTACACTGTTATACAAGCTGTACACTCACTACTTTACATTGTAGACAAGTGTCATTTCTTCAGTGTTGTCACATGAAAAGATAGAAGAAAAGATTTACAAAAACGTGAGGGTGTACTTACTTTTGTGAGATACTGTATATATAAATATATATAAAAATATATTATATTTTGGATAATGCACTAGGCTGGTGCTGGCTCTCTTTTCTGTCTTTTGTAGTACATATCTTTTTATACAGGTCAGGTGGGATAGGTTAGAAGAGGGATGAGGGAACATTTTTTTTTAAGAATAGTTGGACTTAGGCCTTTCGCAGAGGCGGCTCCAGGCTTTGTGAGGCCTTAGGCAAATCTTAAACATGAGGCCCCACTCACGCCCAAAATCGGAAAAATAATTCAAGCGATAAAAAAATAACTGTACAAATTGCATATATTAAGAGCCTTAAATCCTATGAACTACTTCACAGTTTCTAGAATTTTGGTGATGACAGGGGGTCAGTAGGTGCCATGATATGCCAGATGGTATATATATCATCAGGGCTGTGTGTGGGGCGGCTGGCAGTAGTGATTATCGGAGCCCCCTCGGTCAGGGGTGACGTCATGGGATGTGTCAGTATCGGGCAGGACCATCATCATTCTGTACCTGGAAGCTCCGGCGGCGGACAGTCTCCCTGATGATCGCCGGGCGCCTGGTCTGGCATTGGCAGGTCCTCCAGTACAGACATTCATCCTGGAGAGTGGAGCAGAGTGAGAGCTGCTCGGCCGCTGCTGGCATTAGCTGGGCTCTGCACATGGTAGGAGATCCACAGAGCCTGGCAGAAGGGGAGGAGTCGGGAGAGGGGAGTACATGGAGCTACCCACTGACCCTGGGACGTCACCCCTGGCAGTGCTGAATTGAACAGTCCGCCCCTGGCAGGGGTAAAAGTAGTAGCGGGCAGAGAGACGAGCCCTGGGGACACCGACTGGGGGACATTCCCTCCAACTCCCACACACGTCAGGCAAATTAGGCGGCCGTGAGGCCCCTGGGAGTGCGAGGCCTAAGGCGGCCGCTTAATTAGAGAGCCGCCTCTGGCCTTTCGTACACTTGAATGAATATATATATATAAAGTGCAATTATATCTGTGTGTGGGTGTGTTTTTATGTATGTGTGCGTGTGTGTGTGTGTATGTATGTATGTATGTGTGGTGTGTGTGTATATATATATATATATATATATATATATATATATATATATATATAATTTCCTCTTCCTTCCAATGAAGAACGCTCTGGTGGACATTCTTATTGATGTAGATTTCCTCCCGCACAGTACAGACATATTCAGACACTGTCCAGTGTTTGTTGCTTGCTCTGATCACAGTCCGCCATCTTCCCGGTGTGTGGCGGTTGTACAATTGTCTCATCCCGGTCCCTCCTCGCCATTTCCTCCTCCTCGGTCACTCTCTGACAGTCCTTCAGATCTCCTGCGGATACAAAGCTCAGGAACGCTTTCTGATATCGTGTTTGTAGTGTAAAGGCGTTTTTTTCTTTTTTTCTTTCTGCGCTGTGGGACTTTCCATCTGTTTTTTTTTTTTTCTAGGTCAGACTTGATGTGGAAGTAGATTTCACGCAAAAATAAGTTCAGTTGCAGAGTCAGATTAAAGGTATAATGGTGACCCCCAACTTGCGCGGCTTAGCGGAATACCGCAGAGAACAAAGACAAAGGGAAGTGGGAACCCTGCCTGGTGGAGCTTCACAAGTTCTAGACACGTTCGCTGCAGACAAAGGACTATTCCCTTTTGGAAGAGCACAGGGTATAGATTGCAAGCTCTTCTGGACGTGCACACTAGCAATCGTTGTCCTTTGTTTCATGAATGGCACCATGGGTTATTCTGGGGACACAACACTGTAGTTAGAATTCATCTTTCATCGGTTTCATTTCAGCAAGGTGGAAATTGGCTGCCTGTGGCTTATTGTTCTTTCTTGTCATTGCTTGTTACAGGTCCTTACTGAATACAATAGATATAATTCTAGTTTTCAGAGTTATAGCCAGGCATGTACTGGCCATCGGGACTACCGGGAGTTTCCCGATGGGCCGTTGGCTCAGTGCGCCGGTCAGGTGCAGTCCTGGAGCCGAGCCTCTCTGACAGTGAGTGATCGCGATTTCACTCCTGTCAGGAGGAGCAGCTGCCGTCACTTGCTGGAGAGAGCATTAGGCTTTCTGCTCACTCCAGCCTGCAGGGGGAGATAGACAGCCAGCAGACTTTCCTCTCTCCCCTATCACTTGTTATCACATGACTGGAGAGAGGAACCAGAAGCTGCCTTCAAAACTGTGAGTACATGTGGGAGGGGGAGGAGAGGGATGACAATAAATACAGTACTTCTCACCTCCCCAGCCACCTTCTGGACACTCTCCTCCATGATTTGGCTAGGGCATAATAGCTATTCAAACCAGGGCTGTCCTAATGAATAGGAACACCTGGTCACTGCCCAGGGGCCCCAGGTGCATGAGGGGCCCATGATCAGGGCCAGCAAAAGGGGGGGGGGGGCAGGCACTGTGTTGGGGAGGGCACTGCTCATGGTGCTCTTCTTTGACAGGAGTAACTGCAATGCCACTTCTGTCAGAAGGAGCAGTGGCTGGCTTCTGCCGGAAAGAGGATTCAGCTCTCTTCTCCATCCTGCAGGAGGTGTGGAAGAGAGACAGGACTGAGACTAAAAACTCACCTCAGTCTCAGCGTGGGAGAGGAAAAAGGAACTGCCTTCATTGCAGGTGGGGGACAGCATTTGTGATCTGTGAGTGCAAGGGGGAAGGGAAAAACTGATTTATGGTGACACTGTGATGGGAGACACCCAATGGATGGGGACACCGTGATGGGGAAACCTGATGTTAAGGGACACTGTAATGGGAGTCACCCAACGTACGGGGACACCGTGATGGGGATACCTGATGTAAAGGGACACTGTAATGGGAGTCACCCAATGTACAGGGACACCGTTATGGGGAAACCTGATGTAAAGGGACACTGTCATGGGAGTCACCCAATGTACGGGGACACCGTGATGGGGATACCTGATGTAAAGGGACACTGTAATGGGAGTTACCCAATGTACGGGGACACCGTGATGGGGATACCTGATGTAAAGGGACACTGTGATGGGAGACACCCGATGTATGGGGACACTGTGATGGGGATACCTGAAGGATGGGGACACTGTGATGGGAGACACCCGATGTATGGGGACACTGTGATGGGAGACACCCGATGTATGGGGACACCGTGATGGGGATACCCGATGTATGGGGACACTATGATGGGAGACACCCGATGTATGGGGACACTGATGGGAGACACCCGATGTATGGGGACACCGTGATGGGGATACCTGATGTGTGGGGACACTGTGATGGGAGACACCCAATGGATGAGGACACTGTGATAGGGATACCTGATGTAAAGGGACACTGTGTTGGGAGTCACCCAATGTACGGGGACACCGTGATGGGGATACCTGAAGGATGGGGACACTGTGATGGGAGACACCCGATGTATGGGGACACTGTGATGGGAGACACCCGATGTATGGGGACACCGTGATGGGGATACCCGATGTATGGGGACACTGTGATGGGAGACACCCGATGTATGGGGACACTGATGGGAGACACCCGATGTATGGGGATACCTGATGTATGGGGAAACCTGATGTATGGGGACACTGTGATGGGAGACACCCGATGTATGGGGACACCATGATGGGGATACATAATGGATGGGGACACTGTTATGGGGTAACTTGATGTAAGGGGGTACAGTGATGGGGGCACCTGATGTAAGGGGGCACAGTGATGGGGGAACCTGATGTAAGGGGGCACTGTGTTGGGGGAACCTGATGTAAAGGGGGCACAGTGATGGGGGGAACAGTGGGGGCACCTGATGTAAGGGGGCACAGTGATGGGGGATCTGATGTAAGGGGGCACAGTGATGGGGGGGATCTGATGTAAGGGGGCACAGTGATGGGGGAACCTGATGTAAAGGGGGCACAGTGATGGGGGAACCTGATGTAAGGGGGCACAGTGATGGGGGAACCTGATGTAAGGGGGCACAGTGATGGGAGAACCTGATGTAAGGGGGCACAGTGATGGGGGAACCTGATGTAAGGGGGCACAGTGATGGGAGAACCTGATGTAAGGGGGCACTGTGTTGGGGGAACCTGATGTAAAGGGGGCACAGTGATGGGGGAACCTGATGTAAGGGGGCACTGTGTTGGGGGAACCTGATGTAAAGGGGGCACAGTGATGGGGGAACCTGATGTAAGGGGGCACTGTGTTGGGGGAACCTGATGTAAAGGGGGCGCAGTGATGGGGGGAACCTGATGTAAAGGGGGCACAGTGATGGGGGAACCTGATGTAAGGGGGCACTGTGTTGGGGGAACCTGATGTAAAGGGGGCACAGGGATGGGGGAACCTGATGTAAAGGGGGCACAGTGATGGGGGAACCTGATGTAAAGGGGGCACAGTGATGGGGGAACCTGATGTAAGGGGGCACAGTGATGGGGGAACCTGATGTGTTGGGGGAACCTGATGTAAAGGGGGCACAGTGATGGGGGAACCTGATGTAAAGGGGGCACAGTGATGGGGGAACCTGATGTAAAGGGGGCACAGTGATGGGGGAACCTGATGTAAGGGGGCACAGTGATGGGGGAACCTGATGTAAGGGGGCACAGTGATGGGGGAACCTGATGTAAGGGGGCACTGTGTTGGGGGAACCTGATGTAAAGGGGGCACAGTGATGGGGGAACCTGATGTAAGGGGGCACTGTGTTGGGGGAACCTGATGTAAAGGGGGCGCAGTGATGGGGGAACCTGATGCAGGCTAGTAGGAGCCCCAGTGCATTACTTTGCCCAGGGGCTCATGATGCTATTAAGATGGCACTGATTCAGGCTGGTCATTTGACCCTCGTAGCCCTATGTTCTGGAAGCTTCTTTCAGAAGCAGGGGGAGGCAGTCAAACTCCCAGCCTGTGAAACCTTGAACAGACTTGAACAAACAATCACTGCTCCCTTGGCTTCAAAAGGAGCTGAAAACGAAATTGGCCTGGCATCCTACGCTGGGAGTTAAATGGTAATTGAAATGGCCAGACAGCCAGCATTTCCAGAACAAGGCCAGCAGCGGCCCGCTTGTTTCCCTTTAATAGCATTACGCCGTATTTTGTTCAGTCTGCAGGAAGGCTTTGTACAGTACAGAATTATCTTCAAAGATCGGAGGGAATAGCCGAGTGCCAGGGTGCCAATCTCTCTGCCCATCTCCCCACCTAGCGTTGCGCACGGAACCTCTCACTGTTCTGATGCTAATTGAATTTAATTGCACCTTCAAAGTTTCATGAAAGCCCTGGCTGAAATTTCCTGAGTCTACTGAACGCGGTTTCCTGGGGGTGCGGGGCAGCTTCCTCGTTTTGCCCAAAGAACAGCGGATGAATTTTTTACCAACTAATCAGATTGTCAGCAGAGGAGGTGTCGCCACTCATCAATAATGGAATAATCAAGGCAGATTGTAGCTCGGTGCTGTCCTGCATTATTTACTGCCAGGTCTTCAAAAGGCAAAAAAAAAAAAAAAAAAGCTGAGCTTTAATTGACGTCCTTTTTAATTTACCAGTCAAGACTGAGTGCGGCAAAAAAGTGGACCCAGGGTGCAGAATGAAAGACATTTCCTATCCGATCCGGTGAAGAAACATGGCAGATATTGCAGAGAACCAGACGTATCCTACCTGTTGTCTGGTGATAATTGTAGAGGACGCGTTATGTTCAGACGTTCTTCGTTCACGACGTGACAATTACCGGGTTCTACTACAAAGATAGATGGATCCAAGAAAATAATCATAATGTCAGATAAACTGAACATGTCATTGGCAAAAGCACAGGCAGTTATCCTTACTGTGCATAGGCAGGCGCGATAAGATTCTGGTGTGGAGCAAAAATTCAGTTCCCAGAGCCCACAAGGCCCCTCTCGTAACAGACTGCAATGCAGCCACTTCATTGACCTCATGATGTCCGGGCCCGGATCTGAACCTGCAACCTCTGCTGTGTCTGGCAGTACCTCTTCTTGAGTCACCTGAGATGTTGGACATCCCCATGCCCGATTTTGTAGACAACCTTGCCTTGTGTCTTGTTTCTCTTGAACCTTGCTTCTCCCTTGAGCTTCCTATATAATCCATGCCTTTGCACTTCCCGTTTGCCAGTGTCAGGAGCGTGTAGCGCTCCTGCTCTTCATTCCCCCATCCTGGTTTTGACTGTGGCATTCTCCTTGTCTGTCTGTCCACCTGCAAGGTGATTGATGTGGCCAGTCTGTGGGTAGAGACCAAACCTGATTTAAGCCAGCCAAGCCTGCAGTCTCATGCTTATGATTGCATGTGTAATATGTGCTCAAGCTCTCTGTCCGGCTCTGCTAGATTGGATTCCCCTGTTTATGACCTTGGATCAGAGAGCGACTACTCTCTGAACTCTGCCTGCTTTTTGACTATGGATTGTACCCTGACTACTGTAAACCTTACCTGCCCTTGTACCTGGACTGTCATTGAACCACTCTGCCTCTTTACCAACCGCAAGTACCTGTTTGCTTTTCTCAGTTCGCGCTTGCCCCAGCATGGTGGCCAGGGGCACTATAGCATTGTGTATAAGTCCTGGGGACAACCGAGTACCGGTAGGCCTGCTTGTCTTATGGGAAAGGGGGCTGCTATAGGTGAAGAACACAGAAACTTGCCAGACTGTCTGACCGCCTGCATTCAGTCTAAGACAGACTATTGTTCTCTCTCCAGCCGATATTTCACTTTCATCATTCCTGCTGCCATCCGTATCTCCACTACTACTCTTTCTCGACCTTTGGCTTGTTCCTCAACTACGCTTCCACTTGATCCCAACCTGTAAACACTTGTTACTGACCTTTGGCTTGTTTACTGACTACGCTTATGCTTGATCCCTACCTGCTATATCTGCTACTGGACCCTGGTTTGCTCACCTCCTGGTGGGGCGATCCTGAGTATTGTGACCTGGTATTAACATGCAGCAAGACCCATCTCCGCCATCAGGAGCTCTGATGAATACCAGTGAGTGCTTAGACCTTGCACCTTGGGTGAGCCTTTGTCATCCACCAGGGGGACCTACTCTCGTACCTATTCTGCTGATCTGTGGTAGCCTCTCTACTGCTATAGCTACTGGTCTCCAAGCCTGACCCCTGACCGTGGCACACAAGAGGTTTTGGCAGTGCATTGTAGGATGCCCAAGAAGGTGTACCTAACCTCTTCGCACCAGCTGCACACATACAGTAAACCAGTGGCAGTTGGTGCAAAATAATATTTTTTTTGGGGGGGGGGGCGGCGGCAAACAGTGCACCCACAGCCACCTGCACTCACCCAGTTCGGTCGGTTGGTTATGAGCCCGGCACTTACCCCATCTATGGCGCGGGCAGCGTTTCCCTCCTCTGCGATGGGCGGCGGCTTCCGCCATGCATCTCCTCCCTCCTCCTCCTAGGCCAATTGGAATGCTTCTCCTTTCGCTCAATTGGGAAATGGGTCTCAGACACACTTCCTGATTGGTGGGGAGATCCAGTGTTACAATAGCGAATATTCATTTGCGATTGTCACACAACTGGGTGGGCTTGGGGTGCAGTGTTCTGCGCCCCAAGCCCACACTTTTCTGGCACTAATCACATGCTTAAAAAAACAAATTGGAATTCATGTATCCATTGCCCCGCATGTAGATTAGGGGGTCGGATGTATGGATGGGCCCACATGTAGATTAGGGGGTCGGATGTATGGAGGGGGGGTGGTGCACATGCGCCCTATATTATGGTCCGCCACTGCAGTATACATATATGCGGCCCTGTGTAAACCACTTACCATGCTGAGAGCGCACTCCCAGCACAGTATCTGACGGTTACCAGAAAGCTCCCGATGCATACTAGCAATCGGGAGCTTTCCGATCATGTGACCATCAATCACAGCTGTCACATGACCCAAATGCCCGCCCCCGCTTCTGGTGGGAAGGAGGAAGGAAAGATGACTTATTTTAGGCATCATCTGCAAAAGGAATTTCAGCTTTGGTGAGATACTCCCCAAAGGTTAATCACTTCTGGAGGGATGCAGACCCTACAACCTTTCTCATCAAAACACTGAAAATGAGAGGGCACCAGGTGATTATTATGAACCAAACCCCCAAATTCAGAATCAGTGTGCACAGGACATGGTGAAACAAACAGTTATTTCTTCAGAGCAACACAAGTTGCTGCAATGTTTGTTAAAATCCCTGCAATGTACATTGATCACCACAAGAGGTTCCTTTTTTTCTTCTCAATGAAAGTGGACTTGCCCTTTAACAGAAGCAAAGAAGGATCTGCAACGAAGATTGTGAAATTGAAAATCCTTGTAGCAGATATAGTTGACCTCGTTGCAAATTTTCTTTTTTTTTTTTGGAGACCAGCAACTTGGCATACAAACGTCCTTTGTGCATGCCATTCGTGCATTCTGCTGGGACTGAACAAGTGTTCCAGTTAATAATTTCCTCTAGACGACGATTAACTCCACAATAGAAATCCAGTGTCGCCCATCCTCTGAATGGCTGCAAGGCAAAAATATCTGCAGTGCTAATGATTTAAAACCGGCTTCTGTTAATAACATCTGGAACGCATCAATGTGGCACGAAGAGAAAGTAGAGCGTTAATCCACACTCATTATTTCCTATTTGTTTTGCAGCCACATAATACAGTGATTAATTTCTTATCTGGCTCAGAGACGTGTTATTAGGGTTTACACAGCTTCTCGTCCTAACGTCTTGTACCAGGCCGCGGTTCCAGCTCGTGCCCAGAATGTGCTTCATTTCAATGAAGTCTTTGGGTGAACCAACCGAGGTGGAACGATAAGCCATAACAAGCAATTAAAAGATGAAATTAGTTTCACGAGTGATTGTGTCAGTGACCTCCGACGAGGAGTTTACAGTTCCATTTTTTTTTTTTCTTCGGTTTACGAGCATGAATTGAGCCTGGACGGTTCTCATCGTTGTGTTGGCTGTAGACATCGAAGGGGCAGGTTTATGGAAAGTGGAGCAGGAGTGAAGAGGTGTCCACATCAACTATTGAGGAGATTTCATTGACGGAAAACATAACACCAGGAGAATTTTAGTGGTCAACAGGTCCCGTTTTTCTTTCGTTTTTTGGAATCATTGCCAATTTTTTTTTTACTGCCAATATGCCAAATTAACTTTGCCAAATTAAAATTTGTGTAGCAGTGTGGAAGCCCCAATACGCATATCTAAAGCCTAAAAGTTTTTTTTCTATTTTTTCCTGGTGATTTCTTCTCACTTCCTGTCCCATAGACACCAGGTGAAGTCCTCTCTTAGTTGCCACATGAACAGGTGTCCCCACTGTAGGAAAAAAAAATATCTACTTACCGTACTTAACTTAGACTCCGACTTCCGAATGGAGGATCCCAAATCACTTTACCTTTTTGAGTCTGGCTTCCGACTGAAGTATTCCAAATAACTTACCTTAGACTACCTTAGCCTTCTGACATGAGGATCCCAAATCACTCATCTTTGAGTCTGCCTTCTGACTGAAGTATAACAAATAACTTACCTTAGACTACCTTAGGCTTCTGACAGGAGGATCCAAAATAACTCACCTTTTGAGTCTGCCTTCCGACCTGAAGTATTCCAAATAACTTACCTTAGACTACCTTAGCCTTCTGACAGGAGGATCCCAAATCACTCACCTTTTGAGTCTGCCTTCCGACTGAAGTATTCCAAATAACTTACCTTAGACTACCTTAGCCTTCTGACATGAGGATCCCAAATCACTCATCTTTGAGTCTGCCTTCCGACCTGAAGTATTCCAAATAACTTCCCTTAGACTACCTTAGGCTTCTGACATGAGGATCCTAAATCACTCACCTTTGAGTTTGGCTTCCTACTGAAGGATCCCAAATAACTTACCTTCTGACTGGAGAATACCAGATCACTTACCTTTTCAACCTGGTTTCTGACTGAAGGATCCCCAAATCACTTACGTTAGACTCTGGCTTCTGATCGGAGGATCCCAAATCACTTACCTTTTTAGATTCCAGCTTTTGGCTGGAGAATCCCAAAGCACCTACCTTAGACTCTGGCTTTTGTCTGAAAGCTCTTAAATCACCTACCATAGACTATGTCCTCTTACTGGAGGATCCCAAATCACTTACCTTAAACTCCAGCTTCTGATCAGAGGACCCCAAATCTTGTGAGAATATACTCTTGCACTTAAATTCATCACCTGTTAGTCCCTACTCCCCTTCTCTGTGCAAGGTCAAATTTATACTAAATAGTCACATACCAGGTACATATTAAATGTGCTAAAAAGTATTGACATGTGGGGAAACCAACTTAATTTCCTTTCTGGCTCAGAGTTGTTATAGGGTTTACACAGCTTCTCGCCCAAACGTCTTGTACCAGGCTGTGGTTCCAGCTCATGCTTAGAATGTTCTTCTTTTTCAATGAAGTCTTTGGGTGAACCAACCGAGGTGGAACGATAAGCCATAACAAGCAATTAAAAGATGAAATTAGTTTCACGAGTGATTGTGTCAGTGACCTCCGACGAGGAGTTTACAGTTCCATTTTTTTTATTTCTTCGGTTACGAGCATGAATTGAGCCTGGACGGTTCTCATCGTTGTGTTGGCTGTAGACATCGAAGGGGCAGGTTTATGGAAAGTGGAGCAGGAGTGAAGAGGTGTCCACATCAACTATTGAGGAGATTTCATTGACGGAAAACATAACACCAGGAGAATTTTAGTGGTCAACAGGTCCCGTTTTTTCTTTAGTTTTCTGAAGTCATTGCCAATTTTTTTTTACTGCCAATATGCCAAATTAACTTTGCCAAATTAAAATTTGTGTAGCAGTGTGGAAGCCCCAATACGCATATCTAAAGCCTAAAAGTTTTTTTTCTATTTTTTTCCTGGTGATTTCTTCCCACTTCCTGTCCCATAGACACAAGGTGAAGTCCTCTCTTAGTTGCCACATGAACAGGTGTCCCCACTGTAGGAAAAAAAAATATCTACTTACCGTACTTAACTTAGACTCCGACTTCCGAATGGAGGATCCCAAATCACTTTACCTTTTTGAGTCTGGCTTCCGACTGAAGTATTCCAAATAACTTACCTTAGACTACCTTAGCCTTCTGACATGAGGATCCCAAATCACTCATCTTTGAGTCTGCCTTCTGACTGAAGTATAACAAATAACTTACCTTAGACTACCTTAGGCTTCTGACAGGAGGATCCAAAATAACTCACCTTTTGAGTCTGCCTTCCGACCTGAAGTATTCCAAATAACTTACCTTAGACTACCTTAGCCTTCTGACATGAGGATCCCAAATCACTCACCTTTGAGTTTGGCTTCCTACTGAAGGATCCCAAATAACTTACCTTCTGACTGGAGAATACCAGATCACTTACCTTTTCAACCTGGTTTCTGACTGAAGGATCCCCCAAATCACTTACGTTAGACTCTGGCTTCTGATCGGAGGATCCCAAATCACTTACCTTTTTAGATTCCAGCTTCTGGCTGGAGAATCACAAATCACCTACCTTAGACTCTGGCTTTTGTCTGAAAGGTCTTAAATCACCTACCATAGACTATGTCCTCTTACTGGAGGATCCCAAATCACTTACCTCAAACTCCAGCTTCTGATCAGAGGACCCCAAATCTTGTGAGAATATACTCTTGCACTTAAATTCATCACCTTTTAGTCCCTACTCCCCTTCTCTGTGCAAGGTCAAATTTATACTAAATAGTCACATACCAGGTACATATTAAATGTTCTAAAAAGTATTCACTTTCTGGCTCAGAGTTGTTATAGGGTTTACACAGCTTCTCGCCCTAACGTCTTGTACCAGGCTGTGGTTCCAGCTCATGCCTAGAATGTGCTTCATTTCAATGAAGTCTTTGGGTGAACCAACCGAGGTAGGACAATAAGCCATAACAAGCATCTAAAAGATGAAATTAGTGATTTGAAACTTTTTTTTAATAGTTTTTGAGATGGGGGAGAAGGGTTAGAACCTCTGTCATGATTATATTGAGGTGTCCTGCTGGTAACTTGGTGGCACAGGAAGAAAGTGGAAAAACTTCCCAAGGTGACACACAGAAATAAAAAACAAACCCTTTCCCAGAAAATGCTCATAAATTATGGTTGGACATTTCCATACAAGCAATGCCTGGGGGGATGGGGGTTCTAAAATATTCTCCAAAGCATCGCAAGCTAATTATGTGATTTACACCAACAGGTTCCTAATCCCAGCCATCCAGTTGGAGGATGCAAGGCTTGCAGTCAGGGCAGCCATCAGAAATTTTGGGGCCCCTTACGCAGCTTTAGGCCTGCCCCCTCCCCCCCGAGCCTGACACCAGCATTCCCCAGGTGCCCGCCCACTGGTTGTCCCACCAAGTTGGACAGCCCCGTATATTCAGTAAAGAGCCACCCCCATATATTCAGCAAAGAGACCTCCTAATCCAGCAAAGAGACAGCCCAATCCAGCAGAGACATCCCCATATATTCAGTAAAGAGATGTTCCAATCCAGCAAAGAGGCAAAGAGATGGCCCAATCCAGCAGAGGCATCCCCATATATTCATTAAAGAAAAATGGGAAAACCCCTAGGGGTGGGACTTAAAAGGCACTACCAACTACACAGCTAAGAGCCATCCCCATATGACTGATCACTATGGTAGCCAATCGGAGGCTATCACAGCGATCAGGTGACCCGGAATCGGGTGATCGTTAGTTCTGGGCCCAGCGCTCTCGCTGAGACCCTCGTCTCTGTGCTGGGAGTGCGCCGCGCGGCGCGTTTACAGCACAAAGGGAGATACGCAAAAAATGTGGCCCCACGGAAAAAAAAGCCCAGTCTAGTGGGGCCGCTTATTTGTATGCGATCGACATCGAGGGGTTAAAATACTTGGCAGGTTCACTTTGATTTTCAATGCACAGTTGAAGTTTTTCCAGTACCGTAACTGGGTTATTTTATCTGGCCGTTACAGACTAAGCTCTGGTTGGAATTCTTCTGGAACTTTATGATTTTGTTAATAATGAACTCCATGTAGACAGCGGACATTGTCCTTCCTGCCTAAAGAGACGATTGGCATTCTGGATATTAAGAGCATGTCACAGGTCATTGTTAGAGATGGCATTGGATTTCCCAAAAGCCTCTGTTCCAGGAACAAAGTGCCTTATTAACATATCGGACCTAAAAAGCATGGTCCGATCTGCGTTGCAGGGAGTGCAGAGGTTGGAAGAACGATGCCAGTTAGCAGTATAATGGAGAGAGGTGCCCAGCCTCCCATGTCTTCTCGGTATGCGTGCCCTGCTTCACAGTGGCGAAAATAATGATCTGATCCCCTGCAGATTGTGTAAGTTTTGCCCACTTACAAAGAAATGAAGGGTCTATAATTTTTATCTTAGGTGTATTTTATATGATGGAGACAGAATATCAACCAAAAATCCAGAAAAAACACAATACAAATGTTATACATGAAGTTGCAGTTCAGTGAGTAAAATAAGTATTTGATCCCCAACCAACCAACAATAATTCTGCCCCCCACAGACTGGCTACAGTAGGTGCTCATGTGGTACACAGATTAGTCCTGTCAATGTAAGAAGGTGCTCCTGACAACTCGTTATGTGTATAGAAGACACCTGTCCACAGAATCTCTTTCTTCTATTCAAGCCAAGAAACCTTTAAGGATTTAGAGAAGATCTGTAAAGAATGGTGGACCAAAATCTCCTCCATCACCATCATGGGGAAGACCAAAGAGCCGCCAGAGGACGTCAGGGAGAAGATTGTAGACCTGCACAAGGCTGGAATGGGCTACAAGACCATCGGCAAGAAGCTTGGTGAGGAGGAGACAACTGTTGGAGAGATTATTCGCAAATGGAAGAAACATAAAATAACCATCAATGGTCCTCAGTCTGGAGCTCCATGGAAGATTTCTCCTCATGGGGTGAGGAGGATCATGAGAAAAGTGAGGTATCGGCCCAGAACTACACGAGAGGGGCTTGTGAATGATCCCAAGCCAGTTGGGACCACAGTCACCAAACAAACCATTGGTAACACAATACACCGCCATGGATTTAAAATCCTGCAGCACCCACAAGGCCCCCCCCCCAATGAATGAATGAAAGACTTGTATAGCGCTGCAAATGCGAACTGAATCGCCTCGAGGCGCTTGATCCGTCCTGTGCTTCCTGCTTGTTAGAAGAGGTGGGTCTTTAGTTTTTTCCTGAAGGCCCGATGGTTTTCTTCCATGCGGATGTCAGTGGTTGTCCCACCAAGTTGGACAGCCCCATATATTCAGTAAAGAGCCACCCCCATATATTCAGCAAACAGACCTCCTAATCCAGCAAAGAGACAGCCCAATCCAGCAGAGACATCCCCATATATTCAGTAAAGATATGTTCCAATCCAGCAAAGAGGCAAAGAGATGGCCCAATCCAGCAGAGAACTGAATTGCCTCGAGGCGCTTGATCCGTCCTGTGCTTCCTGCTTGTTAGAAGAGGTGGGTCTTTCGTTTTTTCCTGAAGGCCCGATGGTTTTCTTCCATGCGGATGTTGGTGGGTAGAGCGTTCCATAGCCGAGGTCCTTGAACTGCGAATCTTCGTTCTCCCTTGGATTTGTAGCGGGATTTAGGGATGAGGAGGAGGTTTTGGCTAGTTGATTGAAATCTGTGGATGGGTGTGCAGTTATTTATTTTCTCGCGTAGGTATTGAGGAGCGTTTCCTTGTGTGTATTTGTGGGTGAGGCAGAGGGTCTTGAAAGTGATCCGATCCTTAACGGTTAGCCAATGAAGGGTCCTTAGGGCTGGGAGATGGATTCCCATTTTTTTTTTCCAGTGACTAGTCTTGCTGCCGTGTTTTGGACGACTTGTAGGCGTGCAATCTGGTATTTGGGTAGTCCTATGTAGAGGGAGTTAGCATAGTCGAGTCGGGAATTGATGATTGTTCCAACTACTACTGCTTTCTTTTTTTCTGGAATGAAGGGGATGAGTCTACGTAGCAGACGGAGAAGATGGTGCGAGACGCTGACTACTGATCCTATTTGAGCATCCATTGACATCTCAAAGATGACTTTTGGCTTTGGTGCTAGGGGAGAGTCCAAGGATGGTGGGTGGTGTCCAAGGGGTCTTTGTTTTAATATTTCTGTTTGCATTGAGGAGAAAAGCTCTGTTTTGGATCCATTGAGTTTGAGGGAGCTTGTGGTCATCCAGGTCATCAATGTGAGGCATTTTCTCAAGAAGGCACATGTACAGGTCCATCTAAAGTTTGCCAATGAATGTCTAAATGATTCAGAGAAGGATTGGGAGAAAGAGCTGTTGTCAGATTAGACCAAAATTTAACTCTTTGGCATCAACTCGACTCGCCGTGTTTGGAGGAAGAAAAATGCTGACTATGACCCTGAGAACACCATCCCTACAGTCACACACGGAGGAGGAAATCTTATTCTTTGGGGCTGTTTCTCTGCTAAAGGAACAGGCCGTCTTTGCCGCACTCAGAGGCCAATGGACGGGGCCATGTATTGTAAAATCTTGGATGAGAACCTTCTTCCCTCAGCAAGAACACTCAAGATGGGTCATGGATGGGTCTTCCAGCATGACAATGACCCAAAGCATACCACAAAGGCAACAAAGTAGTTACTCTAGAAGAAGCACATTAAGGTCATGGAGTGGCCTAGCCAGTCTTCAGACCCTAATCCTATAGAAAATTTGTGGTGGGAGCTGAAACTTCGAGTTGCCAAGAAACATTAATGATTTAGAGAAGATCTGTAAAAGAAGAGAGGACCAAAATCCCTCCTGAGATATGTGCAAACCTGATCACCAACTACAAGAAACGTCTGACCTCCTGTGATCACCAACAAGGGTTTCTCCACCAACTACCAACTCATGTTTTGCTTGGGGATCAAATACTTATTTTACTGTCTGAACGGCAACTCCCATTTATAACATTTGTATCATGTGTGTTTTTTCTGGATTTTCGGTTGATATTCTGTCTCCATCATATAAATTACACCTATGATAAAAATTATAGACCCTGCCCGCATTCTCCACAAAAAAAAAAAAAAATTATAGACCCTTCACTCCTTTGTAAGTGGGCAAAACTTACACAATCTGCAGGGGAACAAATCATTATTTTCCTCCACACTGTGAATTGGGTCCAAATCCTGAATTCCCCCAGAGCAGCCGCAATTTACTATTCTCCCTCTCAGCTCTAAATCCTCCTCTCGGTATTACTTTTTTAAACCTGTTAATTAAGAGAAATGAATTATCCATTCTGCAAACACAGCCCATAAAAACGTCCGCTTGTCGAAGAATAAAAACCCGCCGCACATTTTTTTTCTTCGAGACTTCTATTTTTTATTTTTTCCTCTCTCTCTCTCCTTTTTTCGCCGGGCTAGGTGATTACTCCGTTAATTGTGCCGGCTATATATTTCCCCCCGTTGCCTCCGCAGAACGCGCAAGGAGCTGACACCTGCAAATGAAATGAATGAAGTCAAACTTTCTGACACATTGCAGAAAGAAAAAAAAAAAAACTGGCGCGTATCTTACGCCGTGGATAGATATATAAAGTGTAGCGCTGAATTAGCTAAAGCAATGGCCTAGCTAAACGAATGGTAGGGCCACCATAAGTACAGAAGTGACAAAATAAATGGTGACAAGTACTGACGACCAATCTTGTGATAAGATGATATCAGATGTATAAAAAAATATATACAATAAGGAATACAATAAAAAAGTGACTAGTGTAATAACATTAACATCACGCATACAGAAACAGGTTTTTGCATTAAAGCAGTGAACTGATTGATCAGATGTTTGGACGTTCTTCAAACAACCAAAGAGAGAAGAGAAGAGGGAGAGAGAGAGACAGAGAGAGAGAGAGGAGAAGAGAGAGAGAGAGAGAGAGAGAGAGGGAGAGAGAGAGAGAGAGAGGAGAAGAGAGAGAGAGAGAGGGAGAAGAGGGAGAGAGAGAGAGAGGGAGAAGAGGGAGGAGAGAGGGAGGGGAGGGGAGAGGAGAGAGAGAGAGATAGAGAGGGAGAGAGAGAGAGGGAGGGGAGAGAGAGAGAGGGAGAGAGAGAGAGATAGGGAGGGGAGAGAGAGAGAGGGGAGAGAGAGAGAAGAGGGGAGAGAGAGAGGGGAGGAGAGAGAGAGAGGAAGATAGAGAGAGAGGGAGGGGAGAGAGAGAGAAGAGGGAAGAGAGAGAGAGAGAGAGGAGAGAGAGAGAGAGAGGAGTGGAGAGGGGAGAGGGCGAGAAGAGGGGAGAGGGCGAGAAGAAGAGCGAGAAGAGGGGAGAGAGGAGAGAAGAGGGGAGAGAGGAGGGGAGAGAGAGAGAGAGGAGAGAGAGAGAAGAGGGGTGAGAGAGAGAGAGAGGAGGGGAGAGAGAGAGAAGAGGGGTGAGAGTGAGAGAGAGAAGAGGGGTGGGGAGAGACGAGGGGAGAGAGAGAGAGAGAGAGGGGTGGGGAGAGACGAGGGGAGAGAGAGAGAGAGAAGAGGGATGAGAGAGGGGAGAGAGAGAGAGAGAGAGAGAGAGGGAGAGAAAAGGAGGGAGAGAGAGAGAGAAAAGGAGGGAGAGAGAGAGAGAGGAGAGAGAGAAAGGGAGAGGGGGGAGAGAGAGGGGGAGAGAGAGAGAGAAGGGGGCGTCGCCCTGCGCAGCAATCTCCTGGGGATATCACTCCGCCTGCTGTCAGTCAGTGGCAGACAGAGGCTGCTAATGGCCACACATTCGGGGCTCCAGCCTCAATAGCCCCATGCTAACTACGCCTATGCCACCACCTATGAAGATGTGAGCTTACCAGATAGCTCGGACCCAAAAGAACCTACGTTCTATGAGTCAATAGAGCTTAAAGTGTCAGCTGATAGCTGGAATACGATCACTGGAGATGTGTCCCAAAACTTTTGGAGAAAGGTCCGTCTCCGCACAGGAATATGTAATGTCAAGTTTCAACCGGTAGATAGGAAAGGATAGAGAAGACCATATAGTGTAATTACATATGACAAAAATAAATTTATTAAAAAGCTAATACACTTACATTTAAAAAGTGTTTCAAGCGCTTGTATAAAACAAAAAGTGTCGGCAGTGGAGTCCTCCCGACGCGTTTCGTCTCAGTAGACTTCGTCTGGGGTGTCCCTCCACTGCAGCCTTACTCACATTTCTAGAAATAATGACCCCCTTTAACGAGAATCCAGCTCATTGTGTCACCGTTTGGTTGTGACAGATACTTCCGGGTTGCGCCAAAATGGCGTTCCGCGCCTCCATATCATGATAAAGTATGCGTTCCACAGGCCGCTCAACTTCTGTTTTCTGTAAAATAGACGGCCGGATTGTATACCGAGCCTCAAGCCTTCCGCCGCACTTCCTGTTAAATGTGAATTTTGGTAAAAAATAAGAAAATGCGTTAAAAAAAAGAAAAAGAAAAAAATCTTCAGGGAACACTTTCAGGGAATTGTAAAAGCACAATATACACGAGATCGCGGACGGTGCGTCTGCGGGAGTGATGTGAAGGCTTCAGTAATGGCTTTTTGTGTTGCGGCGCAGAGTACGGCGTGAAAGGCGGATTATACTCCTCCGTATAAATATGGATATGTGGGTTTAACAGACACAATTACACGGGAGCCTCGGAAAGTGGTGGATCTGAAGGTGCACAGAAATGTACACAGAAGCTGCAGGAGAGGCGACGGGGGCCCTTTTTTTTTTTTTTTTCCCCATTGATATTCTAATTTACCGAATGCTAGAAGTACTTTGAAAAGCAAATAGTTCGCTGATGCCATTTAAGATAAGTTGTGTTCTCCCCATTGCTATTTACTGTCATTTTTTTTTTCTTCTTGGCGGTGTCTCGTTTTTTTTTTGCTGGAATTTATAGCTTGTTTAGGTGACGGGAGTTATTTTTAGGCAGCTTTGCTTCTGGAGCCGTTAGTTTTTCTTTTTAAGTGTTTATTTTCTTTTTAAGCTTGATCTTTACAAGTGACACTAAACTCTGGTTTAAAAACAAGAATACCGTATATGTTCTTAACTCGGAAAAGTCCGTTCCTTTGCTCTTGGCCTCTTCCAGGCCGCCTACGGCTGACTTTCTTCATGATTCAATTGTAAGTAAAAACATAGTCCCCCCCCCCCCCTGCCTTGGTCCCACTGTATGTATAATCATAGCCACCCTACCTTGGACCCACTGGATGTAGGACCATAGCCCCCCCTGCCTTGGTCCCACTGTATGTATAATCATAGCCACCCTACCTTGGACCCACTGGATGTAGGACCATAGCCCCCCCTGCCTTGGTCCCACTGTATGTATAATCATAGCCACCCTACCTTGGACCCACTGGATGTAGGACCATAGCCCCCCCTGCCTTGGTCCCACTATATGTATAATCGTAGCCACCCTACCTTGGACCCACTGGATGTAGGACCATAGCCCCCCCTGCCTTGATCTCACTGTATATAGAAACATTGTGCTCCTGCCTTGGTCCCACTGTATGTAGGCATGTAGCCTGTCCCTGCCCCACTGTATGTACATATGTAGCCCAATTGCCTTGGTCCCACACTGTATAGGAATGTAGTGCCCCTGCTGTGGTCCCAATGTATGTAGAAACATACCCCTCTTGCCTTGGGTCCAACTGTATGTAGGAATGTAGCGACCCCACCTGGGTCCAACTGTATGTAGGAACATAGTCCCCTTGCCTTGGACCCAATGTATGTAGAAACGTAGCCCCCCTGCCTAGATCCCAATGTATGTAGGAACTTAGCCCACTTGCCTTGGGCCCAATGTATGTAGAAACGTAACCCCTTTGCCTTGGACCCAATGTATGTAGGAATGTAGCCCCCCTGCCTATGTCCCAATGTATGTAGGAACTTGGCCCACTTGCCTTAGTCCAACTGTATGTAGGAACGTAGCCACCCTGCCTTGATCCCACTGTATGTAGAAACGTAGTCCCCCTGCCTTGGTGCCAATATATGTAGGAACATAGCCACCCTGCCTTGTTCCAACTGTATGTAGGAACGTAGCCACCCTGCCTTGGTCCCAATGTATGTAGGAACGTAGCCACCCTGCCTTGATCCCACTGTATTTAGAAACGTAGTCCCCCTGCCTTGGTTCCAATGTATGTAGGAACATAGTCCTCTTGCCTTGACCCACTGTATGTAGAAACGTAGTCCCCCTGCCTTGGTGCCAATGTATGAAGGAACATAGCCCCCTTGCCTTGACCCACTGTATGTAGGAACATAGCCCCCCCCTGCCTTAGTCCCACTGTATGTAGAAACGTAGTCCCCCTTGCCTTGGACCTAAGGTATGTAGGAACATAGCCTCCACCCCCAGCCTTGGTCACCCTGTATGTAGGAACGTAGCCACCCTGCTCTGGTCCCCACTGTATTGTTTGTGTGTACATTACTTTTTATTAAATGGTGTCTTGGTAAATACAAATTTTTCCGCCCCCCGCTCACCTGTGCCCATCAAATGCAGCCTCACTGGTGCCAATTAATGCAGCCTCACTAGTGGCAATTAATGCAGCCTCACTGGTGCCAATTAATGCAGCCTCACTAGTGCCATTTAATGCAGCCTCACTGGTGCCAATTAATGCAGCCTCACTGGTGCCAATTAATGCAGCCTCACCAGTGCCATTTAATGCATCCTCACCAGTGCCCATCAAATGCAGCCTCACCAGTGCCCTCTAAACTGATGACTTGTAAAGGCTTTTAAAGCGTCACCTATAGACAATGTTGGGTATCAAAGTCTGTCGCCGTTTCATGGACCTGCGTTTTAAAGCATGGCATGTTTGGTATCTATTTACTCAACGCAACCTCATCTTTTATACTTTACCAGAAGATCGAGCAACGTATTGCATTTGTGTGCATTAAAATGACCTTCTTGTGTATTTGTTACTGATATTTGCCTTTCGATAAACGGTTATGCTAATATCACGTGACACAAACAAATAGCAGCCTACCACCATTTTATTCTCCAGGGTATCTGCTTTCAGAAAATATGGCTCAGGCAGCAAAAGGGTTAAGCAAGCTCCCAGCACACACATATTGTAACCACAGGAATTTTTTTTTTTTCGGCTTTGTACGTTTTCAAGCACTGGAGGCCGGCAGTACTTCTTTCCTGCTACCTGATGCTATTGACGTATTTTCCAAATGTGAGAGGCTGGCATTATCCATTAACAACTGGCACTCAAGTTACTATAATGTGTAGTTGCAGAATGTTGTACGATGTTGGCCATCAATTGGCGCAGAAAAAAGGTAACATTAGGTAATTACCCGTTTACGGGCAGATTTAAAATTGCACGTTTTTTTGGACATCTCAGATATTTTTGTCGGGCTTTTCTGATGTTGAGACCCCCATATGTTTTCAAAGCTTACAATTTTAATCTACTCGGGTAGCCCTCGATAGGTGTCCCTCACTTCCCATTACTGCAATCTGTTATTTTATTTTTTTTTGTATTTCTTACCGGCGATAGTTTGGTATTGTACATTTACTGTCACCCCGAAGCCGGCGTTTAGATTTTCTACAATGGGAGGCTGGCATTGTGCCTTTTACAGGAACCAAAGGCCAGCATTATCCTTCTACTGCAAACAGAGGTTGGCGGCACGCAATACAGTGAACAACTTTGTCCGTATTCATGTAGCGCCCCTCCTGGCTGGGGGCAGGGAGAGGGCTAGCCTCAGTGGCGTCGCTAGGGGGTGGCTTTTGGGGCTATAGCCCCGAATCTGGGGCCCATAGCCCCGAGTCTCTTCAGGGGTCCCCAAGGGGAGGGGAGGCTCTCTGGAGACCCTTATGTAAGTGGGGGGCTCTCTGGGGACCCTGATGCAAGGGTGGAGGCTCTCTGGGGACCCTGATGCAAGGGGGAGGCTCTCTGGGGACCCTGATGCAAGGGGGAGGCTCTCTGGGGACCCTGATGCAAGGGGAGGCTCTCTGGGGACCCTGGTGCAAGGGGGAGGCTCTCTGGGGACCCTGATGCAAGGGGGAGGCTCTCTGGGGACCCTGATGCAAGGGGAGGCTCTCTGGGGACCCTGATGCAAGGGGAGGCTCTCTGGGGACCCTGATGCAAGGGGAATGCTCTCTGGGGACCCTGATGCAGGGGGGGAGGCTCTCTGGGGACCTTGATACAAGGGGAGGCTCTCTGGGGACCCTGATGCAAGGGGGAGGCTCTCTGGGGATCCTGATGCAAGGGGGGGCTCTCTGGGGATTCTGATGTAAGGGGGGCTCTCTGGGGACCATGATGTAAGTGAGGGGCTCTCTAGGAATGTATACACACACACACGTATATTACTGTATATACATGTGTATGCCTGCCCAAGCGTATGACTTTCTCTACTACGCTGCTATGGGCTCTAGCCCCAGATCTTTTGTAGACCCAGCAACGCCCCTGGCTAGCATTATCCCAGGATGGATCCATGGCTGTAATGGAGACAAGACAATGATGGGTGGTGTGGCAGTCAGTTTATTCTTTTCAAAATTGTATTGCTCTGGCGCACAGGGAAAGAAGCTTAGGGTAGAGGTCTTCTCCAGCTACAGGGCTTTAGATTCCACCAGTCTTCTCCTCCATCCAAGGGAGTAACGGATCCTCTGAGAGCAGGCACCAATCCCCCACCAATCACCCTCAAGCAGGACTTACATCCACCGGACCTTGGGTGCTGTACCTTCCTTGACCAGGCAGGGCAGCTTGAGGATTATGAGCTAGGCCCCAGCCAGGCTCTGGCCTACTCAGCCCAAACCATTGCACACACCTCCCCAGGCTGCAGCCCAGGGGGACAATAACTCACCAGGCCACTCCTTAGACATTTATGTCCTTCCCCCAGCATGCACTACTGGCCGTAAACCTCCTAGTGGTTGCCAGAGGGGGACATACATGCTCATTAGCCCAGGATTGTTACTTTCCCACCATGACTATTGCCCTGAGTGCCAGTGACACCCAGTGGTGGCAGCAGGGAAAGGCAGCAATCCTAAACTTAGGGGAAAAACCAAGTGAAAACTACTGATTGGCCTGGGCATGTTACTACCCAGGACAATTACATTTACTAGACCCCCCTGAGTGTTGGGTGACCTAAAACCCATGGTAGGGGAAGCCCACATAGGGGGACCAAACATCATTCCACTAGTCCACTTTGATATCTTCCTTCTCTAATATACACCTTACTCTACCCAGCCTTACTAGACTCTACCTAATGTATATGAGAGGATCTACCAGGATTTTTGGGTTGCTTCCTGTTAATGAGGGGCTTAGTCTCCATTCCTTTTAGGTCAGTGCTAAATTTCGGGTGCCTTAAAGCCCATGGTAGGGGAAGCCAAAATAGGGGGACCAAGCTCCACTATTCCACATTTACATCTCCCTTCTCTAAGAGACACCTCACTCTACGGAACCTTACTAGACTCTACCCAATCTATATGAGGGGAACTACCAGGATTTTTGGGTTGCTTCTAGTTAAAGAGGGGCTTGGTCCTTATTCCTTTTAGGTCAGTGCTGAGTGTCGGATGCCTTAAAGACCATGGTAAGGGAAGCCCAAATATAGCTACTCTAGTTCACCTTTACATCTCCCTTCTCTAAGATACACCTCACTCTACCCATCCTTACTAGACTCTACCCAATGTATATAAAAGGATCTACCAGGGTTGTTGGATTTCTTCCTGATAAAGAGGGGCTTAGTACCTATTCCATTTAGGTCAGTGCTGAGTGTTGGGTGCCTTACAGCCCATGATAGGGGAAGCCCACGTAGGGGGACCAAACGTGTCTTCACTAATCCACCTTTACATCTTCCTTCTTTAAGATACACCTCACTCTACGCAACCTTACTAGACTCTACCCAATGTATATGAGGGGATCTACCAGGATTATTGGGTTCCTTCCTGTTAAAGTGGGGCTTAGCCCTTATTCTTTTTAGGTCAGTGCTGAGTGTCAGATGCCTTAAAGCCAATGGTAGGAGAAGCCCATGTAGGGGACCAAATATAGCTACTCTAGTTCACCTTTAGATCTTCCTTTTCTAAGATACACCCCACTCTACCCAACCTTACTAGACTCTACCCAATATATATGAGGGGATCTGCCTTGGTTATTGGGTCAATTCCTGTTAGGGAGGACCAGAGCTGAGGGAAAAATGTTAACCCCTTCTTACAGGGAACAGCAGAAATCCTAAACCTAGGGGAGAAACCCAATGAAAAGCTATAAATTGCTCTGGGCATACTACTACTACCCAGGAAAGTGACATTTACTAGAGACCTATGACAACAGGGTGGCTACCTATACATTAGGCCCCCGCATTTGCTCAGATGGTTTTGCCAATCTCTGCATCTTCTAGAAATGTTATTTTACTGTTAAACAAGAGGAAAAACCTTCTCATGATGGCGCATCAATCTGTATATGCACAAATATGAGTATTTTATATCAAGGAAAATTTCACGTAATCATTACTAATGTCTACCACCCACATACAGCTGAACGCCAGCCAACCTGTAATTAAAAATAGTATATAGCTGTAATTACACCTCTGTAGTCTCAACTTTTTACATGTCTGCATGAAAATACCCATTTTGTGGGCAGGATTGAAATATTGCAAACAATAATCAAAGTGTAAGCAGCCCATTTACCGACAAGATCAGGTTACCTACCTGGGCTAACAAACAATCGACATCCTATCCTGCACTGTTGCCCACAGTCAGTATAGAGGGGTCCGTCCGTTGCCAATGGTGACCCCATAGAAAGCCAAATCTAGGAAATAGCTAGCACAGGTGCTGAGCATTTCTATACTTTAAATGGGCTAACAAGACAGTCTGGCATCTGACTATGAGATCACTAACAACTTTCAAGAGATTGTCTCAGAATGAACATTACTAGTGATAAAGAAACATCTGCCCATACCAGCTTAAAGTGGAACTTCAGCTAAAAGGTTTTTATTTTAAAATTTTTGGTTTGAGGGAAGAGTTGGAAACGTGGTCCGGATCATATAATCATCTGGATCTCCGCTTGGTACCTTGACCCTAATGACGCTGTTGCTGTGTCACCAAGCCGGGGGGGGGGGGGATGATCTTTTAATGAAAAAAGTGGTCCTCAACAAAACAACATTCAAAACAGCCAATGCGTTTTGGAGGTGTAACTCCTCCTTCAGCGCTCTGATTAACAATGTAGGGACCCTGGGAAAGGTGTAGTACCCAGAGATAAAGCACCTCAAACCTTTGTGGTTTAAATAGTTCAGTCTTGGGAGGTGGTCCCAGGTTAAGTCTTGGGGGCCGGTCCCAGGTTCAGTCTTGGGCGCCGGTCCCAGGTCCAGTCTTGGGCGCCGGTCCCAGGTCCAGTCTTGGGCGCCGGTCCCAGGTCCAGTCTTGGGGCCCGGTCCCAGGTCCACTCTTGGGTGCCGGTCCCACGTCCAGTCTTGGGTGCCGGTCCCACGTCCAGTCTTGGGCGCCGGTCCCAGGTCCAGTCTTGGGCGCCGGTCCCAGGTCCAGTCTTGGGCGCCGGTCCCAGGTCCAGTCTTGGGCGCCGGTCCCAGGTCCAGTCTTGGGCGCCGGTCCCAGGTCCAGTCTTGGGCGCCGGTCCCAGGTTCAGTCTTGGGCGCCGGTCCCAGGTTCAGTCTTGGGCGCCGGTCCCAGGCCCAGTCTTGGGCGCCGGTCCCAGGCCCAGTCTTGGGCGCCGGTCCCAGGCCCAGTCTTGGGCGCCGGTCCCAGGTTCAGTCTTGGGCGCCGGTCCCAGGTTCAGTCTTGGGCGCCGGTCCCAGGTTCAGTCTTGGGCGCAGGTCCCAGGTTCAGTCTTGGGCGCCGGTCCCAGGTCCAGTCTTGGGCGCCGGTCCCAGGTCCAGTCTTGGGCGGTGGTCCCAGGTTCAGTCTTGTGCGCCGGTCCCAGGTTCAGTCTTGTGCGCCGGTCCCAGGTTCAGTCTTGTGCGCCGGTCCCAGGTTCAGTCTTGGGCGCCGGTCCCAGGTTCAGTCTTGGGCGCCGGTCCCAGGTCTAGTCTTGGGCGCCGGTCCCAGGTTCAGTCTTGGATGTTGGTCCCAGGTTCAGTCTTGGGCGCCGGTCCCAGGTTCAGTCTTGGGCGCCGATCCCAGGTTCAGTCTTGGGCACCAGTCCCAGGTTCAGTCTTGGGCGCGGTCCCAGGTTCAGTCTTGGGGGCCGGTCCCAGGTTCAGTCTCGCCCGCTGTCCCAGGTTCAGTCTCGCCAGTCTCGAGCTGTTACATTATTCTCAGAATCCTTGCTAAGACTTCCAGAATCCCTGCCTGGTTAACTCCCCCTTCTTCGGGGCTCTCATTCAAATGGTAGACACTCTAGGAAAGGTGTAGTAACCATGGATCATTTTTAGTGGTGTGCAAGTGATAGAATAAATGAAACCTTTGTGGCCTAAATATGCTCAGGCAGTAAAATCAATTAACGGCAAAAAAAAAAAAAAAACATACGAACCAGCCAACGCTTTTTTGGGATCAAACTCCAAGAGCAGCTTAATGCTACAAAGTTTTAAAATGTTCTATGACTTGCACACCACTAAACATTTATCCTTGGTCACTACACCATCCCCAGAGTCCCATCTTTTTAAATGAGAGCCCTGAGGAATATAGTGTTTGGCTCCTGAAACGTGTTGGTGGTTTTGTTTTTTGCTGTGAATCTATTTTATCAATAAAAGACTTTACACTCTTGAACATTCTCTCTGGTGCTCTTATTAGACTGCTCACGCAAGGATTTCACTGCTGTGTTCCCCACTAGGGGGGTTGGTGTAGTAACCAGGTGTAGTAGTGTAGTTGGTGTAGTAACCAGGCATCATTTTTAGTGGGACTCTGTAATGTCTCAGGCAGTGAGCTAGTAGTGTTTGTGTAGAGGATCACAGCTTTGGACTTATATACATACTATGTAGTTAAGTGGTTACACCTTATGGCAAATTACAGATGAAGGAACGAAGGTATGTTGAAGGATTAGTTGGGGTTTATTTAGAGAGTTTATATACAGCCATAACTTGGGTATCAGGAGGGTCAGCAAGGCATTAGCAGTTCAGAAGTACAAAGTTTATGCAGTTCAGGTAAACTTGCAGTGAGTTGCGTTATGCTGATGGGGACACTCCGTATGTCTGGAGAGATGGTGGTGAAGCGTTCATTGGCCCAAAACGAAGAATAGTAAGTGGGGGCTCTGTCCGGCCCAAAACGAAGAGGATGAAGTGGGGCTCTGTCTAGCCCAAATGAAGAGGAGGAAGTGGGGCTCTGTCCGGCCTAAACAAAGAGGAGGAAGTGGGGCTCTGTCCGGCCCAAACAAAGAGGAGGAAGTGGGGCTCTATCCGGCCCAAACGAAGAGGATGAAGTGGGGCTCTGTCTAGCCCAAATGAAAAGGAGGAAGTGGGGCTCTATCCGGCCCAAACGAAGAGGATGAAGTGGGGCTCTGTCCGGCCTAAACAAAGAGGAGGAAGTGGGGCTCTGCCCGGCCCAAACGAAGAGGAGGAAGTGGGGCTCTGCCCAGCCCAAACAAAGAGGAGGAAGTGGGGCTCTGTCCAGCCCAAACGAAGAGGAGGAATTGTGGCTCTATCCGGCCCAAACGAAGAGGAGGAAGTGGGGCTCTGTCCGGCCCAAATGAAGAGGAGGAAGTGGGGCTCTCTCTGGCCCAAACGAAGAGGAGGAAGTGGGGCTCTATCCGGCCCAAACGAAGAGGAGGAATTGGGGCTCTATCCGGCCCAAACGAAGAGGAGGAAGTGGGGCTCTGTCCGGCCCAAACGAAGAGGAGGAAGTGGGGCTCTGTCCGGCCCAAACGAAGAGGAGGAAGTGGGGCTCTGCCCGGCCCAAACAAAGAGGAGGAAGTGGGGCTCTGTCCGGCCCTAACGAAGAGGATGGAGTGGGGCTCTGTCCGGCCTAAACTTGGAGAAGTAAGCAGCAATGTGCGGCTGGTGCACTAGGCCTGGTAACAGGTTCCTAGCACGAACGATGAGTAATTGGCGGTAGCTGTTTAAATAGGAACAAGAGGAGGCATCAGGTGATATGGCTGAGACCTCATCAATGTGCTGAGGGGATAGTGGAGATGACTGTGCCCCCAGTGGATGAATCAGACATTACAGACTCCTCAAACCGTTGTGTACGCTCAGGCAGTATGTCTGACACCCAAAACTCGATTAAGAGTCCAAGATATTTTAATGATAAAATTGGTTCATGGCAAAAAAAGCAGCCAACGCAATTAAGTGGTAAGTAAAACTCCACCTTCTTCTGGGCTATGTCTCTTTAAATGACGGGACTCCAAGGCTGGTGTAGTAACCTCGACAACTCAAACCTTTGAGGCATAAAGATGCTCATGGAGTTTGTCTGACCCCGAAAATGTGTTGGCTGTTTTGCATGTTTGTTTGCCATGAACCAATTTTATTATTAAAAGATTTTGGGCTCTTGATCGAGTTTCGGGGGGTCAGACAACTGCCTGAGCGTATTTAATGCACAAAGAGGTTTGAGATGTTCCATGACTTGCACACAACTAAAATGTATCCCTGGTTACTACAAGTCACGGAACACCTCAAACATTTGTCCGTTAATTACGGTCAGGCAGTTTGTCTGACCTCCGAAACTTGATTAAGAGTCCAAAATGTTTTACTGATAAATTTGGTTCATGGCAAAAAAAAAATAAAAAAACATACAAAACAGCCAACTTGTTTCTTGGGGCACGCAAACCCCATGAGCATCTTTATGGCTCAAATCGTGGAGGCGTTAGGGCTTCGGAGCCCCATCATTTTTTAAATGAGAGCCCTGAAGGTGGCACTTGTCTGATCCCTGAAACGCTTTGACTGTTTTGTATGTTTTTTGCTGTGTACCATTAAAGATTTTGGGCTCTTGAAAATTTGCTTTCATGCCCTTATTAAAAATTGTTCATATCTAAATTCTAAACTCCAGGTGACCCCCATTCCTACGGGGGTTCCCCTAATTTGTGGAGCGCTGCGAAATTCTTGGCCATTGTGCCCAGTGGTAATTTAATGTACCAACCGAAAACATGACTCTTCGCTTTTCTTTGTGCATTGAAATCCTGACAAGCGTAACATTTCTGAATTCCGTCCAACACAAAGAAAAAAAAAAAGTTCAACTTTAAATGACTGACTTTTTTTTTTGATAGAAGAGGAAAGTTAAAGGGTGTTTCAGAAAGTGAGTGAATGAGGCTTCTTACTTCAAACACCTTGAGCTGGGCTTGAAAACTCGTCTCTGAAGGTAGATCACACAACTCAATTCTGTGATCCTTCTTGTTTCAGATGTTTGAGCATCTTCTATGGGCAGTAGAGGAGAAGTCACAAATTCTTGTAGGTATTGCCAGATATAGTGGCACATCTTGTATATTTCTTTCTGAAACCTTTCTGTTTTGTGATTGATTTTAAAATCTACTGTTTATGATGCTTTCTAACATTGTCTAGTAAGACCAGAGATAACAGTCCTGGTTCAGCCAAAGACACTGGTTCTGGATTCCATCTTAGGCAATAGTCCTAGGTTCTGTCTTAGGCAATGGCCATGGGTTCTGTCTTAGGCACTGGTCCTGGGTTTCGTCATAGGCACTGGTTCTGGGTTCCGTCTTAGGCACTGGTCCTGGGTTCTGTCTTAGGCACTGGTCCTGGGTTCCGTCTTAGGCACTGGTCCTGGGTTCCGTCTTAGGCACTGGTCCTGGGTTTCGTCTTAGGCACTGGTCCTGGGTTTCGTCTTAGGCACTGGTCCTGGGTTTCGTCTTAGGCACTGGTCCTGAGTTTCGTCTTAGGCACTGGTCCTGGGTTTCATCTTAGGCACTGGTCCTGGGTTCCGTCTTAGGCACTGGTCCTGGGTTCCGTCTTAGTCACTGGTCCTGGGTTCCGTCTTAGGCACTGGTCCTGGGTTCCGTCTTAGGCACTGGTCCTGGGTTCCGTCTTAGGCAGTGGTCCTGGGTTCCGTCTTAGGCAGTGGTCCTGGGTTCCGTCTTAGGCACTGGTCCTGGGTTCCGTCTTAGGCACTGGTCCTGGGTTTCGTCTTAGGCACTGGTCCTGTGTTTCGTCTTAGGCACTGGTCCTGGGTTCCATCTTAGGCACTGGTCCTCCTGGGTTTCCTCTTAGGCACTGGTCCTGGGCTCCGTCTTAGGCACTGGTCCTGGGTTCCGTCTTAGGCACTGGTCCTGGGTTCCGTCTTAGGCACTGGTCCTGGGTTCCGTCTTAGGCACTGGTCCTGGGTTCCGTCTTAGGCACTGGTTCTGGGTTCCGTCTTAGGCACTGGTCCTGGGTTCCGTCTTAGGCACTGGTCCTGGGTTCCGTCTTAGGCACTGGTCCTGGGTCCCGTCTTAGACACTGGTCCTGGGTTACGTCTTAGGCACTGGTCCTGGGTTCCGTCTTAGGCACTGGTCCTGGGTTCAGTCTCGGGTACTGGTTCTGGATTCATATTCGGGCACTGGTCCTGGGTTCCAAATTAGGTAGGTGCTGGTCCTGGTTTCCCGTCTTAGGCACGTGCTGGCCCTGGGTTCCGTCTTAGGCACTGGTCCTGGTTTCCGCCTTAGGCACTGGTCCTGGTTTCCGCCTTAGGCACTGGTCCTGGTTTCCGCCTTAGGCACTGGTCCTGGTTTCCGCCTTAGGCACTGGTCCTGGGTTCACTCTTGGGCGCCGGTCTGGGGTTTAGTCTCGGGCGCTGGTCCAGGGTTTTGTCTCGGGCGCCGGTCCAGGGTTTGGTCTCAGGCGCTGGTCCAGGGTTCAGTCTCGGGTGCCGGTCTGGGGTTAAGTCTCAGGAGCAGGTCCCGTATTCAGTCTCGGGCGCTGGTCCCGGGTGCAGGTCCAGGGTTCAGCCTCAGGCTATTGTGGTATTCTCAGAATCCTTGCTAAGACTTCTAGAATCCCTTCCAGGTTAATCATGGTACTAGCAGAACCCCTGCAAGACCTTCTAATGGTCCTACCAGGGCTCCCAGAGTTCAGTGATGACATTGGGTGTGTCCTTTCAACAGAATGATGTTGAAGTTCTAGCCTTTGAAGTGGCTGGTGCTGTGTCTTATTACCAGCTACCTGAGAGCTAAAGAAGCATACTTCTTGTGTGTCTGTTGCTGACCCAGAATGACCTGACTGCTCTTATGCTTGCTGCCTGCCTAGACCTCTGCCTGGACCTGACTGCACTCTTGCCTGCCAACTGCCTGGACATGACTACTCTTTTACCTGCTACCCACCTCGAACTTGGCCTGACCCTGTCTACTTCCTCATCTGAAGCCCTGTGAACAGTTTTCGCAACTTATCCTCTCCACTCCAGACACCTATTGGTGGGATGATGCTGAAGACCATGACCTGCTGCCAGTTTGCCTCTCCACCATCAGGAGCTCTGCTAAAAACCAACTGCCACTTAGATTCTGTATCATGGGTGAGCCTGCATCACCTAGCAGGGGGCGCCATAACACAGACACTGGAACTGGTTCATTCTCAAACTCTGTTTCTAGTTTTATTCAAATATGTACCAAGTATTCCACAGCATTTCACAGACAGCATGGACCAATGCCCACCCCAGAGGAGCCCTTATTTAATGTCCACACACAATTGTACACTCTCCATGGCTTATGTAGGCAGATGCCTGTGATTCTGCCAGTTTGCTTTTGAAATGTTGAAGGTCCCCACAAAAAAAAAGTAGGAATACAAGCTCAATGCAATTTTTGTCTCTAGTGAATGTTGAACCCAAGACCATAAAGTTGCAAAGTTACATAATTGTCCACTGTGCCACCATAATAATTGTAGTATGCAAAGGCTACATGCAGATATGGCATAGAGTAGACATTCTCAACCAGTTCTCCGTGGAACCCTAAGCTTCCTCCAAAGGTTGCTAGGGGTTCCTTGAGCTTTGACGCCTTGACCTCCTATATGATGGTACCTGCATAATTCCAGGGGCCAATGCCACTTGACAGAGTCATCAGCTGTATGCCAATGATCTTTTTTGTTGTCTGTAAGGATTTCGTTCTGACCACCACTGTAAGGGGGGATTTTTTCCCACTGACCCCTAATGAATTGGTTTTAGCAGGGTTTCTCGTGAGACCTGCACATTTTTTAAGGGGTTCTTCTAGAGCAGTGGTGTCCAACCTTTTGACCTTCCTGGGCCACATTGGAAGAAGAGTAATTGTCTTGGGCCACACCTAAAATACACTAGCCATCATGGACAAGTTTGTAACATCTGTGATTTTTACGACTGTCCGTGAATGTCCATAATGGACATTCACGGGCAGATGTAAAAATCATGGATTTTAAAAACTGTCCTTGAATTTCATGATGGTTGGCAACCCTGGCATGTTCTGTGTGGGGAGGAAGAGGGACGTTTGCTGGCAGGGGGCTTTGGGGAGGGGGCACGCAACTGAAATATGGGGAGGTGCAGCCCATCCCAGCAGCCCCTTGATACAGCCATATGGCATTTACTTGCCTGGCACTATTGGGAGTCCCTGCCTTCGCTGCTGCCGGTGCCATTACAAACTTGGCAGCCCTGGCATCCTTACAGAGATGCCTGTGCCTGGATCCTCATTGCCAGGGATCCAGGCACCCCTGGCAACCGTCACGTCCCTCCATACATGCATGTGCCTAGCTTGACCCTATTGGCTGCCATTGCTTCTACGCTTGCACGGCTTTCCTACAGACATGCCCAGGCTGAATGCTGAACATGCCCGGGCCGTGGGTTGGACACCCCTGCTTTAGGGTGAAAAAGTTGAGAAATTCCATAAATATTAAGGTTATATTAAGTAATATAAGGTTATATTAAGATAAGTATTACGTTTCAGGTTTTCGTGTTACCGTCACCTTGACCTCGTTCATGCGTATACCATGTAACATAAACCTATTAACCCATTTCCATCTTGGCCTTGCACTCAGGGACGTTCGTACATGGTGACCTTGGCGTGTTGCTGGGACATTGTGGAGCGATGCAGACAGACACTGTCAGGGGCTGTGTTTGGCTCACTAACTCTATCCAGTGTGAAGGAGACGTTCCCGACGCAGGGCGGTAATGTGCCGCCATCGGAATCCTGTCAGTCTGGTGGAGCGATCTCACCGGTGGCCCAGCGACCTTTACAGCACTCCTGTGTCTTTAATGCTGTCTCTTTATTTCCATGGTTCCAGGCTAAAACTTTTCATTTGCATTTAAATGGAGAGTCGGAAGTCTGTAAATCTCAATTTTCTTAGTGAGTGGGCATAATGGTTGTTTAATCATGTTCAGATGATGCCTGGAGCTCCGCCGCAGACAGGGGGACAGTGTGCATTTAATCCACCACTCCGAATGTGGGCTGCGGATATAAAAGGACCCCCTTTAACGCACTTATGCTTGCTTTAGTCGTAAGATTCTCAAAGCTTCTGCTACAGAACCTGGTTATTGATTTTCAAGGAATAATTCAGGAAACGCAGAACAACCATAAAGTACAAAAATCCATCTCCATGCCCCATAAGCTAGCAATCTAATTTGCAGATTCTACCCAATAACATTTTGCCGGTGACCTTCCTGATAACATTCACTTGGGGCTTTGACGTCCCCGAGGTTGTGCTGTCCGCACGTTCCGTTGTAAAGGGAAGGGTTACACTTTTTATGTCACAATTTCACAATTAATTTTTATGCTTCTACTTTATTGCTTTGCTTTCCATCTTTTTACTACTGGAGTGTTTCACCGCGAACAGCTTCCAATTTTTAGGCATTTAACCTGATTTAAAAGAAGCACCTTCTCTGGGAAAGCAATTGTTTAGCTTATTAGGACTTTTATAGGGAAGTGAGGCTTTTGCATATTGCAATGCCGCTTCTTTTGTTGTTCTTGTCACTTTGTAGAAGTTTGTGACAAGCCCACAGCTTTAAAATGGCATCGCTGGTTTACAGCACGTGAACGGAACATCTCTTGGATTTCAAGTATACTTGAAAACCAATAAAATGTTTCAATCTTTCGACTTTTGCAAAACCAAATAAAATGTTTTTTTTTCTTTAAGGAAAAACCTTTACTTCATAAAGAAGATGTCTCATGTGTGTGTGATGGTGCTGGACCAATCGAAATAAGGCTTGGTTCTGATGGATCCACAATTGAGTGTGTCTTCCTTCAAAGGAGCTAATCCATGATGAAGGTATTGTGTAGGTAGACCTTGTTCTGCTCCTAGGCTGTGACGGTGCTGGAGTCCGACAAATAGGAATAAGGCTTGGTTCTGATGGATCCACAATTGTTGTGGTCCTAGGCTATGACTGTGCTGGAGTCTGACCAATATAAATAAGGCTTGGTTCTGATGGATCCACAATTGAATGTGTTTTCCTTCAAAGGAGCTAATCCATGATAAAGGTATTATGTAGGTAGACCTTGTTTTGGTCCTAAACTGTGATGGTGCTGGACCAATAGAAATAAGGCTTGGTTCTGATGGATCCACAGTTTAGTGTGTCATCCTTCAAAGAAGCTAATCCATGATGAAGCTATTGTGTAGGTAGACCTTGTTCTGGTACTAGGATGTGATGGTGCTGGAGTCTGACCAATAGAAATAAGGCTTGGTTCTGATGGATCCACAATTGATTGTGTCTTCCTTCAAAGGAGCTAATCCATGATGAAGGTATTGTGTAGGTAGACCTTGTTGTGGTCCTAGGCTGTGATGGTGCTGGACCAATAGAAATAAGGCTTGGTTCTGATGGATGATCCACAATTGAGTGTGTCTTCCTTCAAAGGAGCTAATCCATGATGAAGGTATTGTGTAGGTAGACCTTGTTCTGGTCCTAGGCTGTGACGGTGCTGGCGTCTGACCAATAGAAATAAGGCTTGGTTCTGATCGCTCCACAATTGAGTGTGTCTTCCTTCAAAAGAGCTAATCCATGATGAAGGTATTGTGTAGGTAGACATTGTTCTGGTCCTAGGCTGTGATGGTGCTGGACCAATAGAAATAAGGCTTGGTTCTGATGGATCCACAATTGATTGTGTCTTCCTTTTAAATGAGCTAATCCATGATGAAGGTATTGTGTAGGTAGACCTTGTTCTGGTCCTAGGCTGCTACCTCTCTGATCATGACAAAAAGAACCCTCAACAGATGATGAATTCTGAGTGCCTAGTACAAAAATTAATTTAGTAAAGTTTTTTCTTTTTTTTTTAATGTTTATTGGTTAAGAGCAAAAACATCCAACAAGTCTCAGCGGAAAGGCCTCCCCCTTCCTCAGTGGATCTTATTAGAATTATTCTGAGATGCAAGAGTAGACCTATGTTAGCGCCTGATAGAGACTGTCAAATCTTAATGGCACTATAAACTGCTGGTTGGGTTAGTTCTCCTATTGCATCTCATCATCATTCTAACACCATCCAATTTTCGAGCCCTGAGGAAAGAGAAGGCGTTCTTCTGAAATGCATTGGCTGTTTTGGATGGTTCGCTGCAAGTTTCCATATTTGATATCTGGTGATGTTGTAAATCATCGGTGCTACGTACAGTAAGAGCCGGGATCTTCCAGATTTTGCACACTCAACACAGGGGATCACTTGCTTGGCACCTCTCCCATTCATAGAGCACCTTGAGTTTGGAACACAAGGTGTTCTTGAATTGGAAGAGACAGAGTTCGTAATGCCACGGCCCCTCCTTTCAAACGCCTGCAGTCAGATAATTCCTAATATTCATTAAAAAAAATACAAAACGTTGTGTGAAGGTGGCAAAACAAGAGCTGTGTTCAGTGAGCAAAGGGGAGAAGCCAGTTGCACAAAACCTGGAAGATCTGGGCCATTATGATATGCATTGTGATCTACTACAGTGATTTACAGCATCACCAGTGGCCCTGTGGATATCAGTTATGGATACTTGTATCGTGCCAAGCTGGCCCAATGTAAGCTGAGCACTACCCCTGCAGGAACTGCTGGCAGTTTGGACTGTTTCCCCCACACACAGCCAGGCACACGCCATTTTCGGCCTTCTTCCACTGGCTCAATAATCAGCCTAGGGGTTTTGGAAGGGGATGGGGAGCACGGAATACCCCAAACTGTAGAAACTGTAGACCTTGAGGACTGCTAGGTTTCTGACTGCTCTGTATAAGTTGCAAGCTGCATTGCACAACTTGGTCTGCAGTGTACTCTATCCTGGTTAGTAGTACAACTCCTGGCTGTCTTGCATTGCTCCTGGCTGTACTAAGCACTATCTGGGAAAATGGTGTGTTCCTGGTTGCCTTGCATGACTCCTGGCTGCACCCAGTGCTGACATGTAGTGGGAATCCCCCCACAGTCACCTCTCCAATAAGTAGCTGAATTAGGTTCTCGCTCAGTCCCAGAAAATGGAGCTTCCTCACTCCTGATATCCTGGCTCTTTGTCCAAACGCTGACCCAGTCGCTTTCTCTCCCTGGTAAGGCCCTCGGCTAGTCCTAACTGGGACCTTAATGGCTGCACCAGACTTCTGAGGCTTCTCACCTTCTCCTCTCTGCCCTAGGGGCAGAGCCCCCAGTACAAGGGTCTCCTCAAGATGGCTGGACACTGGAGCTCTGATCCCTGCAAGGCCTCAGACTATTTATGGTCTTACCCGCCACCTGCTGGACCTCTCACCCCAAGGGATTTACAAACATTCAGGCTGCTGGTTCTCCTTTCCCTCCCACTATACTTCCAGAACCTTCCAGAAGACAGGAAGAAGTAGCAGAACAGCAGCCTGTGAGACACTGAACAGCCCAAAACAATCAACTCCTGCTCCGCTGCCTGCAGAGCCAAATTAATGAACCTAGCAGCCTACTCTAACTAGGAGGGTGCTACGTAAGTATGAAAAAAAAATGCCAAACGCCAGAACCTCGGTGGGAATTGGAGCCATGAATATATCTGTATTTTTTATCAAAATGATTCTCCTTTAAGACGGGGGTTAAAAACTGGCGTACCTCAAGCTATTGCGAAACTACAAGTCCCATCATGCCTCTGCCTGTGGGAGTCATACTTGTAGCTGTCAGCCTTGTAATGCCTCACAGGACTTGTAGTTTCGTAACAGCTGGAGGGCCGCTAGTTTGAGACCCCCTGCTTTAAGATAATTCCATAATTTAAGACCACCTTGGCTTCCTCGTGTCTACTGAGCGCCCAATGTCTCTAGTTTCTAGCAAATTGAATGAATGAATGACTTGTATAGCGCTGAAAATGCGAACTGAATCGCCTCAAGGCGATTGGTCCATCCTGTGTTGTCCTGCTTCTTAGAAAAGGTGGGTCTTGAGTTTTTTTCTGAAGGCATGATGGTTTTCTTCCATGCGGATGTTCGTGTGTAGAGCGTTCCATAGCCGTGGTCCTTGGACTGGGAATCTTCATTCTCCCTTTGATTTGTAACGGGACTTGGGGATGAGGAGGCGATTTTGGTTAGTTGATCGGAGGTTGCGATTGGGTGTGTCGTGTTTTTATTTTCCCACATAGGTATTGAGGGGAGTTTCCTTGTGTGCAATTGTGGGTGAGGCAGAGGGTCTTGAATGTGATCCTATCCTTGACCAGTGTAGCCTAGATAATACCCCCCAGGCTGATACAACCATATACTCCCCCTTACTTAAACCCTTAAATAAGAGACCACGCCATCTTGTGGAGTAAATGGCCGCAACGGCCTTATATTAAACATAAACTCCAATTAACTAAGATATAAATACCAATAACGATAAATACATATAAACACATAAACAATCAGTTACACCCTGTTTGTTGGTCAGTGATGGAGCTAAGTACTATAAACGTATATATATAATTCTCGGTGTAAATATATAACCACCAGGGGGCACTGCGGGATTTTACCGTAACCAACTGGCCTCCACCTGTACCACCCGGAGACAAACACCTTTCCCGCAGTGCAACGAGTAATCATCAAATTAATTTGATGTACTACACCGGAGGGGGCATCTAATGATGAGCCCCCCCACACACCGGAGGGGCCATCTAATGATGAGCCCCCCACACACCGGAGGGGCCATCTAATGATGAGCCCCCCCACACACCCCGGAGGGGCCATCTAATGATGAGCCCCCCACACACCGGAGGGGCCATCTAATGATGAGCCCCCCACACACTTACCACCTCCATAACTGCTACCGTCACTGACCAAACAAATAAACGCCGCCAACTCCTTGCTGTCATGACGCCAACGCTGTTCCTGCTCCTGAAATGACAACAAAAACATTAACACCTCCAAAACTATCGCCTTACATTAGGGAGGGTGGGTGGAAAAACTGCCTCCTCGTGTGCTGCCACCTTCCCGACTGAGGCCTTTAGTCCCGCCCCCTCTTTATATAAGGCCGCTCCCCCCGCTGCTTACAGGGCCAGCCCTGCCTGGCCACACCCCTGTGTGTCACTAGACACACTCTCATGTCCGGCCCTCCACTACCATTACCCTGCGGTCCATTTTCGTTCCGGCCCTCTCTTTACCGTTAGCCAATGTAGGGTCCTCAGGGATGGGGGGGTGGATTCCCAGTTTTTTTTTTTCCCCGTAACTAGTCTTGATAAGCTCTCTCGTGGTTGAGCCTAAGCTTTGGCAGTCCTCAGTCAGCCTGACTGTGCCTCTTCAGTGTTACAGGCCCCCCGTGCTAGACAAGTAGGTGGTGTATTCCTTAATGTGAGAAAAATGACAGAATTGATGAGTCTACAGATTGTAAAGAGGAGCGCAGATTCATAGCCGTGGCTTTACGCGATTAGACATGTTAACGCAGAGTGTCGGCAGTGATATAATGGTCACATATGGTCCTATTATCTCCTCCTCCTCCTCCTCCATCTTGGAGATTCACAGGTTCGGAGTGTAATCACGGAGGTTTGTCTGCAGCCAAGCGTAGTCAGACTGAGCTGCTTTATTATGTACATTAAGCTACATAATCAATAGAGGCATTATTGGCTCAATCAGTTTCATCAACCTAAGCATCAATTAGCCTCCTTCATTGAGTTTTCTTCACTCCCTAATCCTCGGAGTGCTCTGACATAGGCAATATTCTGTCCTGGCCGCACTTTGTTGGCGTACGCGGCTACTAGTCTGCAATCTGCACAGTGCCGATGTACTGGGGATAGAATTTTTTTCTTTTATAACTCTCTACAAAAGTTATAAGGGCGCACTATTGATCATTGGGGTAGTTCTGCAGTAGATGTGCCCAGTGGTGTACCTAGAACCTTCAGGGCCCCGGTGCAAGAAACCATGAAGGGCCCCCCCCCTGAACCCCAGCCGAGGCCCTTCCTTTCGAGTCCGGTGGTGGAACTCCAGGGCTCGGTCACAGGTATGACTTTTGTGAGCCCTGTAGTTCCACCACTGGTATCAGCAGTTTTTTAATTATTTTTTAAAATTTTTTAGGAGTCCCGTTGGGGGACTTTGGTGAGATATCAGAGGTCTAAACAGACCTATGATGTTACACCTTTGAGACAAAGAGGAAGAAGGGAAAGGGAAATTGGGTCCCTGTCCTCTGGGAGAAGTGGGCCCTGTCCCCAGGAGAGATTGGGTCCTTGTCCTTAGGGGAGATGAATGAATGATTTGTATAGCGCTACAACTGCGAACTGAATCGCCTCGAGGCGCTTGTCTGCTCTTGTTGTGATGCCATATTTAGAAGAGGTGGGTCTTGAGTTTTTTCCTGAAGGTCTGATGGTTTTCTTCCAAGCGGATGTTGTTCGGTAGAGCATTCCATAGCCGGGGTCCCTGTACTGCAAATCTTCGTTCTCCCTTCGATGGGGTCCCTGTCCCCACGTAAGTAGGAGTTCCTGTCCCTAATGAAAATGGGGTGCCTGTCCTCTGGGGAGAAGTGGGCCCTGTCCCCTGAGGAGATGGGGTCCTTGTCCCCAAGGGAAATGGGGTCCCTGTCCTCTGGGGAGAAGTGGGCCCTGTCCCCAGGAGAGATTGGGTCCTTGTCCTTAGGGGAGATGGGGGTCCCTGTCCCCACGTAAGTAGGAGTCCCTGTCCCTAATGGAAATGGAGTGCCTGTCCTCTGGGGAGAAGTGGGCCCTGTCCCCAGAGGAGATGGGGTCCTTGTCCCCAAAGGGAAATAGGGTCCCTGTCCTTTAGGGAGAACTGGACCCTGTCCCCAGGGGAGATGGGGTCCCTGTCCTTAGGGGACATATCTCCCAGAAAGACCTGTCAACATCTGTGTATGACGGGGAGGAGGGGGGGTGCTGGCAGACAAGCCTGCGGTGTCCTTTGTGGTGCCGGCTCTCATAGGGCTGCACTGCATCTGTGTGCTTAAAGTTTGTTTGCCCGGGAGAAGCATGCAGTGCAGTGTGAGCCGGACTCAGGGGGCGGGACTCTGGCTGGGGAGGACAGACACCGGACTGAGCAGCACTGCATGGAGCAGGAGAGGGGGACCCGGAGGAGCGGCAGAGGACACAGGTTGTATGGGGAATGCACAACTAAAGAGCAGACAGTGCGGTAGTGGAGCATGGAGCTCTGCTAGTCACCCCCCACCTCCAGCCACCCGTGCGCCCGGTGCCTAACCGCCTATGCTGCCACCGGCCATATGTAGAGGGGGCCACATGGGCCCCTTGCAGCACAGGGCCCCCGTTGCGCTCGCGACTGCTGCACCCCCTATAGTTACGCCCCCTGGATTTGCCTATACTGGTTGGTACCCCAGACCTCGTACAGCCATGGGTGACCTACTACTTGATATGAAAGAATGTAACTCCTTCAAAAGTTCTGTGCCACACTTCCAAATTGTGTAGAGGGAGAATATATCTATATTTGCACCCCCCCCCCCCCCCGCCGTGACATTGGCCTAGTTATCTGTCACATTTCTGATAGGAAGCTTGTCTAGAGCAGTAGTACACAACCACTAGGCTCCCCCCCTCCTCTCCGCCGGCGCCTCCATTGCCACTCTGGGCACCCGGCCGTGACAGCTTTCGGGCTTCACGGCCGGGCACGCACAGGGCGCATGCGCGAGTTGCACTGCGCTCCCTGAGTGGACAGGCGATCTCCTGGGACCTGTCACGTGTTCCAGGAGTTCGCCTAAAGGGAGGGGCCACCTATGGCGAAAAGGAGGAGTCGCCTTGGCGGTCCCTGGGATGGAAGGAGGAAGTGGGACAGGAAGTCCCTCCTATTGAAGCCCCCACCCCCCCAAAAAAAAAAATGCCAAATGGGGCATGTAAGGGGGCGAGGAGTGCTTAAAGCGGACGTTCCATTTTTGGGTGGAACTCAGCTTTACCCACTGGGCACCTAAACCCCCTTCCTAATCAGACCAATTTTCATCTTTCGATGCTCCCACACTTTGAATGACAATTACTCAGTCATGCAACACTGTACCCAAATTCATTTTTTGTCCTTTTTTTCACACAAATAGAGCTTTCTTTTGGTGGTATTTAACCACTTCAATCCCGGGCCTATTCTGGCACTTAAATCATAATTTCTTTGCTAGAAAATTACTCAGAACCCCCCAAACATTATATGTTTTTTTTAGCAGACACCCTAGGGAATAAAATGGCGGTCATTGCAACTTTTTATCTCACACGGTATTTGCGCAATCATTTTTCAAACGCCTTTTTTTTTTTTTTTTTTTTTTAAACGGTCTCATGAATTAAAAAATAACAAAACAGTAAAGTTAGCACAGTTTTTTTATATAATATGAAAGATGATGTTACCGAGTAAATAGATACCTAACATGTCACGCTTTAAAATTGCGCACAGTCATGGAATGGCGCCAAACTTCGGGACTTAATAATCTCCATAGGCGATGCTTTAATTTTTTTTTACAGGTTACCAGTTTAGAGTTACAGAAGAGGTCTAGTGCTATAATTGTTGCACGCGCTCTACCGCACGCGGTGATACCTCACATGTGTGGTTTGAGCGTTGTTTACATATGTGGGCGGGACTTATGTGTGCATTCGCTTCTTAGCGCGAGCTACCGAGGACAGGGGCGTTATTATTTTTTTTTATTTTACTTAATTTTTTTTATTTTTACACTCAGTGTTGCACAGTGGTGGCAGAGTATTGCACACTGCTGGCACTGAGCAGCGCTTTGGGCACTACACATCCAGCCCACAGCGCTGTGGCCATCTCTTCCCCCCCTCTGCTTCTCCCCTCTCACTGTACCGATCAGTACAGAGAGGGGAGAGAGGAACCAACGTCATGACGTGACGCCGGTTTGTTTACAAGTGATCGCTCCGTCATTTGACAGAGTGAGCACGTGGTAAACGGCCACTATCAGCGGCCGTTTACCGTGATCCGTGATGCGCCGGGTCCTCAGGACCCGATGGTCACAGATGTTCCCGAGTGCGCGCCCCAGGGGGGCGCACGGGAGCAGGGTTCTGGGAGGACGTCCCACGGACGTCCACCCAGAGTAAGCCGACCGCGCTGTAGCCATCTTTCGGCTATGGCCCGGTCGGCATGTGGTTAAAGTTCATGTGCGTGTAAAGGCAGGTGTCCCAATATTTTTTGGCAATATAGTGTATATACCAGTGATGGCGAACCTATGGCACGCATGCCACAGCTGGCACGCAGAGCCAACTCTGTGGGCACACGGGAGGGTCCAGGACAGAGCTAGAGGCCTCTCTCTCCTCTCAGCCCCCCTCCCTCTCTTTCAGTCCCCCCTCGTTGTGTCCCCCTCTCTCTGTTCCCCCTCTCAGCTCACCCCTCTCTCAGCCTCTCTCTCGCACCCCTCTCTCTCTGTCCCTCTTCTCTCTCTCTGTCTCTCTGTACCCCTCCCTCTCTCAGCTCACCTCTCTCTCAGCATTTCTCTCACACCCCTCTCTCTCAGCCCCTCTCCCTCTCTTTGTTGCCCCTCTCTCAGCATCTTTCTCACACCCCTCTCTCTCTCTGTCCCCTCTCCCACCCTCTCTCAGCCCCTCTCCCTCTCTCTCAGCCCCTCTCCCTCTCTCTCAGCCCTCCCTCCCTCTCTCTCAGCCCCTCTCCCTCTCTCTGTTCCCTCTCTCTCTCAGCATTTCTCTCACACCCCTCTCTCTCAGCCCCTCTCCCTCTCTTTGTTGCCCCTCTCTCAGCATCTTTCTCACACCCCTCTCTATCTCTGTCCCCTCTCCCACCCTCTCTCAGCCCCTCTCTCTCCCTCTCAGCCCCTCTCCCTCAGCCCCTCTCTCTCTCTCTCAGCCCCCCCCTCTCTCTCAGCCCCCCTCCCTCTCTCTGTTCCCCCTCTCTCTTAGCATATCTCTCACACCCCTCTCTCTCTCTGTCCCCCCTCTCCCTCTCTCTCAGCCCCTCTCCCTCTCTTTGTTGCCCCTCTCTCAGCATCTTTCTCACACCCCTCTCTCTCTCTGTCCCCTCTCCCACCCTCTCTCAGCCCCTCTCCCCCTCTCTCTCAGCCCCTCTCCCTCAGCCCCCTCTCCCTCTCTTTCAGCCCCTCTCCCTCTCTCTCAGTCCCCCTCCCTCTCTCTCAGCCCCCCTCCCTCTCTCTCAGCCCCCCTCCCTCTCTCTGTTCCCCCTCTCTCTCAGCATATCTCTCAGCCCCCCTCCCTCTCAGCATCTCTCTCTCACACCCCTCACTCTCGCTGTCCCCTCTCTCTATCGCTCTCTCTCTGTCTCTCTCCCCTTCTCTCTCACACCCCTCTCTCTCTCACACAACCCCGCTCTTTCGCTCAGCCCCCCTCTCTCGCAAATTGCCGTGTTGGCACTTTGCAACACAAAACCAATGTATGTATTTATTTCAGTTTGGGCACTCGGGCTCAAAAAGGTTTGCCATCACTGGTGTATACAGTTTTAAGTTCAGCTTCACTTTATTTTTAAGCACAACATCTACCCTCCTCTTCACTTATAACGCCCTCTATGCACCCCCCCCCCCCGTCTTGCACCTTCCTTTTTTTTGTATTGCCGGTTACGTTAAGGGTGGTCTCGCCCCCCCCAAATGCCTTGTGGGTTTGTCTCCCGATGCCTTTATATAACACAGCGCTTGTACGTCTCCGAGCCAGTCAGGTAGAAATAACGACGCCAGATTGCTGCATTCGAAATCTCCGTGACCTGAAGTCGCGCGGTCGGGGCCACCCAGGAGCTTTGCCCGCCGACTAGCACCCCCTTTGCTGCACCGCACAGATGGACTTTTTGATTTTTTTTTCCTTTTTAAGTTCCTGCATAGACAAAAAAACTCTGACACTACGAGCAGAAAATGACATTCTGCATTATTGAGAGGCATATGTTCACTTTTTACTTTGTTTAGGGACAACCCGCAATCACTTTCTGCGGCGGCGGCGGTGGCGGCGGGGGGGAGCCATATTGCTGCGGTAAGCATCTTCGGGCTCTTTTTTTTTTTTTTTTGCCTGTAGTCAAGTCTCTGGTTCACACTGCGATTGTGATCTTTAAATGATGAAGTTTGTAACGCTTTTGTGCCCGAACGGAACGTCTTTTGTTCTGCTCGACGGCGACAAGAATCTCCGCGTAACCCAGGAGATCAATCAATGACACGGCGCGGCGGCGTAACAGATCCAGATATTGTAGATTTTCATATCTTTTCCTCCCCGTCATTGTCTGCTTATTAAAAAAAAAAAACGCGCAAAACAAATGAAGGCTTTATTAACATACAGAGACGGGAGGACGCGGAGGACGCGGAGGACGCATTCTCAGGCATCGAGATCTTCGGGAACGTTAGCCGAGCTGACACTAATTGCGCGGCAGCCGAGGCTCGATTGATTTGTCTTTCAATAAAACTCTGGGTGTTCCCACAATACATCAGTCTCTGGATTTGAGTGGCGATTCCCAAGTGAAATGGTGCTTAGCAAGTGGCGCGGCATGCCCGGCGCGTGTCGTCCACCATCCCTTCTAAACCATAATCATGGTGACGGACGAGGGCAATTAATGTGGCTGCGGGAGGGGGATTCATAATGGAAACTCCGGCACGTTCCCCCATCAGATACCATTTTGGTTTTACAGCACTGATATCTGGTGTAAAGCCCAACCGTTTTAATGTCCCGTTAACCACTTAAGGACGGGAAAGATTTGCCCCCTTAATGACCAGGCCATTTTTTTGAGATAGGGCACCACGTCGCTTTAACTGACAATTGTGCTGTCGTGCGATGTTGTTCCCAAAAAAATAAAATTTTTTATATCCCCCCCCCCCACAAATAGACTCAAAAGTGTCCGATCTGTCTGCCGCAATGTCGCAATCTCGCTAAAAATGGCAGATCACCGTCATTACTAGTAAAAAAATAAGGATTTTCCCCCTTAATGGCCATTTTTTTTTGCGATAGGGCACTGCGTCGCTTTAACTGACAATTGCGCGGACCAAAAAAAATAAATGTATATCCCCCCCCCCACAAATAGACTCGAAAGTGTCCGATCTGTCCGCCGCAATGTCGCAGTCTCGCTAAAAAAATTAAAAGCTAAGGATTTGCCCCCTTAATGGCCAGGCCATTTTTTTTTGCGATAGGGCACTGCGTCGCTTTAACTGACAATTGCAGCAGTCGTGCGAGGCTGTACCCAAAAAAATTTTTATGTTCCCCCCCCCCCCCCACAAATAGACTCAAAAGTGTCCAATCTGTCTGCCGCAATGTCGCAGTCTCGCTAAAAATGGCAGGTCACCGCCATTACTAGTAAAAAAATAAGGATTTGCGCTCTTAATGGCCAGGCCATTTTTTTGTGATAGGGCACTGTGTCGCTTTAACTGACAATTGCGCGGTCGTGCGATGCTGTACCCAAAAAAAAAAAAAAAAAAAAATGTATATCCCCCCCCCCACAAATAGACTCAAAAGTGTCCGATCTGTCCGCCGCAATGTCAGTCTCGCTAAAAAATGGCAGACCACCGTCATTACTAGTAAAAAAAATAAGGATTTGCCCCCCTTAATGGCCATTTTTTTTGCGATAGGGCACTGCGTCGCTTTAACTGACAATTGCACGGTCGTGCGACACTGTACTGAAAAAAAATGTATGCCCCCCCCACAAGTAGACCCAAAAGTGTCCGATCTGTCCGCCGCAATGTCGCAGTCTCGCTAAAAATGGCAGATCACCGCCATTACTAGTAAAAAAATAAGGACTTGCCCTCTTAATGGCCAGGCCATTTTTTTTTTTGCGATAGGGCACTGCGCCGCTTTAACTGACAATTGCGCGGTCGTTGCGATGCTGTACCCAAAAAATAAATGTTATGTCCTTTTTTTCCCCCCCACAAACAGACTCAAAAGTATCGGATCTGTCTGCCGCAATGTCGCAGTCTTGCTAAAAATGGCAGACCACCGTCATTACTAGTAAAGAAAATAAGGATTTGCCCCCTTAATGGCCATTTTTTTTTTTGCGATAGGGTACTGCGCCGCTTTAACTGACAATTGCAAGGTCGTGTGATGCTGTACCCAAAAAAGATTTTATGCCCCCCCCCCCCCCCCACAAATAGACTCAAAAGTGTCCGATCTGTCTGCCGCAAAGTCACAGTCTCGCTAAAAATGGCAGATCACCGTCATTACTAGTAAAAAAAATAAGGATTTGCGCTCTTAATGGCCAGGCCATTTTTCTTTTGCGATAGGGCACTGCGCCGCTTTAACTGACAATTGCAGCGGTCATGCGACGCTGTACCAAAAATAAATTGTATGCCCCCCCCCCACAAATAGACTCAAAAGTGTCCGATCTGTCCGCCGCAATGTCGCAGTCTCGCTGAAAAAAAATAAATAAAAAAATAAGGATTTGCCCCCCCTTGGCGATTATTGAGGGATATTTAGTTAGAGGTGTGGTATTTAACATGTTGCCTCTGGCAACACAAAGATTCGCTTTTCTGTTCCGAGACCCACCGGCGCCGCCAAGTCATCATTCACTCTGAGCACCCGACTTCCTCGTAGTTCGCTGTCCCCGTCACAGGTCAGAATCGTCTTGTATTGTGACCGCTGTTTCATCCACGAGCCGTAGCATCTGCCAGACTGCCGAACGCCGACACACAAAAGTCAAGCTTCTGTAGTTGAATTTTCCATTACAAATGAATTTTTCACGCCTCCAGCCGCCGAGTTCTTTCTCTGCCGAGAGGAACTGACTTTCATCTCTCTCCTCGTCCCCGTTTTTCACTGTGTACTTTTTTTTATTTTTTTATCTGAACCTACAAACCGCGCTGGTTTATATTGGCTTCCAATTTGTATTCCGGAGGAGCAAATGTCATTCATGGCGGTTTCATCACCCTGATGTAATTATTGGAGATTTTGTTTATCGTTTCTTGGTAGATTTACATGGCCAAAGGAGGAAATGATTTATTGCAAATGCAAGAGAAGACATATCTGTTAGAACACACAGAGTGATGGCATGACTCGTTTCATCGAGTGTGCCCCGTTTTTTTTAAATATAGGTGTAGCGGCCATAACCCTCGATGGGGCGGCCTTGAATTTTAGGCTTACCGGTTACCTCCGCTTGGATTCGTCCTCCAGGTCTAGGGGTTCTCAGAGTTAGTACCCAACGTCTTTGCACGCTGACACCATAAAAGTCCTTTTGAAAGAGAGTCCCGGAGCAGAAGGAGAGAAAAGGATTGGCGTAGGGACGGCATGACAGGTGTGGACAGCAAAGTCATGCTTGGGAAAGTAAAATGTGTCCCCTTTAAGTAAGGGGGAGTGGCCGGAGAGGGGTAGGCGCTCGGGTCAGTAAGCTTGGAGGAAGGAAGTGATCTGACATCACTAGTGATCGGTGGCGGAGGAGAAGATTCCCACCCACCCTCCCGAGTTAGGTTAATTATAATGTGGGCTGTTAAGGACAGCCGGTGCAGTGTGTGATATGGACATAACATGGTTGGTACCCATCGGTGGTATGGGGGTTATCTCTCTGGGGACCATGATGTAAGGGGGGCTCTCTGAGGACCCTGATGTAGGGGGGGCTCTCTGGGGATATATACACACACGTATATTACTGTATATACATGTGTATGCCCGCCCAAGCGTATGACTTTCTTTACTACGCTGCTATGGGCTCTACCCCCAAATCTTTTGTAGACCTAACAACACCCCTGGGCATCATTGATGTGCAGCCGACAACTCTGCAGCAACTGTGTGATGCTATCATGTCACTATGGACCAAAATCTCTGAGGAACGTTTCCAACACCTTGTTGTATCTATGGCACGAAGAATGAAGGCAAAAGGGGGTCCAACCCGCTACCAGCAAGGTGGACCTAATAAAGTGGCAGGTGAGTGTATGTGACCTGACTGATCAGGACTCTCTCTCTTGGGCAATCTTAGGGCAAAGAGTATAAAATCTCCCCATTTAAGAATCAGATCCACCATGGTGATATAGTATTGCTATATCGTATTCAGCCATGCATGGTCCATGAAGTTCACACCCAACAGTAATCTGTATTCTGGTATACCCGTAGATGACAAAAACTTTCATGTGACTTACTAATGCTACCCAACACTCACTGGTATTACAATCAATAGACTGAACGAGTTGAGAAGACAGAATGGGTCCAGAGATGGGCAACAAAAATGGTGAGAGGTCTGGGGGATAAAACGTATCAGGAGAGACTTCAGAAACGTAATATGCACTGTCGGGAGGAAAGAATGTAAAAGGGAGACATTTCTGAAACCTATAAATATGGTTTGGGGGGGGGGGGGGGCAATCCTTTTTTAATATGAAGCAAAGATCAAGAACACGGGGACACGACCTCAAACTAGGGGGAGGGAAGTTAAAAATGAAAGAGTAGTTGATGCTTGGAATAGACCTCTAAACAAGGGTAGTGTTTAGTCAGGTGCAGTCTGTACTCCCCACCGCAGGTGGCGCTTGACCAAAGTGGCAATGCAGAAGGGGAAGGAAGTTGTGAGGAACTTGGTTCCTCTAGTACTTCCTGCAGTCACAAGAAGAAAGCTGTCCGATTGGACGCTGGTGACCTACAAGACTTCGGAGGCAATCTTAGGTCAAGCAGAGCCTATTTAAGACTCCGGCTCCTGGGTTTGGCATTATGTTATGCTAGTAGCTAGTGTAGGGAGAGGTTCCTCCATCTGGAAGGGGCAGTGCTTAGAGATAGGGAAAGGTTCCAGAGGAGTAAGGATAGTTCAGGAATCAGTGGCTGCCTGTCCATTGGGGGCACCCGGGTCCTGCCCCGTCTCCCTATATGAACAAAGGATAGATTTGTGCATAGTATGAATCTATCCATGGCCGCCGTGGTCACCCCCTATTCAGGCGTTCGGCCTCTTTCAGGACACCGAGCGCCTGAATTACAGTGGCGGGGGTATTTTTAGGCTCAAATAGGCTTCAAAATAGGGTGTCTCGTGGCGCAGAGCATTGCACAGAGAATTGCACCATGAGCCCACCCAAGTGTTACAGTGGCTATTCTACTCATACACTATTTGTGGTGTTGGATATTTTGTTATACATTTAATATTTTGTATCACTAAATTTTTTATGTAGCCTATTATTAGGCCGGTTAGTTACTTTTCTGAAAACACTTGATGGTGCACTTTCAGATCTCTCCAGACTCTCGGTATACATTGATACCAGGGTTGGATAGTTCCAATTAATGTTTCATGGGCAGTTTGTTCACAGATTATACACACACAATTTGCCTGAGTCACTTTCACTTGGAGTTAGATCGTCATAGGTCTTACCATTTAGAATTTTTGTTATATATATTAAATTCTGAACATTGACCCTTGTATTTAGGATTACATTTCTATTTACGGCTCATGTTCAGATACAATAATATATAAAATTTCCTCAGCGCCACACTTTTTATCTTTATTTCACTACACAATTTGTCACATTGTTGTGTTGGCAGCTTGGTTTGTGGGAGGCGCAGCTATATACCCTTATATTTTCTAAATATATTGCTATTGCCTAACTTGGACTTAGTTTTTACTGTCCACCACACCGTGCTGCACCTTGCTCTCAAGTGAGTCTGTCAAAAGTAACTGGATTCAAACATGCTTGGTACAAACCCAGATCTATACTATATATCCGTGTAGCGGTGACACCTTTTTCTGGGTGTCCGCTATGTGTAAATTTAGTTATTTTTGTCTCCCAGAACAGTAAAGGGGTTCTGAGAGTTGATTGGATAGGGAAGCTTTGGCATCAGTTTGGCTGGGCTGTGTTAGGGTTCTGCCTGATCATGTGTGCGGTCAGGTACACATGACAGGCTCAGAACCAGGCCTGGTTGGGTACCGGCATTCCCTGGAGCCAATCAGTGGGCGCGTTTGGCCCCACTGAGGAGTCTGGGGAAGGGTACTTAAGATGCTGGAGTCACGTGTTCGGGGTTCGTTAGGCCATAGCTGCCCGTTTCCTGGATCTGGACAGGGGTAACCCCCGCGAGGGGTCCCGGTCAAGGGAGTGTGTGCCGCCCCACAACATGCTTGGTGTGATAAGCCTCACAGACCCGCTTGGTCTGGGGCAAAGGATCCATCTGTTCCCGAGTCTCGGAACCGGCTGGTCCGAGGCGCAGTAACTGAGGGAGGATTCAAGGCGCCCTCTCAACTTGGAGGGGCACCGCAGCTCGTGTAAGCGACCGGTGGAGGACTCTTCGGAGGAGGGCCATCAAGCTGGCATCCTGAGAAGTGCCCGGTTGCTGGGTTGTCAAGGACACTAAAGAATCCACGCTTCCCCAATACTGCCAAGGAGACGGATAACGTTCCGGGTACTGAGGAAAGGTTCCTGTTTGTTTTTCTAAGTACCGGTTTGAGTCAAGGTTAAAGACTGTGCAAATTCCTTTATTCAAGTGCTGACTGCCATAATCTCTGGCTAGAGATTTGTTCAGCTTGGAAGCGCCCAGCTGCGAGTGGCTATTCTCTGGGTTGGCAAATAGAGACTTACGATGGCCTATTTATTAATAATTTCCATAAATTAAATAAATAATATTTAAATAACTCTTAACCAACTTTTTATGTACTTTTTGGTGTCTTCAAGGGTAACACCCACCACTGGTCACTGCGACAAACCTCTTAACTGTAGGCCTCCAGTCGCAAGCCCCCGGACTCAGAGACGGTACTCAACATTCGCAGTGACCTACCGTTTACCCCTTCCTGGTTAACCCCTCGTTAACCGGAAGGTACCTGATAACCCCATCCACAGATGGGTACCAACCATGTTAACCCCATACCATAGATGGGTACCAACCATGTTAACCCCATACAACAGATGGGTACCAACCATGTTATATACATATAACATCCATCTTTTCCTCCTCCAAAGACCCAATCACTGCCCTCACAAACAACTTATGTCCTCTTTTTGGGGTCTTTGAGGGTAACACACACCATTGGTCACTGCGACAAACTTCTTTTTAACTTTAGGCCTCCAGTCGCAAGCCCCCGGACTCCAAGACAGTACTCGACCTTCGCAGTGACCTACCTTTCACCCCTTCCTGGTGAACCCTTCGTAACCGGAAGATACCAGAGAGCCTCCCCCTTGCATCAGGTTCCCCAGAGAGCCGCCCTTACATCATGGTCCCCAGAGAGCCTCTCCCTTGCATCAGGGTCCCCAGAGAGCCTCTCCC